>FJOG01000002.1:1939516-2017373 GCA_900073065.1 Phialocephala subalpina
TATAATCATCAGCCCAACTTGCCTGGGACAAATGGGTGACCGGCACTTAGACCTCCGTCAACAGCCCAGGCCTGGCCGTTAACATAGCTGCTCTCGTCGCTACCAAGGAATAATGCTACCCTTGCAACCTCATCCGCATGAGCACCTCTTCTCAACGGATTCAGCTGTCCAATCTTCTTTTCTGTTCCCTTCGCTCTTGCAGCCTCGTACATAGTAGCAGTCATTCCAGTCTCAATGACACCAGGACATATAGCGTTGACGCGAATACCTGTGCCAGCGAGTTGGTATGAGAGAGTCTGAGCGAGAGAAATAACTCCAGATTTCGAGGCCGAGTAGTCGCTCGAGCCAGCGTTCGACCGCAGACCTGCTACAGAAGCAGTAGCTACAATACTACCAGATGGGTACTTCTTCTCCTCGGATGTCAACATCATGGCTGGTGCTCCGTATTTCGCAGCGAGATGAACGCTGCAGTCGTCAGCAACATTCTAGATTCCGTACGCCAGGGTTGATATACCTCACAACGTTCGTCTTCAACGTGTTCAAGAACTGCTCCCCCGAAATTTCCGAAAATATCTTGGGTTGCCCGATTATTCCGGCATTGGCAAAGAATATGTCCAGTCTCCCATATCTCTTCACTGCATCATCAACAACATCCTTCACCGCCTGTTCATCCGAAGCATCGAATTGTCGGGTATGCACTTCGACATCCGGGTATAATGACGCAAGCTCACGTTTATGGGTTTCGAGGTTTGAGTCGTTGAAGTCGCAAATGTACACAGCTCTTGCACCATTCTGCGCGAACTGATGTGCTGAGGCTCGCCCAATACCCAGAGGAGAGTTTGTTCCTATAAGATAGGTCAGAATTGTCGTGCTGACGTTCCAAGAGACTTACCTGTGACAATTACCACTTTGCCCTTCGCTCTGGGTCCATTGGAAGCTGGTGCAATTCTCTTGAGGACCGGGATGTCTTCGAATTTGCCTTGGTCTCCAATTGGGTTCACCAGCTGCTCGCTGAGAGCTGCAAGCCTTCTCTTTGCAGAAGATGTCATGTCGATTCGCCTATTCGAATAGTAGCAGAAGCGGTGAAGAGTTATAGATGATCAGGAGAACAGCAGGAAAGAAAAGAATGTACTCGTGTCAGCTCCAAGCCCTCTCATGGCTGCTTATGCGGGGGAGCTTCTTGAGATCCGAAGAACCTGGGGTTGGGCCGAGGCCAATTGTGAACCAATCACTGAGCGCCGACGATGGCAGGGCCTGGACACTTGAGCATGCCGTATTCTAGGGCATGCTGGATAGCCTAGAGCCGCAGCTGAAGCACTGGTTCGCGTTGATAGTGTGACGGTACCAGCATGTGTCATACACAACCAGTATTCGAATTACCATGCGCCATTTGCGTGCTCGAAATTCTCTCACTCTCTAGGAAGATCACGCAAACCCAATGTAACGGAAAATATCCAAGTAGAAAGAAGCCTCAATAGCCACAATGTGAAGTGTTGAAATGTAAATGTGAATGTGCAGTAAGTTCAAGGACAATTTCATATCTAAGACAATTCGTTTGCGGCTAGACACTGGCCTGAACTCGCGAGAATGACGGCACCTCTTAAAGTGAACCTGCATAACAAGGCATACCAGGACATCGCCCTTCACCAAGTCTACTCCCTATGCAATCCGGCTTTCACAGAAGCTTCATATGTTGGATGCCATTCCGACGCTTACAAGACGACGGTGAGGAGGTTGTCAGATCAACACAGCGAGGGTTACAGGAACGACATTTGCGACGGCTGGCTGGACAAGACGATGGAACCTGATGCTGGCTCTGCTTCACTACAGCGGACGCCCTCGCATCGCTCTAATGCGTCTGGAAAGAGCTCGAGGTCCCAGACTGTGCGAGTTAAGCCACGGAAATATGCTTCATACATGTCGAGTTCCGCCTCCAGCATCTCGGACAAGTCATTGACTTCCTTCCCCTCCTTTTCTCCTGAATCACCAAAGGACAACCCTTTGATACCACGCAATACCGATGGGATAGCAAATGGCGTGCGAAAGACTTCCGACCCGGCTTCTTTGATCGTCGAGAGCTTGATCACATCTTCTCCTTCTCAGCTCGATCGAACTGGCCTCTTTGACGATGCGCCGCTCAGCATTCAGCATGTCCCAGGCTCGATACACCATGCGAAAGACGACCATATCGAGCGGCTGATTGCGCGCAATGGCGCTGTTGCGTTGGTGCGACAGCTGGCAGAGGATTTGGCACAACGGGACGCTCAGATGGCTGCACTGAGGAGGAAGACAGAAGAAAGGGAGCGGGCACTAAGGAAGGTCGTACTAGAATGCGGACTGTCCAACCTCGACTTGGAAACTCGTCTGCGGGCTATCGAGGGCGAACGAAAGGTCTCGGTCGCTGCGACCAACGATGCGGCAGTCCCTGCTGGGAACGCTGGGCTGGAAGACTTGATGAGCGATGCTATGGCTGAGGATGTGGTACTTGGAGATATTGGGTTGATGGACAACGAAGCTACCATACGAGCGGCCAAGCAGAAAGCTTTAGATGATAAGCCAAACAATACACAGAGAGGTTGGAAAGATTACATATGGGGTGGAAGTAGGAAGACCAGTCGGGCAAGCAGTATCAATGGAGATGTTGTCAATGGGATCGATTCGAGACGTGGCAGCACGGTCAATACTCGAAAGTCAGTTCTACAGAACGGACTTTTTCAACCTCCAGACAACTCCAAGACTCCGAGTCGAGGATCCAGCCAACATTCAGGAATTACAGCCACCCCAAGTCGGGATCGAAAACCATCTTCGGGGCTCGCAACTTTGGCTCTCAAGCTCGTTGCGGGATCTACACTCACTGGTCGAGATGCTGAGGGCCTGTCCAGCAATCGTGGCAGGGCAAATAGCACGGGGACAGCGCCGAGCGGAAGAGCACCATCTACAGCAAGTGCAAGGACCACCATGTCAGCTAGGACAGCTCCTTTGAAACCAGCGCCAAAGATAATACCAGGTCCTCGACGGCCTACAGCAAGCGCGGCTCAGCCTGTGAGAGGCCAGCAAGAGAGGTGGGATACAATGGGAGAGAGTCCCCAAAGAACATCTCGAATCGGAGGATCTGACAATTATGGTCCTGTCGAAATGGACCAAATTCTTCCTATGGAAGCGCAACCACCAACCATTACTCAGGTCATTTACAACAACCCTTACAACACGGATTTCCTTACGGACAGGTTTGGGTTTATATACGATCAGAGGCGAAAGAAGAGGCAAAGAGAGGCTGCTGAGAAGATTCAAAAGAGCAAGCGTGGCAGGGTTGAAATGCTGAGCAGTGGGCGAAGTGTAGTGTCGGTGGAGAATTCGGATATCATCGACGACGATCGTCCGGATACCCCAACATCTTACGATGAGAACGACGGAAAACCTGTCAAGCGTTGGCAGGACTACTTGAAAATTGCGACGTTCCCTACGGAGCTGTTGTCGCATACGCCTTCTGTTACGATGCCATCACTTGAGGTTATGGAAGGAGGAGAGCTGCCACCTCGATCGCCTGGCATTACGAGTGAGGAAAGAGGCTTTCTACCAACAGCTGCGAGTACTGTGCCAGCTCAACCCGCGGTAGCGGTTACCTCAGACAATGCTACCATTTCCAAACCTCTGACCTCCGAGACTCCTCCGACAGAGCTTCCACAAGAGGATACCGAACCTGTCAAATTGCTTCTCAAGCAGCTTGGGGAAGTTCATGACTCTCTTCAACGAGAAAAGACTACACGATGGAACAACTTTCTTCGCAAAGTCAGAGCAGAGCAAAAGCGCGATAGTGAGGCTGCAAGGGCAGCTCTTGCTGCTGATACTCGATCTGGGAAACCCATCGCCATTATGCCCGAAGCTGCTCTCATGGATGGCGAAATCATCGGAGTCGCCGGCTTGGGCAATAAGGGCAAAGTTGGACGTGCGAAGTGGAATGAATTCAAGGCACTTGTTCTTGGTGGCATTCCTGTGGCGTACAGAGCCAAAATCTGGGCCGAATGCTCTGGCGCCGCAACTCTTCGGATTCCTGGCTATTATGAGGACCTCGTGGCACGCTCAGAGGCAGATGACAACCCAATAATCGCTACACAGATTGAAATGGACATCAACCGCACCTTGACGGACAACATCTTCTTTAGGAAAGGGCCAGGTGTTCAAAAACTGAACGAAGTCTTGTTGGCTTACTCTCGAAGGAATACAGAGATTGGATACTGCCAGGGCATGAACCTGATCACCGCATGTCTGCTACTCATCATGCCAACAGCCGAGGATGCATTTTGGGTACTTACCAGCATCATCGAAAACATCCTCCCTCGCAACTACTACGATCACAATCTCCTAGCCTCGCGAGCAGACCAACAAGTCCTCCGTCAATACGTCTCCGAGATCCTGCCAAAACTCTCGGCGCACCTCGACGATCTGAGCATCGAGCTCGAAACTTTAACATTCCAATGGTTCCTCAGCGTCTTCACCGACTGTCTCTCAGCCGAGGCTCTCTTCCGCGTCTGGGACGTAGTATTCTGTATGAACGACGGAAGCACTTTCTTGTTCCAAGTAGCTCTCGCTCTCATGAAGCTCAACGAGTCTCAGCTTCTGCAATGTTCAACTCCAGCAGGTGTATATACGTATATCAATCATCAGATGACGAATCATGCTATTAGTATTGATGGGTTGATCCATGCATCGGAGGGATTGAGAAAGGTGGTGAAGAGAGATGAAGTTGAGAGTAGGAGGTCAAAAGCTATTGAGGCGGAGAGGGATCTTATTAAACAGCGGGAGGCGAGGAATGCTGCGAGGAGGGCGGAGAGGATTGCTGCTGCCAACGGAGCCCAGCAAGCAGATTCTGAGAGCTCTACTCCTGGAAGTGATGAGCAGTCTGTAGGGGAATTAACTATCGGAGCACCGATTCCTGTTGAAGATGAATGAGGTGGTTTAGGACTTTGGGTAAAACATGAGAGAGATGAGCAGATTGTTGGGTTTGGTTGGCAAGGTGTTGTGTTTTGCATTTACAGCGGGATTGGGAGATAAATGATACCCCCTTGTTCGTTGGCTTTGATGTAGATATAAGGTTGTCATTAGGATGAATGGATCATGAATGGGGTTCAGACACTTTCTTTCATTGCTTCTGCTGTTCCTTCATGCTTGCTGACTCCGACACAGGTATTCACAGTCCGGGTACCACAAACTCGTCCCACAGTATTCAGAAGCGTCTGTCAATGTCCCAGGTCTGACAGGACAATTCGTAAGACGTATTTTATGGTATTTGGAGTCATACCGAGATCTCAGGGCCACCAGGGAATCCCAACCAAGGAACATGTCTGCCCAAGTACCAATAGACCTCCCGACCAACCATGATAACGGTAATGACCCAAACACATAGGTACAACAACACAAGACCCACCTCCTTGAAGTCGATCTTCTTCACAATACCTATCAACATTAGCACAACTCATCGCGACTTTGAAGGAAGAGAATGTCCCACCACGGCAATGGGCATTGGGAGATTGAGGAGGAAGCCGAAGTCGGACTTGTGGAGCTTCAATTGGCGAAGTCAGTTTTTCATTTTTCGCGGCTTTTTGGAGGGAAATGTCGTACCACGACGAGGGACATTGGGGAGAGCAATAGGTCGGACCGGAGCAAGGCTGGCTTTGGCTCTTACTTCCTTGATAGCGAGCTTTTGGGCTTTGGCGCGGAGGGCTTTGTAGGCCATACGGTTTTGCTTGCGGCAGCTGGTCATGGTGATTGTTGCCTATTGGCTGTTGTCAAGAGTTGGGAGGGGTTGAGAAGGAAGGAGGTTGAGACCGAAAGGCCCCTGGATGGCTAGCGGGTTTTTGAAAGGTCGAGGGGAAGAGGGACTTTATCGGAATCATTAGGGCTTATCGGGGGAGTGTAATCGACGGAGTGGTTCACGCTTCGTGGGTAGCTCACCCTTGTCGGCTGGGACATTGTGACGGAAGAAGAATTTGGTATGGAAAAGCCGGAGATGAAAGAAGAATGTGTGTCCAGGATTGTATGCTCGGGATATGAAAATGCTTGAATAGATGTATGCAAGGCACAATTCAGCCCAGCTATCTCTGATTCTGCAAGTAAAGTGCCCCTTTCAATGACCCAAGGAAATGGGGACAATGAGAAATTGGTTTCTGCTGGTTGTGAGTAGACATGTAGGTGCCGTGATCATGTCCAGCGGTTGCATGTGAGCTAGGAATCTTTCTCCCTCTTGGCCTGCCCAGGTATGGAAAATCACTCTCGATACTCCAATACACTCCCATTGTACAGATCCTAAACATTTCTACTCGTGTGACCAGTTATTCCAAAGCCAATTCCTTCAGAGTTTCCGCCCCCATGTATCATTCCACTTCTTGTTCGGCCCGGCTTTCTCAAGCTCCTCAAGCTCCTCGATTTTTCGATCAACCGATCTAGCGTACGCGGCCCAAATCGGAAGTAGTATGTACTTGAAAATGACCTCCTCCACAACCTTCAAGTATAACCAGACCAAGAACGTAGTCTTTGGGTGCCATATGAAAACTTTATAGATTGCTTGACCCGTCATTCTGTTTGGGTGGGTGGGGTCCTGCATATGTAATCAGTATAAGTTGTGGATGGATAGGGGTTCGGAACAGCATATTACATTGATTATTGAAGGCTCCACACTGCTGATGTCCCAGTACCATTGAGTGAACCTTGCTGCGCCGATGAGGAATTTGATGAAGAAAGGACAATATTTGTCGATACATTCGATGTTATCCAAGGCTTTGAGTGTAAACCACATGTAAATGAGGTAGATCAAGTAGATTTCGTTGTCTGATTCGGATTGGCGTCAGCTTCCTTTCAAGGAACCACCGGGGCTTGGAAGGTGTGATAACTTACTGATGCGCTCGATCTTGATCCCTAATACTTCCAGAGGGGTGAGACAGTTACCAGGAATACGGCAATCTATGCACAGCAGCTCCATGATGAATGTTGTTGACTGGTTGTGCTGAGGTGTTTTGTTTGTTGGAGGCAAAATGTTGGTGAATCTCTTAGGGCAAATTGTGCAAGATATCCTGGGCATTGTTTTCAGGTAGGAGGGAGTATGTTCACAAACAACAACTTTGAAAATTCACGTAGGATATAATAGTTATCAGATCACTCAGAGATACAAATCTAATCTCTCGAATTGCCTTCATCATTTCTGACAGAACTCTTTCAAGCAGCTGAAAGTCCCATCAAACCTGCTCTATGATATGGAAGAAACTGTGCCACTCATTGTGGGCTGCCTCCTCTTCACGTCGTCGCCTCGCCTGCTCCCGAATATCCCTGACCAATCTCTTATATGCTCTTTCAATTTCAGCATACTCAGCGTAGCCGTCATTGTTCCATTCTACGAAGCCTGTCATGTCGACAAAGACGTACTTGTACTTCTGCGGCTTCCACATCGTAGACCTGAGGATCAAAGTACCGTTATCAAGCTGCTTGCAAATCCAATCGCCCTCTGCATCCTCTCTTGTCATAAAACTGGGGGTTTCGGGTACCCATTTGTCGTCGTGTGTAACCTTGACATGGCGATCGTTGAAATGCCTGCTGTATTGGGCGTCTTCACCAAAGTTGTCATAGCACCAAACGAGCGTTACTGCCCAATGCCTAACCCAAAGTAGAGAGAAGGGTACGAGGAAACCATAGTAGTAGCATGAGAAGAGGATGTCCAGTCTCTGGTGCAGGTTTAGTATGCCTTCATTATCTGTGCGGGCTTCTCTCACCTTATTGGGGATAATTGGCATGCCCAATGCGTGTTCCAAGAGCTGAAGGTAGACACTTGCGGTTGCACAGTATAGAATAATGCGCCATTCAATAGCCAACTTGTGATTTGGATGCATAAGGTACCACCAGAAGTATATGCCTTGGCCGAAGAGCATCGCGAGTCCTGTGAAAGAGGCAAGTCAACACTTGACTTGATTGTTTCCAACCGATGAGACTTACCCGTTGCCCAGATAACGCTCAAAGCAGGCTCCTCCATGGTGAAACAAATATTTTTGTATTTTTATCTTTGCGCTCCTTTTTTCCTGATCTTGAAAGTTGTTTTGCGTGTGGATTTTAGTGATAAAGTTGAACAAGATCAATATCGCTGGGAAGCTCCATTTTAGCGCGTCGGCCTCCTACTAGCCTTGTCATTATTGTGACAGATAACGATAACGACGATAAAGACAACAAGGAGATGTCAAAAACCCTAAGATGAAGTGAATAGCGGGCAACTTCTGTCCATGGATATGTCTCCATGGGCATTGGAATTCTTCTGCCGAGCCCCTGACCCACAACCCCTTTTTAAGCGAGAAATGATTCGATGCCCTCAACACTTCGAAAGTACGGGAGGAAGAGTTTGCAAAAATGTCTAGTAAAATTAGTGTTATCGCGTGCGAGCAATAGGTTCACAGAATAATAGCAGCAAACACATTTCGGGATCTGAAACTTGATTTGAATTTCCAGTAGCTGTAATCGGGCTCTAGTCTCGTATAAGTATTATATGAAGAGCGTAGATGCAAGATTCGGAAGAGGCCGCAGCCTCGTGACAATCCATCATGACAAGTTCTGCCTCCATTTTCTCTGCGAACAATCATTCAAGATGTTTCTTTCGTGCTCTAATTGCCTTTCCACCGCTGTCATTGGACCTCTACTCCTCAGTCAAGTCCCAGCTCAAGTCCTCGGTTTCCTTGCTCAGAGCATAAAGATTTGGAAAGGCTTTCTGTTTGAGCTTCTGGTACTTGTCTTTATCCCATGTTACCTTTGCCATGAGCGTGATAATAACTCGTCCTTCCTCCTGGCCAATTCGACGGATTTTAGAGTAAGCTTGAGCCTCCATGCTCTGAGAGATGGCACGAGTGAGGCGGAATGAATGGCAACAATCATCTCGCAGGTTGACACCACAGTGCGCATATTTGTAGGTAGGACGACGACTGAAGGGCCATCGTTTTGTGTCCTAAACTTTGCGCATAGCTGGCTCTTCTGTTTATCTTGGAAGACTTGACAAAGACGGAATCCCCGACGACTTGGCAGAGAGGAGCTAACTTAGGTGCCGGTTCAAGTAGCTTCTCCACCAGCGCTGCATAGCTCAACTCCGTGGGATCGAAACCTAATTCGCTGCCAACCTCCTCATATACGTCCTCCAGGAACTTTCTCAAATCTGTGCCTGCCGCTCAATACCTGTGTGCTTCATCTGCACCCCATGGTAGGTGTGCCAATGGTCACCACGTGGCAGACTGTAGCAGATTTCGAAGCTTTCGGCCGTCCATGGTGAGGCAGCCATTTAATTCGTCCTCGTAAAGTAAGTTCTTTTTGTTGACAGCAAGGGTTTCAGCCATTTTCGCCTTCTCGTTATCGTGAAGATTGACTCCTACTATAGAAATTTTGGCAGCTGGGATGTCGTTTGCGATGGGGATTCCATTGACGAGGGTTCCAGAGCTACTCGTTAGCAGAATTTGCCTGTACACTTGCGCTAGCATTTGGCCCTTCTTGACTACGTATTGTTTAGGCTCTGAGAAAGCCATCACAGCATGAGATGTTGCCCTGAGAATTTCACGGGGATCAACGTCCTTTAGCTTGAATGGGTTTATCTTCTTGTCGACATTGCGACACTTGCTGAAATACCTGATGTTGGGAAGTTAAGTTTATCGAAGATTCACTTCCTTGCTGAATTGTGACATCCCTCCTTGCGATCGTCTGTTGTGCCTCGTATAGGTCGTTGGATAGGATATCAAACTCGAACCCTAGCCCATGTAAATCATCCTGGTGAGCGTACTCCGTAGCACCAATAATTGCATACGAGATACCAAGCTTTTGCTCCACGTGTGAAGAGACGTTGCAATTCGATCGCGGTTGTGTGCTCTTTACTATCAAGGATCGCGATTTGAAAAGTGTACTCTTTTCTTGCAGCAGCAAAAGCTTGCTCAACCCGGAGTAGATGCTATTGTTCTGCCTGAAGTCGCTGGGAGAGGTCGTCTGCTTCGCCCTGCGACGTCTCCTGAGCCATCTCCATCAGAGTCAATTCATCACGAAATCGCTCTTCCAGTGCCCCCATATAAGATCGCAAGGTTTGCAAACCATTTAGAGACTCTTTCAAGAGCTGCTTTGTATCCATGTTTTCTTGTGTGAGAGAATGGACTATGGCTCGTACACTTATTTCGTCAATCTCTAGTTCTCGTGTTGCTGCAATCGACCGGTCATTATGTTGGACGAGATGCTTTAAGTACGGAAGAGCGGGGTCTGAAGATCGGGTTGAAGGTGAGCGAAGACTGTGAAGCTGAGCTGCGAACCTCTTCTGAGCGTCCTGGCCCGAAAATTTCAGAATTGAGAATGGTATCACAAGTATGCAGAGCTAGTCCAGCGATATGATACCTTTGCACTTTGACCCCGCCTCGTCGTCTGTTCGTGTAAGGAGGTTCTCACGCAGTTATACCTACAGCTCCGACGACATGGCGTTAAAGTGAAAGAAGAGCATCAAGTAGCAAAGGCGAGCCCCCTGTGAGTGTGTTATCATGTGTTAGACTGCACGAGAAGATCATTCCAATTATGGTCTCCAGAAGCTGCTCTCTAAGAATGCTTACAGCCTTGATCAAGTTTGTGTAACCGGATCTCTCCCAAATTCTTCTGCCACGATAAAAGCCCGCAAGCAGATCCCCAATCTGCTGACAAATTTCAGTTCAAATATGGTGTGCGTGCGAGGTACGGATCCTATGGCAATTAGTCCTGCCCAAATCTCGCTCGCTTCAGTCAGGCCATTCGGTATTGACTTACTATCATTGACGCTTGAACTACTTCTTTTTCGTAGTACGACCTCGAGTTGCAGGCCGCTTGCTGAATATTTCCAAGTATGGCCCAAAAAGAAGACGCAAAGCGTAGACTGCCAAGGAGTATATTGTGATAACCAAAGTAACAAAAGCGTTGGTACCGCTGGGATCGATCTTATGTCGCGCCGAGTATCGATTGTAAGGCTGCATGTTTTCGTCAACAAACCAATTGCTATGGATCCGGAAAAGCTTGATGTGTGATCTTACAACGAGACAGAAATCCCAAGCGCTCAGATCGTATCGTGGTGCAATGCCGTGGGAGACCACCAGACACAAAACAAGAAATGCAATGACTGCACACCACCCCTTTAGTGGTCGTCCACCGGCAGGCATGATCCAGAAAAGTGAATATATGATTGCGAAGAGGAATGGTATAGCCGCGATGATCAGTTCGATGCCTTACAACAGAGTGTCAGCTTCTGTTCCGGAGTGACATTAGGGCTGCACCTACCAATTTCTTTAACAGTCTCCATGACCACAATGTCACTCAAATTGCCAACTGCGTGAGTATTTCCCATGATTGAAACGTCGTTGGGACAGAATAATCCAGAAAAGCAGAGCGAAGAGGTTGACATCGTTTGCTTGATTGTTCAGGAGCTTGTTGTTGTTGATAAGAGATCGCCGATCAAGGTGGTGGAGATCGAGGTTGCGGGTGACGCCGAGGACCTTACGAAATTGATGCTCTTCCATGATTCCCATGCCCGATTTCAAAGTTGCAATATCGTCCGATGTCCTGTCGAGGAGATCTCGACTGTCCTGCTAGTCGTCCATAACTGATGTTTCCGTAGCTCGCAGGTCAACCAAAGGCAGCAGGTCTCATCTCATCTCCAGCGAGGACGAAACGCGTCGAAACACAACGAAAATGAAGGTGCTTGATACCAAAATTCTACTCATAATCATCACTTCAAACGAATGAAGAGTACCGGTACTTCAAATACCTGCAGAACTTGGGTGAGCGAACCTGCAATATTATCAGAATAGTTCAAGAATGAAAGATCGATTATGGTATTCTCCTGGTGCCCTGTGGTCGCGTCTTGAGCATGTCTGTGGTGTGCTCACCACTTGCTGCCAATGCTTCAAGACCACCATTATGGATGCAACCATCCTATCACCACGCTGAGACAGAGGACTTCACAGTTTGTAGAGATAGATTGAATGCCCATCTTGCTCTTATATGATACCTTGTTTGGAAAGGAGTTGTGCTGGAATGAGTGGGCGAAGGTGGTGATGAGGAAGGTGTTAGGCGGAGTGAGGTGTTTGGCGGGCAGGAACTACTACAAGAGGAAGCGACGTCGAGCGTGATAACCTCCCCACATCTTTCGACCACCAAATACCCAGCTCCAACAACAAGAACAGCTGTTGGCAATGCCAAAGACGCCGAAATTCATTCGAAGAGGTCGAGAGAACGAGAAATGGACTGCAGGCACGATATTCCTAGAGAGATTAGACGACCGCCTCCCCTCTACCCTCATTGCATTTTCTTGAGCTAATCTCCATGATACAGAAGGAACCCGGCGTAACATGAAATCAATCCACCTTCTTCAGCAGTATTATCAACCTCTGGTCCCTGCATCGCACTCGCGAAGTCGCCGCTCTGCACCTGCAACATTAGCTCGAACTGCGACCAAATTCCGACGCTTCGAGCACCTACCTGCTACTGTCAGACCGAAGGTAGTCAAATACAGACAACGAGTGTATCTTGTCGAATACTCTTTCAGCAGAGAGAGGAAGAGGACCCACCGACCGCAAAATTACACCCCTGCCACGAGGTGAAAGAGTACGGTCCGAAGCACTATACGATGTTTTCTTTTTCACCCGCGTCAAAGCTCTAATAGTGTATTTTGTCACATATGGACATTTTCCACGATGGATTGGAAGAACCTGGCTCGAGCTGTCTGCGTTGGCTGTTTTCGATATTCACAGCGTCTATAACGAACCCTACCATATCCCCATTCACCGCACAGCAGCAGCACGCAGATACTTCGGATGGGTTGAGAATTTCCACAGTGACGTATGGTCCTCATGTCTTCCAAACACTAACTTCTCTACTAAGGCATGGGTACGTCTTTCACTGGGGAGGCAAAGCTCTACGTCAGTCCAAGCAAATTCCAAAAGTCACAATAACAGCTTGAACATCGACACAAGCAGAAAATTCAACATAAAAATATGACAAAAAGCAAGCAATGAAAATTCAGGACAGTAGATATGGCGAATTGATGGGTTCTGACATTACTCTGATATTTCACCCTCTTCCACTGACGAGTCGCTGGTATCGTCTGAGTCGTTAGAGTCATCACTAGCACCCTTCCCCGTTCCACTCATCTCAGTATCTATATCCAGTCTAGGTACCTTTCCTCCGACTGCTTCAAGGTAGGCGTTCTCTAACATGAACGTCGGCGGTAGGTTTTCGGGTGCTTTTTCGAGGACGTGTACTGTAGGAAACTCCATCACGTCTCGGTTCCGTAGAAGGTCTGAAAGACGCTGATTGGTGTCAAGAGGTGCTAGAACTTTAGGATACGAGGCGGGAGTAAGAGGTCGATGTAGGTAGAAGTGGTAGTCTCTGTGCTTTTGCGGTGGTGGCGGCTCTGTCTGAACAGCGTCTGGTATCGAGTAGACAGAAGTTACATTCCAAGCACTGGTCTCCGAATTCTGAAGCGTCGATACCGCCGTGATAGTAGTCTCTTCCAACTTCGGCTTTTTCGAATGTCTCGGACCCCTCTCTGCAGCCTTTCGTTTCCTCTCAGCAGTTTTCTGTTCCGGTGTCATACTCAACTTCCGTTCCTCCTCAAACATGATATCGAAAACATGCCCCAACGGAAATTTATCCAACGCCTTGTACAGGGTTCTCTCAGCATTCGGCGCGCGTATCCATTCCACTTGCCAGTTCATGCACCGGTGTTTCCTATTCCAATTTGTTGTATTCTCCGTATTTCTCCTCATCCCCTTCGGTGCCTTGATGACTCTTATCTTTCTGTCTTTCAATATCTTCTCCATCTGCACTTCACCCCTCGCATACTCTTTCCCATTCATTCCATCCTGCTCCCTGAGTTCCTTCTCATCAATGCCCATCCGCGCGTGCTCCAGCTCCTCTGCTTCAACAATGCCAAGATCTTCTATCAGCCTTTTCTCTGACCTTTGTATTCGCGTCTCGATGCCATGGATGAAGTTGTAGTCGTGGTCGATACCGGCGGCAGTCGCTACTTCCGATATTGGCCTGAAGACCGTTGGGTCGCGCTTGCCGTTGCAGGAAGCCCACAGTTTGTGTCGCTTTGAACACCGGAGGGAACATGTTTGTACGGCGCAGCGGGGACATGTGTACTTGGGAGGATCGATGCGGCAGATCGTACAGAGAGATGACAGTAGGGGCTCGTCCATGGTGATGGTGATAGTGGTTGGCTGACGCTCGATGCAAAGATCTGGTCCCGACACAGGACGCCACCAAAGTCCCGAATTTGGAGGGACTTTGCGAGTGAATCTGGAGGTGCAATTCTGACAGCAAGACTTGGCGAAAGCTGAGGAGCCTACTCGACTTGATTCTTTGGGTGTCAAGTGTCCTAGATTAATGTCCCTAGCTTTCTAGTACTTTGTCGCGACGTCCAGTTCAGATGTAAATATTTCTCTCAGCCTTGCGGCCGCTAAAAGAAAAATGACATCCTTGCGGGCACCAGCCTCCTTCTAGCCTTACAGGGATCTCTCTGGAACATCCCCAGCGAACACTTCATGCTTTTTCGTCGGTTCCTGGGTCCTCCATACAAATTTTTCTCGAAGCAATGCAATGCGGGTAAAAAGATTCGCTCAGGGACAGACCCGTCTGGCCGATTGGGGACTCTACAAGGTTTAGAGACACTTCAGTGCTTCACGGGCCACGCTGTTGGGAACGCATGTCACACCGCCTCTTATCAAGACTGGAGGTACCAATTTTTCATATATTACCATTCTTCCATCTCCAGCTGAATCTTCTTTTCTTCCTTTCTCTCTTGCGCTTATGAAGGATTGAGGTCTTTCAACAAGTTCTCGTTTTCAAGTCCCACGGTCATTTGGTTCTTTGGCGTTTAGTTCTGTTTTACAGTATCTCTGTTGCGGTGTGGGAAAAAAGCAGCTGCCTACCGATCTTTACTCTCTTTTTCTGATATCTCCTCACGTGTGCAAAAAAACAAATCCTTTGCGTTATCGATATCTATCCCGCGATGCCTCCTCCAGCTCAAGTACCAGTCCTGAGTTTCGAGTCGGATCAACCCATCTCCAACGTCTCTATCGGTCTCGATGCCACTATCCTCCATTCCTGGCGTGATGGATCGGAGTACGGTCTCGCTGATCCTATGTATCCTTACTACGCGATGGAGATTCAGATCAGTGGCTGGCGTTCGCTACACAACATCATCCTTGCGAGATATTCAGGCGGCAGGTTGAAGAAAGACGCGTTGTATCAACTCAAAGGCCGGTTCTTCGTCGATACGAGTCGGGAGGGAGGGAAGAGTTATTTCCACGTCGATGAGGCTGTTCGATTTCAAGGCCCGGGAACTATTCGGAGTTTCAAGACACCCCAGTTCATGATGGTGGGGGAGGTGGTCCAGGTCCAGGATACGAATTTATTGTTGAAGTGGGTCACCAGAGATCCGTATCGGCGGGATATGAGCTATGAGCAGATGGCGGTGTTCAACTTGGAGAAGCCTTTGAGCGAGAAGGAGAGGGAGAAGTACAGGAATCAGTTGTGTTGTTTGGAGGGAGTGATGGAGTCGGTTGATCATAGGAATGATTGGTATTGCACTGGGATCAGATTGTGTCAAGACACCCCAGTTCATGATGGTGGGGGAGGTGGTCCAGGTCCAGGATACGAATTTATTGTTGAAGTGGGTCACCAGAGATCCGTATCGGCGGGATATGAGCTATGAGCAGATGGCGGTGTTCAACTTGGAGAAGCCTTTGAGCGAGAAGGAGAGGGAGAAGTACAGGAATCAGTTGTGTTGTTTGGAGGGAGTGATGGAGTCGGTTGATCATAGGAATGATTGGTATTGCACTGGGATCAGATTGTGTCATTTCATTTCTAAATATGCATCGTCACCTCCTTTCTCGGTCCCGTTGTTGGGCAATCTCGGCCACTTAGCTCAAGTGATCATGTAGAATCACGACGTTGTGTCATGTATGTTCGGTGGAGAGGAGCCGGCGTTACCGTTGACAGATTTCAGCTCTATGCTCTCGAGGATTGACAAATCGTCAGAGATGCTCGTAAGGCTGCTTTCTGTACCATGGCGATACCCAATTGTTTGAAGTTCTTCTGCTGAAGAATCCATTCTGCAATTCAACAACTAGTTGTTTGTCTTTGGTGGTCAATTAAATTGTTCTGATGTTTTTGTGGATCTCTTGGGAGTTCATTGACCGATCTGCCAAGTGGAAAATGTCCTTCACGTGGCAAGAGTGGTGAAGCAATTATTGCTTGCGAAATGCAGGAAATCAAGAGATCGAAGCAAGCCTTACAAGGACTCTCGTATGAAGGGAAGCTGATTCAAATGTTCAGCTTCTCAAAGCGTAGCCGTGGCGATTGGTTGCCTTCTTGAGAAGATCGCTGCTGACATTTACTCTCGTTCATTGTACGTGCAGTACTAATGATTTACCTTGACCGATTGCCATGATATCCAACCGGGCTCGTATCTCGGTTCCAAGGTAGAAGTCATGGCCCGAGTCTTCCATGGCTTGACGTCCACTTCGCCTTGACAGAACCCCAGACTTCCAAACGTTGAAACAAATGAGTTCGCAGGGCTTTGAACCTTATAGGCGAAAGACTACCAAACATTTCATGTCAAAACGCAACAAGGTTTCTCGTATCTCTCGGTACCGCAATTGTCGATGGATCAGCATTTGAGAGGCATCAGCGTCTACACTCGCGGCACCAACTCGACAAACTTCAAATGGCGCAATTGAGCCGTTGAACTATAACATTCCTTAAGAATTGCTTTTTCTCGGTACCTCGGAAGTGTCTCCATCGCATTTTTCTGCTCAACCAATATCAACCGATGTCAAGAAGTAGTTTGTTTCATGTTCAAGTTCAACTTAATGGTTCTTTGGTACCGAGCCCAGAAAATCCCCAGAAGTTCGGAACTAAATCATAGAACAAATGTTACTGCAATGAATCAATCGACTTCAAAATGACGAGCATCGAGCTGAGTGAGATCTTAGCCCCCAACGGTCTGCAGTACTGTAAGAGGCACGATCTAAAACAACTTGTGACCAGTCTGCCCAAAAAACTCTCCTAAATCCCTAGGCTCGATCCGGTTCGCGGCTTCTGAACCGATAGGGCAATACAGACGCATTAAAGATCACGTGTGTCAGCCGCAAGGAGTCGAAGGTTGCATTTTGATGTTCGTTTGGAAGCCCAACAGGAAGTTCCGCGGGGCTTGTAAGCTCTTATTATTTTTTGGTTGCGTGCTACGTTGCTGCGTGTCTTGTTTCTCTATATCTGATTTACCCCTGATCCATTACGACTTCCAACACACGCGGTGCCCGCAGAACTTGGTAAGCCAAGGCTCACCAACGGGATCGAGGCGAGATCCCGAAGAGATTCTGGCGTTGTACAAACAATTGGTTTATATCATCTGAAGTTTGGTAAAGAAAAACGACTGGTCAAGAAATCATCGCTTTTCGAACAAAGACAGAAACACGTTCTTGGCCAAGATCCGCCGGCTCGGTAGCATTGTCCCGACAAACAATAGCCCTTATGCCGTTGCGTTATTAATCTATCTATCTGGAAGGGAGTGAAGCTCCTCGGCTCCTCGTTCTCGTGATAGTCCCCTTAATTCGCCCGTTAATTTTAACCATCACTATCACAATCCACCCCCGCTTCCGCTGTACCAGACTTGAGCGACGCACCGAAGGAACATCTTCAATCCTGAACGAAGCGAATAAACATATAAAGTCTGAAATAGCATTATCGATGATTCACATGGAGTTGAGACTCAAACGAGATGTCTTAGTCATGCGCGTCCCAATTCAATTGGCATAATTATTGGATCGGGGATTTTCGAAGGTCTTGTTTCCGTTTGTTCTTTTTCATTTCAAAGACAAATGCAGGTGCTGATCCGAATGATTGGTCAATTCACGACTTCCTCGTCGTCGGGTCAGGGGGCTACCAAACATTTGACCTCCTTTGGGCCAAGCGTTACATTGAAGGACCTCGAGGATGATTCGCCCCGAAATCACTGGCCATGGAGGAAGATGAGAGCAGTCCCGTCTCCCAGAAGTCAAAATCGACGAGTCGTCGCTGGTCGACGGCCTTCCCACGAGAAGGTCCGCGCGCAGCGTTGCAGTAGTCTCATCTGCGGCCTAGCATGGAGGCCCTGGTCACATCGAATTTGAATTCGGAGCAGCGAGTCTTCTGATTGGCAGTTGCAGCACGGTGCCGAAGGGGTCAAAGTTCCAGTGGGGGACGCAATGCACTGAATCGCAGCATCGAGTCTTCGATGTCTTTGTACAGTAAATTAAATTTACAGCAGCATGGAACTTGCTTGCAACACAACCGGCAGTGGCAACAAAACAAGTGGTTTCTGCGAGTGTTCAGTGGTAGACGCAATGCATCTTACTGGAACTACAGTACAGTAGCTGAAGAAACGCCTTCTGGTCGCCAGAGGGTTGAAACTCGTGCTGGACGGGGAGAAATTTCGGACGGGCTCCACACCAACGCCAATCCATTGAACCCCAACACCGAACTGGCCTAACGTGCTCCAGGCTCTGTCCCCGACTCGCCACTGGTCCCAAAGCCTGCCAATCTCCTCAACGCCCCCCCGAAATGCCACCACGCCAGTCGAAAACAGTCAAAGGTGCGCGGTGCCTGGCGGAGGATACAGGCATCGGTTGGCCCTAAATCTCCTCGAACAGGGGCGCAACAGGGGGAGCTTGGACCCCCCGTCAGGATGCGGCCTTTCTGGGAACCCCCCGGTACGTTTTGGCTTCAAGCCATCTCGCCGTGTCTGATCTCTCTGAAGTCTTTGCTCTTGCACCTCGTCGTCCCTCCTTCTCTACTTCTGCTTCACTCCCGAACTGCATCTGCACCCGCCGACTGCACGACACGCTGCCCGAGCAGACGCAGTGAGCAGTAGCAGAGAGACAGGTTGATACTCGACTTCAACTTTGTTCTATGCGAGACCTGCTCGAAGCAATTGCGTTTGCAGCTTGCTGGTTGTCGAGCCGTGACCTTCTACCTACTAATTTGGAACCAACACACATCCGACACTCCTTATTTCTCAGTCGCTCCTTTCTTCGCCTCCCTCGAACATCGACCTCGAGCCAGCGCCCATACGTCGATTGATCTGTGCTCCCGCTTCGATATCTTCTATCAGTATCAGGAATATTCCGAAACCTAGGTTTCTTGTTTCGTTTCGACACGTTGTATCGAAACATACGCCGTCATCATGGGTCCATCATTGAACAACCACTCTTCCTTCGTCCGACCTCGGACTGGTGACCGCGAAGGCCGTCCAGGAACTCGCGATCAGACGGACCAGAACTTGATCATTCCCAGCCGAACCTCTTCTCTTCACTCCCGGATCACCCAGCCAATTCCATCCACACTTGCCCTCAAGCCTCAACAGCGAACACCAAAGACCCTCACTCATGCGTATATGGTCTGTGGTGTTGGACGAGAGCCATCCCAATGGGTGAAGGCACCAGCACCGGCGCAAGGAAAGATTGGACATATGAAAGGGGCTGTTGGACAGTTTTGGCTACCGGAAATCCTTGGAAGCAGTCCAAGATTGGAGCAGGATAATGAGATTGCTCGCGCTCTCCACGCAGCCATGAGGGTAAGGCGTGTCGAATCAAGTTGTTTCAAATCACTACTGACGTTACTCAGGCGTGCTTTCCCCACGATGTTGAGATCTGCACTGGACGCAGCCAGCCGCACTGTGTGCACCATTCTTTTGTGCTACAGCAGGATTCTTCGCATACCCTTTATGGTATTGCACTGCGAGTTTGGTCAAGAGCAGACGAGAAGCGTGCCGAGACGATCCGTGACCTGCGAAGGAGAACCGAGTCCGACTTCTACGATTCTCCAGATGAGACCTACTGGATCCCGTACTGCTTATCCTTCTTGTCCCGATATCCGCTGTACAACCTCTTGGGTGACTACCTTCGAGGTATGTGGATCCACTGGAACAAGGCCACTAATCTCTTCCACGCCGAGGAGGTCTCCAGAATTCTCAGTTTCCCAGCACCAAGATTGAACGATCTTGTTCGAATTGATATGAAGGACTACGCCCTTTGCTATCAATTCCCTTCTTCACCAACCGGTTTCCAGAACTTCGCCATGTGGCCCTTGTTTTCTTGTCTCTCCATTCCAAATATCGTTGGTGTCATAGAGGCCGCTTTGTCGCCAACACGACGTATCATTTTCGTCAGTCACTATCCTGCCATGCTCACAGTGGCGGCTGAGACAATCCGATACTGTGTTCGTGTTTACGAATGGAGTGGTCTCTACGTTCCAGTCGTACATGCTAGACATGCGAAGGAGCTCGTCCAGGAGCCTGGACCATATATTCTTGGTATCACAGCCGAGTGTAGAACACTTTTCACCGCTCCCACCGACGCCTTAGTCGTGGATCTTGATCGAAACTTTGTTTTGACATCTAGCCCACCCACTGCTTTGACCGCTGGTCAGCGCACGAAGATGGTCAATCGTATGACCCAAGCTCTAAATGGGGACGTCACGCCTTCAGGAGTACCACAACATTTGCGATCAGCATATGGAGGCGGAAAGTTAGTACCAGCCGGTCAAATTATCGTGATGCGGGGAGAAGTGGAGTCAATTCAGGATCCCGAATGGTGGAATCAAGACTCCGTGATGGCTGTCATGGACCATGTTTGCGAGAAAATGGTAAGTCTACGATCTGATCTCATATATCCCAACCTGGGGTATAAGTCACATGTTGCTGATCATTGTTTCACAACAGGGAAGGAACACCGGCATGAAGGCTGTTTTCGGTGGGGCAGTGAAGAAGCCGCTGATGACCAAGGTATCAATGAGACATCTGAATGAAATTGTTCGGGAGCGAAATCAATACTCCAGAGATGCCTTGGAGGCTTGGCAAGACTTCATCAACCTCAAGGGTCGTATGGACACGGAACTTGGCAAGGTCACCAAGAGAAACAACTTCTTGGTCGAGGAACTCGAGAGCTGGAAGCAACAAGTACGTCATTGCGCCCGGGAAATAATTATGTTACTAACCTTCTGTAGTTCCTCAAATTCCAGGCTTTCGCTGAGCAACTCACCAAGGAGACTCAAGATCTCAAGGTCAAGATTGAGAACCACAAGCGTGAGAACAGACGCCTCACAACTCTCATCGATCAACAAAAGGACGATGCCGCTCGCCTCAGCACCCGGTTGTCTGGCACCGAGAAGCAACGTGACGATGCTCTCGAAGCTTTGGTCCTTCAGCAAGAGATTGCTGAGGAGCTCGAGCGTGAGAGAAAGCGCAACAAGAAGGAGCTTTCTGCTCTGCAACATACCAACGTCACCATCCTTCGCCAACGTGATGAAGCTCAACGCGTCGTTCTCCACCTTCGTGCGCTGATCAGCGGGCAAACTCACCACATGGAGCACATTGTCCGCACTCTAGGCAAAAGCCCCGAGCTGGTCGAGTACATTGAGGGTGGCTACGATGATGAGGCCGAGGATCTGGAGGACATTGCTGAGGAAGGCAAGCCTGGTGAGAATGGTGAGGGAACTGCTCCAGCTGGTTTCGAATCACGTGCTTCGTCCCGATCAAACAGATATAGCAAGGTCCACGGTGAAGACATGACGCCAGAAATGGAGCAACGTCTCACCAATGGTCTGAGGAACAGCAAGCGATACAGCCAGATGAGCATCGTGGATGTTGCTGATCGTCATTTGAGAGATAAGACCGATGCCATTGCCCACATCATCCGCAACATCAGTGAGCAGTGCGCTGCCGCTGTCGAAGGTCTTCAACTCGCTCATGACGCCGAGGTTGAGGCCGAAGAGCAAGCCTTGAAGGAAGCTCGCGGACATCACCGCCAGAGCAACCTCTCGACCGCTACCGCTAGCGACGACGGACGCTCCAACGGATCCGAGAACGGCGACGACAACCACCTCCATCCTAGTGGTCGCGCCTCCAGCATTCCTCCCACTCCAGATCTCATCCACAACAGATCTAGCACCTCCATGTCAATTGCGAGTACAACTACTACTCCTGAGCGGTCGAGCCAACAATACAACATCGGCACGGACATCCCGACCAAGATCGTAGAAGACAGCGACGAGGAAGGGCGAAGTGAGAACGAGGGTCTGAATAATAACGAAGTCATCAGCAAGGCGGGCATGATTCACAGACCTGCTGGTGCGAGACTGAGTGCTTTGGGTGGACACTAAACAGTGCGTTTGTCTTTATATATTTTACTAGCGTTTGATTGTTTGGGAAGGCGTTGAGATTGACATCCGGAGGCACGTTGTGTGTTTATCTGTAATTGCGGGCCTTGCTGCGGCTATATCTCTTTGCGTGTATTTAGGAATATTCTATCTATGTTCTTTTCCGGTTATTTAAAATTAGTGGATGGAGGAGATAGCATGGATGAAAAGTAGAGTAGAGAGGAGATGAAATGGATTGAGAGTTTGATTGTGGCATTCTGTTTATTAATACCCGGAGTATTTTAACCCTCTTTGTTCGTTGGATGGAAAGAATTGTGTTGCTGAGTATTTACTTCGAATACATGATTTTCCTCATTGACTAAATTTCGAATGCATCTTGTGTATGGCCATAGCCTCAATCGTGCACCAAGACGCAAAAAATCCACCCTAGCTTCGCCCTCCTGGATCCTTTATTGCAAGTGCAATTTCCTCATCTCATTTTGCGTTACAAGTTGTTTTGCTGAGCCAGATCCCAGAGCTCCTTTCATCAAACTGCGATGTCTTTCGATATCATTATCCTGAATATCGATGTAACGACTTTTATCTACGAACCTCGATCACAATTGGGACATATTTTGGAGTCCCTAAAATCGCGCACATCCAAAAGTAGCAAAATTCTGGAGTGCGATCAGGAACTATAAATACCTTATATTGTTATGGAATTTTGTACTGCAAAACAAGTCCTGCGTGTCCAATTTTCCGTCCCACAATGTCCCTACTATGAAAATAAATGCGGCACCGCTGCGAATGCTTGATTCAGTTCTCCTTCATCACGTCTTCTTCGAATTCACTCCAGTCATCACCCAAGCCGACATATCTTTTCTTACTCTTGCCACCTACTGTTCCTTTGATAGTATCATCAACACTTTGCAAGAATTCAATCGCCATAACCATATTCTCAATCAGTTTTTCCTTGAGAGAACGCATGCTTCTCATATCTGCGTAAGCCGTATTCAGAATCCTTCCTCCATAAGCTTCCGTCATGCCAATTCTATCATACAATTCCTTCCGAGTCTCACCAGTGTCGAACTCTGTCGCATCTCCATCAATACTCTTGATATACTCTTTCACTGCACCGGTCAAAGAAGCTCCTGGGTTGTTGGCCAAGTCGCTTTGGAATCCGGCGATGATGAGTTGAGTCGCCGCATCGGTGAATTCTAGTAGTTTGAGCGTGTGGGCTGAGGCGGATGAGTTGGGGACCTGGATGAGTTCTTGATCTGTGGGGTTGTGGCTGTATGTGGGAACCCAGGTTGTGTTTGGGTGTTTGCCGCCGTCGTAGGTTTGGAAGATAAGGGTTTGTAGTCTTGAGGGTCCATGGACTTGTGGGGTGAAGGTGGGAGGAGTTAAGTTTGCCTGCCCCATTTTTGTTATCCAGGTGAGCTTTGCTTTTGTTGTGTTGTTTGAAGATTTTGTATTTGTGTGTTCGTGTGTATGTGAAGGGGATAGGAAGAGAGAGGATGTGCGTGTATTTATATTTCGCTGTGAGGTTAGCGCATTTCGATCTCGACTGTGGTGGTTTCGACGGTGTTCTGGAAAAGCGATACGCCTGATACCAAAGTTGGAGACATTCATCACAGCTTGAAATCAAATACATAGCAGTCGAAATATCGAAAGCCTATGAAGTCTTGCTAGGAGCTTCTCCTGGTCAGGTAGCTAGTGCATTCTCCAGATTCGAGACAGTCGCATGTGGTGCTCTGGGTCACTTGATTTGCACATCTGCGGGCATCTACGAGATTTTCATTCGAATTCAGTTGAAATTGCAAGCTTAGGTAGTCGTCTTGGTATAATTTCTATCCTCTGTCAGTCATGTTTCCACCATAACCGTGGTGGGCTTCGAATCTCGTTTAGGAAGGGACGGAGAGGCCCAGCAGCAGCCCGATAGTTCGCAGCCTCTTTTACTCTCAACCGCTCCAAAACCTTCCAAAAAGATTTTTACGCGATCATGAAATTGAAGTTGCTGAAACCTCATATCTGATCTGCAAGTCAATTTTGTAACTTTATGCCAGTTGTTCTACAAAGTGGAATGCTGGTGCGAGCGCTTGCTAGAGTACCGGAAACTTATTATGGCACGACTTATAATTCATACATCGGCTAGCAGTCTGACACAAAATCCCTACCTTAGTATCGAGATAGAGAAAATCCTCGGAAACTTTCTATCTCTTATGTTTCCAGCCTGATTGCGAGCCAAGGTGTAACTCTGGCCTTCAAGAGCAGAACACATTGTGGGCTCAGCTGAAAAAAAAAATAAGGGGAACGATGTACGGAGAACAACCATGGTTAACATCGATTGTGAGCTGACTACAACGACACCCATTCTGAGCCGACCTCGTATGGCATTCTGGCTCGGCTTCAAATGCAGCATGGTCACCGGGTGGCGCTGATATTTATGCTGCAATCACAAGATCTGCTGCATGAACTTTTGTCACCGTCGAATAAAGATGAGTAGCACTACGCGAATGAGATGTTTTGATTTTATTTCTGTCATCTTCCCCACAATGCTTTTGGTATAGTTGCTCTTCGTCCATGTCCTAATTATGGCGGTACCTCCTCACCCGTCTTGAGATCCTCTCCTTCACCGGCTGAAGTGGCATCATGTTGAATCTTCCCAGTGGGCTTGTTGAACATTATCAAGCGCTTGTAGTGGCCCCACCACCATCCTCCTCACTTTCTTCCTCTCCAAGCTCCATAACAGACCGAACCCTTGTAGCAATACCAACCAACATCCCAAACTTCGAGAATATTGTGGCATCGAGCTCCAACACAAGCATGGATTTGCGGGCATCAACTTTGGTGTGCTTATGAACAAGAAGGCGCAAGATGTCCCAGGCAACTCCGCAAATTCTTTCACTCCGCTTCGTTCCGATCTGTCGTTGGAAGCCGAAGGGTCAGGACGAGTGATACAATGTATCGAATGACATAGTCCTTGTTGTTCCATCGGTTACGCATTTTTTGATGGATACCGATGTCCTCGACGTATTGCGGGTTTTGGTCCTTGATGGCTTGTAATTATGGCATCTTGGACAGTCTCGTTTTTCCGCGCTTGCGCACTCTTGAAGACAGGCTTGGAGCAGAATTCTTTCCAGGCTATTAGCATATGCTTCTTGCAGAATTGTGCGCGCAAGCTCTTGAGATCCGTGCTCGAGGCCAGTTGCGTCGCCATTGTGTTTGCGTTCGGTTGTCTGTTTGCGTTGCCCATCTCGTCCGTGGTTCGTGATATCGTTGACCTTGATGTGTTTTGTGCGTCGAAATTATGTGGCTGCGATCTTATTTATGCCAGGTTGGGCTCCATTGGAGATGAGCTTCTGAACGCAGGCGGTGTAAATTCACCTATTTTGTTGCGATTCGTGATCACAATCCGTGTTAGCTGAAAGGTAGCGTCTCCTGAGATATCTGACCCTAACAGACTAATATTTTTCTCCATCAACCTACAATTTGCCTGGCCTCTCCGCATTGACATCACACGGAAGGCCTTCAACTACAACCATCAACAGTGGTACCTCGAATCTAGAAATTGGTATGATCCTGGCCTAGAAGCGCTTCGAACTTGAACTTGACCACCCGATGGCGGCGAATCCGAGTATCATTGATAGAGACTTGGGCTGCTAGAGATACCTACGGACTCGACTTTAGCTAAGCAGTTCAGGCGATCACTAGAGGGCCTAGACAGGTTCTGAGAGGCTCCCAACTGGACTTGCTTCCATCTATCGAACAAGTAAGACCTCAGATTACGTACCAACGCCAAGTCGTTCAAGTACAGCGAAGAAGAACTTCTGCAATACCTTCTACTCCCGCTCGCAATACCTCCAAGGAAGACAACCGCTTCTCGTCTCTCAGAACATCCGATATCAAATTCATCAAAGACAACCTCGAGCACGAATACCCGCCACCTCAACCGGAACCATGGCTGATAATACCAAGAAGCCGAAAGAGGAAGGAAGACCACGGCGCAGGTTTCTGAGATGCCCGTTTTCGGACAAGGTCGAGACCGACTTTACGCCTTGCTATCCTCGAAGTATATGATCATACCATGGCGAGAACTCCAAGACGCTCTGCCACAATTTGTGAAGAATATCAAGGGTCAGGAGGGCGCTAAGTCCATCCAAGATGCGGTCAACGCTATCAAATCACAGACCTCGAAGCACACCGATGAAGGCATGACCAACAAGATAGACGGGCAGCCAAGTAGGAAAAACACGAGTACGTCATTCGATACATGGCATCAGTGGTTGGCCGCCTGACAAAGAACGGGAGACTGTGGTCCAGGAAGGACAACGACGATGAAGCAATTCGGAACATGTGTTATATGGCGTGGGGGCTCGCGCGGGTTTGGAGTATGAAGATGCTGGGGCAAGGGCCAAGTCGTCCAAGATGGTCAAGGAAATCAAGAAGGCTATAGAAAAGGTTGATTTGGTAAGTGCTCAGACTCTGTTCTGTTGGAAATGAAAGGAGCTGACATGGACAAGGATGGCGAAGAGTATGACAGTGAAGCCGATATAGCACTGGAGCCTGAAGGAGAGGTCTCATCAGAGGAGCTATTGCCAGCACATGGGAGCGGTGATGACGAAGAGATGGCAGGTGCTGAATCTGCCAATGGTGACGCCGGAGAAGCAGCGGGGAGACGTCTTGACCGCGAGGAACAACTTGGCAATGAGACTGAAGGTGAAGGTGGCGAGGCCATGGATATCAACGAGGCTTTTGACGATATCATGGAGGACGAGATGTGTCAATGCTCCAGAATCTTCATTTGTGATCTCTGCAAAGGGCAACTCGAATAGAGGAGCAGCAAAGCATCACCAATTGAAAAGTCTTTTTCTCCAGAATCTCATGGCATCGTCCTCTAAAATTCAAGTATTATTGATTGTGACACCAAACATGGAGACTCATATTTGATAAACGATGAAAATGCTTGATTCAAGGTTGCATTGCCCAACCTGAAGGAAGTTTGGTATGACCAGCGAAAGTCAAGCTAGTGCCAGCACATCGAGTGAGTGAAGTCGAAAGCTAATGTGAGATAAACGGTGTTACCAGATCAGGTGCTTCTGAAACATTGTTTCGGAAACAATAACTCTTAATGGCCAGATCAAGCTGAGAAGAAAGGCACATTCTCGGAAGTGGCTATCGAAGTTCGGCACGGTTGCGCTAACTCATATCGAAGCCCAACATACCTATTTCGCATCGCTTCAACAAAACCCTCTTATAATTTTAAATCAGAACTTTTTTTCTCACTGAAGCCGAAACAAATAGTGACAAGTGCTTGCACTTCGTTAACCTTGCGTGGTCCGTAAGTCAGCCCTGGGAACAGGAACGGGTTGTGATCAATTGCTTTAACGTTTGATGTTGAGAGACCCCCAACTCTTACGAGTCGCCCGTGTAGAAGTCCAATTCTTCTTTTTGCTCTCGATCTAGTCCCCCCCCCTTCTTTTTTATTATTATTATTATTTTAATTCATGAGCTTCAAGCGGGTTTGAATCTCGACATAGAGCTCTTGAGGATGAATTAAGAGGAGTCTTTCAACAAGCAGGTTCTCAAATTGCGCGAGGATAGGTATGACTTTGATGAAAGATACAGACAATGCTTTGTTTGATATTTTGGATTGGTAAGAGTGAGGCAAAGGTCAACGCCAATGAATCATGCATTTGTCAAAATCAACTTCCGACAATGGGACTTGCCCCTAGTGCCAAGCGAGCAGACAAACCCGAAAGCGAATTCTCAATTGGAGAACGCGATGAACATATTCCCAAGTCAATCAATCCGTTACCAGCTTGAAGTTATCATACACAGACGTGTACATGAATTACTTGACCTTATGCAATGAAATAAACATGGTAACGAGCTAGGGTTGGAAAAGTTCCCGCCTTTTGGACCAGGATCAAAACTGACACCAGAAGGTACCTCAAGACAGATCGCGATAAAAAAAAAGGGCATCACGACAAACTAGGACAGATGATCTCTCTGCAGTGAACAAAGTTAAACAAGAGGAATGGGTAGAGGAACGATTGGACCAGATTGCTGCTTGCGTGTACAACTACCCTTGGTACAGGATCAAGCACGGCTACAAATGCACAGGTGGCTAGTATCTGATAACTGATGTCCTACTTGAGGGAAGGAAAGGTGGGTACTACAGGGTCGCTAACACGAACGAAGATTGGAGGAACAATCCGGCGTGGGAAGGTCCTCTTATGCAAGGCACGTTTCTTGACAGAAGAAGAAGTGGCGAAACTGAAGCCTTTGAAATCGACAGGCTGGGCGAGAAAGCCGAAGAAGGACAAAAATTAAGCGAAAACTGAGGTATACAAGGCTTTGAAGATTGGGAGCAGGCATTCGAGAATCGATGACTTTTCAAATAAAAGAGATCATCAAGCTTTCATAGTCGGACACCGGATACGATCATGATGCGATTCATACTATTGCATGTGCGTGTTGACCGAGCCTTGCGACCGACGCTGCCCGGACTTTACTGAGAGAACTCTGGCTCCGGTTTGGTGGGTGAGCTTTTAGCGAGGAGTTCGCTCGCACAAATTGAGTTTGTTTGTTCTTCCGGGTTTCACGATGTCCTTCAAGTAAGTCAGCTTAGTGCGTGCAAAGTGATTCAAGCTTGATCCACGTGAAGCTGCAGTTCCCAAAGACGACGTTCGGGGGGCTTTTGTGGTGGCGAACTGTCGGTTTTGGCTGGACAAACTTCTCGCTTAGCAAAATAGGAAGGCGAACATCTTGGCTGGTCGAGGTTCCGCCTGGTGGGCGAAATGTTTCGAGTGTGAATTTGCGCGAGACCATACTATTATCCCCTTGAAGCAAAGCGGAATCACTAGACTGGAATATGAATCAGCGTGCATTCTGATTCTTCGATCTCATGACGGCTTGTGAATCGACTTGTCACGATGTCTTGCTCAAGTTTGCGCTCTGGACATCGAACCGATTTTCTCTAAGAGGTCTCTCTAAAGCCCATCGCACGGGATTCGGAGGCCGGAAAGGTGGGACTCTGCGCCTTCGAAACCTGCAAAAGGATATCAAGGTCGAGAGTCCGGAAAGGATCCCCCGAAGAAGGCTGCGGATACTTATAAAGCTGAGAGGCCAAACTTGCGGCACTTACCTCCAAATATGGATCAAACCCCTCATGTAATGCGAAGGGAGCGGGTAGGCTCGGGTGCTAAACCAGCAACAAATCGCAGAGACCGACAGCCGAGACAAGAGAAACGGAAGCTGGCAGGTACGACAGATAATTATGAAGCCGGAGAGCACGGTGAGATCCACCCCACGGACCTGAAACGCGACTTCAAAGCTCCCGACCGAGATGCTTTCAGAAGAAGCGACTTAGAAGTGGCATCCGGCTACGAAGAGCAAACATACTCGCCATTGGACGCTATTACGAAAACCCCGCCAGCTGGTCAGCCGTTACTCAAGACCAGTCTTGATAGGGCCATGGCAGCACGTCAGCCCAGATATCATAATTTGTCTCCAAAAGAACAAGAAAAGCAGATGGAATGGGCTCAACATCAGACCACCATATCCGAGAACTGTCCGGGCAACTATCCTCGGATCAGGTACCGTTCGGAATCTCAAGAGAAATTGAAAGGTTTGATTTGTCTAGCTCACGTGCATTTGATGACTGATGCTTTGCTAGCAGAAGAGACAGGGGGTATGATGATGCGAGGACAGAATTACAGCAGCGCTGGGAAGAAATTCAACAAATGGTAAGGCCATTTCTATTTCCAAAATTGGTTGGGTTCGAAAAGCCCGTTCAACATTGCGCGGAGAGAAGATGCCGAACGACAACATTTATGTCACAGAGAGTGGATGGAGAAAAATAGACCGGCCGGTCCGCTTGGACGCTGGGGAAGATAATGCAAGTAGCTATGAAGATAATGACCTGTACAAACTCGTACCTATTGTTGACATCTGTTCAGTTCTGCTTGAATCCGGATATTTGCTTCATGATAACGAAGACTTCGACAAGGAGAGATGATTGAAGGAAGCATGCGAATCATTCAAGATGACGTTGTGTCGACCCTTAGGTGGTGATCACCGCACCCCGGGTTCTCAGAGACCTGAATCAATGTCTTCACAAACCTGTTGGTGTGCTCTTTGTGAACCAGAGTAAATTCGAGCTATTTATATAAGGTAGTCGTGTTCTCAACAGTCAACGTCTCTGCACACGCGATCGAAGGGAAGGAAAGACATTATGTCCTCCAAAAAGAAACATCTTCATCTTGACGAGAACCAGGAGATTTTGTAGCCGAGTGACAAAGGCCATCATCCCATCGATAGAGAATCTAATAGAGCACAGCGTACTGGCTCAGTTCTGAGTGACGCCACGGGTACAGCAGCAAATCTCTGCGTCCCCACTTCAACGTTGGAAGCTTTCCAATCAAAATACAACTCCCAGGAAGAGCTTCCTGAAGACTGACCATGATCATTCCACGCTAGATGGATTACGACAAACTCTCTGCAGAAGAACAGAAACAGCAAGCGAAATGGGCCCGACAGCATATCAAATTGACTGGAAATTGCCCAGGCGAGGCCAAATTGCGTAGGAGAAAGTCCGAGGGTTGTTTCATATGCACCGGTCCATCCACTAGATCACTGACGCTTTGGTGGCGGAAGGCGAAGGGGGTATGATGATTCGGAGAGGTGCGACATGGGGTGGACCTTTCTATCTGGGGGACAATAGTCCACCAGCAAGACTAGCCTTTCGCCAGATGGTGAATAGGCTGCTCAGTAAAGGCATACAACGCCAGAAGTCTCGAAGCTGGGTAGGGAATGATGGTCAATGCTTGGAGAGTTGGCAGCCTGTATTGGAGGATGCAGGATTATGTACCGTTTGTCGTTCATTCTCGGAGGAATCAAGTGCATTCGTGCCTTTTGAAATCAATTTGTTTCTCGCATGCTTCAATGAGTGCTTCGTAAGTGAAGTCGTACCAGAAGTGGGCATGAGCGAGCAGCGAGTGTATTTGCTGCAAAATATGATGCTGAAGGGAGGCACTCGACATTTAAAGGCAGACCCGGGCAACAAGCCAAAAATCCACACAGTTACGAATATCAGAAAATCATTGGCAAATTTGACATGCAGGAGGAAGCAATATCAATCACTGAGTTTACGCTATAACAGAAAGTAACGACTCTTTTTTGAAATCTCCTTGACTATAGATAATTACTAACTCGATGCCAAGTCGATATTGGCTCTCAACCATGAAAACGATTCCAAGAATTCGATGGCAATGAACGTGTGCGCATATATACTCCTCTACACGAGCCACTGAGTGCAGAGTCAGTTCAATGAACCACGCAGAAGTAATGCGTTCATGACGCGCAGGTCACTAGACCCAATCAGTCGCCACTATGAAAGTAAACACATTGCGGCTTCCTGTTTTGTCACTCGACCACACTCATCCAGACCTCGGCCAAGTGGCAGGAGTGAGAACACCAGTCCACCTTCCAAGATAGCCTCGATTCATACACCTGCATGCACTTCGCAGGCCAAGAAAAATTCTTCAACGCTTTCGACTCGCCCTCGGGCCCGAAACGACCATGATATCACCCTCGTGGGTTCAGGACCTTTTGCTCCGACAACTTCAGCGGTGCACGAATACTCACGGAGATTGCTCCTGACGAGATTTCGACGTGCAACAAAAAGCCAGAATCATGGCTTAAAAGACTCTTGACAGGCTGGAAAGGATGGAGCAGATGGCGGGGAACACAGAATGGGATCGTGGGGATGGTGGAAGAAGGGAAGAAATGCGGTCGAGTCAGCTCTGTTCGCCGTCTTTTTCCCATGGGAAAGAGAGAATGCCATCCGCCCAAGGCCCGGTGGAGAACTCCTGCTTCACGCCTCCGATCCCCATGAGAGTTCTGGGGACGGAGATATCGAGTGTGCCTGTGAAGTCTAGACGCGAATTTGAGGTTCATTGCAGTCACGTGTATTGTGCCGTCTGCCTTTTGGAAGAGCTTTGAATTGAAGGATCTTTCGTATACTGTTAAAACTTTCCAGTCATGCCGAAAGACTTTTCTGGGTATTCATCGCCGCAATGTACATCCAAGGCTACCTAGCAAATTGATATCACGAGGACAGCCACGTGATCTCATAAAAATTGGAGGATGAAGATTGAAAGAGATCTGTGGTCTTATAATTTGACTTTTCACGATAGAACAATTGAGAGGAAATTATCTGCACTTGCGTATGAATTTGGAGACTGAATGTGCTGCTTATTTCTGACAAGATGTCATGTTAAGATGAGGAGGCATCGCTTTACTGCTGCTCTCCAAAGTTTGGCAGAGTCTGAGTCTAGAACATAGGACTCGTCTTCTGTTGCAAGTCGCAGTTTCTGCTCACGCAACGCTGAGTCCATATTATGTCTGATTCCGAGCTCATCAGAAGATGTTTACCTCGTTCGCACGAGAGCCAGAATCATCAGCACCTGTCTATTATGAAGAATTGAAGAATCATTCCCTCAGATCGAACGCAGGATCTGCTAAAACATGCCATGTTATGACCCTGTCAAATGTCTTGACTACCTTCCCCACGAATTTTCGAGCCCAAGTGGACTTGTTTCTCCGTTTTAAATGCGACCCTAGCTTTTAGAGCATTCGAGCCAATTTAATGAGGCCATTCTCTGTGATCTTGTTGCTCGTCGTGGTTCTAGATCACACAATGGATCAGGCAGACTGCCTGTGATTTCGTGGGGTTAAATAGCTGGAATCAGGGGTCGAGAGGCCCGAGACCATTTTCATGAGACGTCGTAGAAAATAAGACGGAGTCTAGGTCGATGTCATGGAAAGACAATCAGAACTAGAACGTTGTCGGTTCAAACATTCTCAGAATTGAAGCTGTTTGAGCTTCAGACATCCTTCGATATACGCGCTCTTCAATGTCTAGCATGCTGGCCTCCTCGAGCAGTCAAAACATGCCGCAACTGTTGGCAACTCTTGTTATGACTTTTTTAGAATTGTTCTCATACATGTGTAGATTACACACTATTTAGTGTAGCAATTTCTATGGTGGCAAAACTATATCGACCGAATTCGCATGGCATTTATGGGAGAACATGGCAGAAAATACTTTCCGATCCTTATTCGAAGTCCCATCGCGGGTCTGGAAGATGCTTCCCAGAAGAGAATCAACTTTGAAGACATTGGTAAAGAAGCAGATGTCTTCTCGCCAATGAAGAACATCCGTTGCCTGAACACCTGACTTGAATGCTTCCAGATTGAAACTTATGGTTCGACTTTGGATGGAGGCTTGCATGGTTAGCCTATCAACATCATGCCAAGACACATGCGGTGGAAAGATGCTTCAACCCCACAGGGCCTTAATTTGCGATGTGCAACAGAAGGATAGCTGTAGTGATTCACGACTCGCGATCTTGTTGTGTTTATTTGCACGTGCGGTGCACTTGTACGATATCTTATCTGATCAACCCTCATTTGGAGAATTTCTATGAAGGCCTATTTGTCGTTATATTTGACACTTCGTATAAAGCTATCTGATGAAGTTGAGGAAAATTAATGGATGATCTGTGCTGTAGTTGTGAAAGGTGAAGTTGACTTTCAGCTCAACCATCCAGGATTAGCGCAAGGTCAACGCATGAGAACGAATGAAGGATCAAAAGATACAATCCTCGTGTAAGTGCAACAGTAAGCGTATCTTCTCAATGTCCTAGATCGAATCATTAATCGGATCATTCTTCACTGGTCACTGGATACAATACCAAGCAAGTTTAGCGAACACTTTCAGGGGGCGGTACGCTCCGATCCAGACCTTCTTCCCAACCAGATTCACGGCGATCTCAGAGATGTTGATATCACCGTCAGACCATTCTTGATTCCTAAGCGGGAGTGGGCTTCTAGAAGATATCGTCAATCTCCTACTCATCAAAAAACGTACCACTCCTTCAACATCCTCTCCTGTTTCATCGCCATGATCGTTCCATTTCGCACCTCTCCACAAGCTCGTGTCATCCCCCAGATCCCATATGACGCAAGTTGTCGAACCATTTCTGATTGTCAAGAGGGGTATCGTTGGTCTTCTTGTGCCTTCATGCTGATTGTTGATGCTCTCAGCACACTTGACAGCTTCTAGAATTTATGATCGTTAGAAAAGTTCTTGATCATGAACGATTGTGGGACGATCTCCTCGGAAGTTCTCGTCGACTTCAATAATTTCTGGCATGATTCGTGAATAGGTCATCTCCGCATTCCATCTCAGACCACTTGATGTGATACAGTAGCGGGGTATGGAGCTCGGCGGGAAGAGGCTGTCAAAGAACTCTCATTTGTGATTCTGGGGAAAGGATAGACGACAAACTTCGAAGTATCTTCTAGTTTGATTCTAGTATTGAGGATACCGACGACGAGAATCTCTGGTTTGCATTACTGGACTCGACCTTCGCTGCCAGTACTTTGAATGCGAACTCCAAAACATCAACGCAGTCTTCGAATCGAGTAGGGAGCAGAGTAGCGGGACGAGGAAATACGACGCGACACCAAGGACACAGCGCAGAGCAACGATACTGTACTGATACGAGCACGAGCGCGAAGATCTATCAGCAGCTGGGCAACTCGAGATCCTTCATTGGCGATGTGAAGGAGAAACCTCCAATCTCAATTATGTCACAATTATGAGGTGGTGAAGAACAAGACATAAATAAAGAGAGGGTGCCGATGAAGCAAAGACTACCCAAGGATGCGATGAGGTCTCGAAGAAATGCGCAGGACGCGTCCACAAAGGATCATTCGAGAATTTTTGACGCAGGAACGAACCTATTTGTCGATACCAAATCCACATCTTCATACCTCTCAGAGTAGCGATGGCCATCGGACGATCAACCTTCTACCTTCTCGGACCAACGACAGCAAACCTTCCGACAAAGGACTTCCGAAGTCTGAATAATGTGTGTTGTCACGAGTGATTTGCTCTACTGCTCCACTTATGGTTCAGACGGAGAGGAAGTGGAGTTTCACACCAGGACTTTGGCCGACTGGCATTGCAGACTGAAGCTGGTCTACGAAAACAGAAATTGAAGCGGGCTTAGAATGGGAACGAGAACGGAATGATAGGTGGTTGAACTTTCAGGTGAACGCAAGAAGGACTGAAGCGCTGGACATGATAGCCGAGAACGGCCGGGAGGGGTTAACTGCACTTGGATACTGTAAGTTTGGATTCCATTTTCATGCGTTCCGTTTCGTCATTAAAAATTAATTCGTGCGCCCTACGCCAGGGCGTCATCATTGCACAACAATACCCACCTCGCAAGTGGTGCCCCACGGAGGGGAAAATAGATATCATGTCCTATGGCTGCACGAGACCTTTAGCTCTCTTCATCATCTTTCGCAACCTCTCCATATCATCTGACAAAGCCTGATTCTGTCCCTCCAAGTCCTCTGCTGCTCGTTCCAAAGCTCTGATGTGCTCCTTCGCTAGAATGAGGACTTCAGCTTTACTGATTTTCTTCTCGGGATGGTCCGCACTAGTCTGGGTGTCTGCCACCAAGCTTGGAGGAAGCGCCGAAAGTAGAGTCTCAAACTTATCGTTGAGTCTCGATCGGTAGCGTTTCTCGGTGAGATTATGTTTGAAATTTCCGTCCAATACGATTGATTTTTTGTTGTCCGAATCAGAGCTAGAAGTCGTCTTGCTGAAGGAAGAAGTCCTCTTGGCGGTACGAAGTCGATGAGAAGAGTCCAAGCGAGGGCATGTCCGGCTGCCAATGCTGCTCTCACTAGCAGATTTGGTCCTTCTCTTGGCGTTTCTCCGCCCAGTCGATGTGCCCCAGTTCGGTCTATAAGCCTTTTGCTTGGATGTTTCTTCGCTTGTTGATGGGCTAGGACGACCGCTTTCCTCATTGCTAGCACGAATGCCTTTATTGACTTCCGTGCTGAAACCCATCAGGGACTGGGAACTCGTATCTGGGTAGAGGAACGTGGAGCAAGGCATCACGTTGTCCATCAGTGGCTCCAGCTCAGGAGCCTGCGTCGAAAATGTTTCCCAAGACCCAGCTCCGGACGACATATCAAACATATATCCGGGTTCATATAAAGATGGGCTATAGAGTGGCTGCGACGATTCGAGAAATGGAGACACAACTGGCGTCCCAATAGGATTGGATTCGATGTCGTCGCTGTCGAGTGACAGCCTCGGAGAGGTGAAGAAGTCCTCCATAATTTCCTACAAACGCTCAGCATACGGGCACTTCAATGTTCGCCATAGTAGTGAAGCGAGAGATTGGGTCTCTTACATCCGAGTCCCCCTTTCCATCGTAGGCCTGCATTGTTCTTTGATTGTTGGTTGCGGTGGAGTTCATGTCCAGAGATGGAGCTTGCGACACGGAATTAATTCCTAGCTGAATGCTTCAGATAGGCTGTTCTCTGAGAACGTTTATATGGCCGCAACTGCATTCTTCCCCTCTCGAGAATCTGAGGTAATTATAATCCCACTGTTCAACAGATATTGTAGTGGTTCGATGACCCGAGCAGGGGATTCCTGCACGCGATGCTGCAGGCTGCTGTTGGGAGCAGACCCTGTGGGTACCAATCGTTCAGTCACTGTTCAATGGATGCCAAGAAGACCCCGAAATCGCTGTGGTATTTTGACGCTACGAGGATGGCTTTCCTGCGGGGCAAGCTTGAAGAATTTGATTCGAGTATTTTGGGGAACAGATTGAAGAGGGGGACAGTGAATGAGAGATCCAAAGGGACGCTTCTGAGAGAACTCCTGTGTATATATCAATGTATCTGTCGTCAAGAGGAATCTTAGACTGGTACTGAGATCCAAGGAGGTTGGAGCTGCATACTAAGCTGAATTTCCCTCTTTACTTGGAAAGGTGTCGTTGTCGTACGAGGATCATGAGAGCTCCAGTACACTATGGATAGTTGGAAGAACTCAAGTAGCAGCAGTGACATTGCCGATGTTCGAGACTCGCAATTGAAAATTGGCATGCAGGATGAAGATCTCGATTGAGGTGCTCGGAGCAGAAAACTGGCTCCCCGCTAATAGCCGTAGCGTTCCCGAATTGCAGGTGACCTCGCATATTCCTTCCACAAAGGGCCCCGACTGACCTTCTTCTGGTCTCTCTCGTCAAACTTTCAAGGTTGATCTCGAAGTCAACTTCTGTCGACTGATACGAATGTTTGGATGTGCATTTGCGATCCTTCTTCTTGAAATAAGCTCTATCCTGACATTTTTGAATATTTACCCTTCACGGAATCCTGAATCAAACTTCAACCGAGAACTTTTGGGCCAGCACGTTTTCATCTCGAGCATGTCACAATGAGTGCGGACTCTTGGGTTCAAGGACCATCGGCTAGGCCTCCTAAGCCCAAGCCTGAGAACCCAATCGAAGCTGCCATTGCGGCATGGCTCTTAGATTTACCTGCAGACTTGACTGACACGAAAGCAAAGCATGTACACTCGATTGTCTCAGGCGCACCGAAGAGATGGGTTGTCTACTCTCCCATGGTTCTTCTTCCGGCAGGAGGCCCCGGATCTAAGTGGTGGGGCATCGCGGAATCGTCGGACCCAGTGTTGAAAAATGAGCAAGACCGTCTCTGGAGGCTGATCCTAAACAAGATCAGCAAGAAGGAAGGTAAAGGTGTTCTAACACATCTGGCTGTCAACTCTGGAATTCCCCTCCACAACCCAACGAGCGATGTCAAGACTAGTCTAGAAGCCGATAACGAGGCGGACAGTCTCGAGAATATCCTTCGGACTCCTGGTGGCTTGGTCATGCTCTACGGCAACTTTGGTTCACCGCTGTCTCCAAGTCAGCCACCTACCGTCCAGGATTTCGAAGAAGCATTTTGGGTCAGTACGAAGCAAAATGGGATCACGCAAGTCTGGGCGCCGCGGTTTACTATGTTCAGCCGAGGAAATGTCAAAGAGAAGGCTCGATTGCTTGATTTTCAACGTTCATCCCAAGAATTTGGCACGAGGACCTTGGGTGCAAAACTGCTATCGAACAGCACAGCCGTCGATCTTTACGCAGGCATCGGGTACTTTGTCTTCAGCTACGTCAAGCTGGGAATGAAGAGAGTCATTGGCTGGGAGCTGAATCCATGGTCCGTTGAGGGATTGAGAAGAGGAGCTATTGCGAATGGATGGACCATCAAAATTGTCCGTCACTGCGAGGACCTTTATTTAGGAACGGAAAATATCATCGTACTAGCTGAAGACAACAAACTCGCATTAGTGAGGCTTCAGGGACTAAAGTCCGATTGTTTGGATATTAAGCACGTCAATTGCGGATTGCTGCCGAGAAGTGATTTGAGCTGGAAAATGGCATCAGAGATGACGACTAACGACGGATGGCTGCATCTACATGAGAATGTTGGTGTCGAAGATATTCAAACCAGGAAAGCTGAAATCGAAAACATTTTTCAAGGATGGCTGGCGGAAAGAGGCGACAAAAGAAGCGCAAAGGTCGAACACGTTGAATATGTCAAGACGTTCGCACCAGGGGTATGGCATTGTGTCTTCGACGTGTTCATCAACGCGAGCTGAATATTGGAAGAACGTTTTACTGGAAGTTCGATAAGCCTTGAATTGTATTATGTTTCTGGCAATGAAGCAATCCTGCGCCCCAAAGACAGGCCACCGGCTCGGCAAGAATCCATGTTCACTTACAGAACGCTCCTGGTCGTCTTTGGGCCGCCTGATCTGACGCGTCTTTCCGAACCAAGCACGAGAATGTTTCGATAGAAGCGTTTTAGGCTACAATGAAGAGGAAGACCTCCTCGGTCTGCTTATCGTCGGCCACGAATGTTTTGCGAAGTAGCAAGAAGCGATTTCTAGATGGTTATCACCTCTCGAATGGTGATGCCGAGATGTTGGTGTTTCCGGGCCGCATGGGTGGGGCCGCGACCTCGCTGTCGACCCGGAACAGGGCCCGTTTCCAAATTAAACGGGATTGTATCATCCACCGGAATGATCTACGAATTGAGATGGCGCAATGTAGTCGTATCGAAGATGTTCTGTAACGATCTGTACCTCAAGAATGGATTCACCAAGCGAGGTGGTACTCAAAGAAACCTTCGCGAAGCAGCGTTATCATGCAAGTTCAGGGATTACTATGGCTGAGGCGCATATATCTGCCCTGCGCTGAATTTGGGTGTAGTGGGGAGCGATGCCTTTGGCTAATGAATGGACACGGTATGGCTGTGCTGAGCGGTTCCCATCAATTTTCATCCATAGTGGTCGTAGTCGCGGCTGTTCATGTTCACCGCCCACGCTCATGTTCCACCCTAAGCACTCTATATTCGAGGCTGTGACAATGAAGAGACCCGAGACTTTGGTCGAGGTGGACTCTTTCCAATTGCATGTCTGATAATGAAATATGTATGGCATGTGTCACACTTAGTAATCTTACATATATCGTATACCGAATTTCTGACCCTCGTCTGTCTATCATTGCTATCCTATTATTTTCAACCTTTTCCTTCCTCTTCGTCTTCCCAAGAGTGCTGCTGCGAGTATGCCATACTTCTGGGATTTTCGTACCATTCTAGATGTCGATCCAAAAAACGATCGAACCTGTGTAGGCACAACCCAGAAAGGGTCAGGATGCAAGAATCCGATCAATATGGCCGATCGCGATACTGCTGGTCGATTGCTTGATCAAATGGATCGGTTCAAAAGCCTCAAAAGTTCCTTTGATCATCTGGAAACTTTGGCGGCGTTACTACTCTGCAAACACAAGCATAACAACCACAAGTCATTTGCACACCTATCACAAGTCGACGAGGTCACCTCTAGATGGATAAAAATAGTGGAGGAAGAATATCGGATCGTCAGGAAGCAGAAAGAGAAAGAGAAGGCATTGAAAGCGAAGCAAGAGCTTCTGCGAGTGTCAGAAAGTGCGAGGCAGATGAAGGCAGAGCTAGAAGAGGAGAAAGCGGTCAGAGTAGGCAATCACTGTCTGTTAATTTTCGCAAACGTGCTAATTGTTCGAAGGTGCCACCAAAGCTCTCAAGGAACGAGCCGTCTTCTCATCATGAGCCATTCCGGACTACAACTACGGGGCTCTACGATCCGTTTGTCACAGCGACAAGTTCCCTCAAGGCGAACAATACACTGCCAAAACAATCAAAGATTCATCTTGGAGAAGCTGCCAAGGCTACGGAATTTACCAATACGGCCTCGAAGTCTCACACTTCGGTCAAGGTCGAGGAGGTGGAGATTGGCACATATGATTCTCCTCCATCGCGAAAGGCAGATACGGGTTTGCCCACACCAGAGACGACACCACAAGATTCGAGGAGCAACCTGAGGCACCACATCAATCAAGAGTATACCCCAACACCAGCACAGATGAAGCAACGCGAGGATCCGACCCAAACTCTTACGCCACCATCCAGCATCAAAGTCACCAGGAAAACCACAGAGTTCACCTTCGAATATGGCCCTGGTCTGGGCATCCAAGATGGCTCCAAGACCAAATTGGAAGGATTGAAGGCTGCTACCGAGCAAATTTGGTCATTCCCCGGCTTCAACGAAGCCAAAGAACAAGCCAACAAATCTTCATCAAGCTCCAGTTCTCAAAAACAGCTGCCACCATCGCCAGCACTTGAAGTTGAAGTCCCCGTGGCACGGGTTCCGCTTGGAGTGAAAAGTACTTCGACACATAACAACATGAAAATGGGGAAGTTTAAGATTGGATACGAATTTGGCAATCAAGAGGATATGCCTTTCAAGGGTTTCAATTTCGGGAGTAATATTCCACGTTTGGCGGCATTGGAAGCACCCAAGAAAGCACGTACTTCTCCACCGGCGCACTTTATTTCACTCGGCGAACCCAGTCAAGATATCTCATCAACATCGGAGCGCAAATATACACAGGACCAATTGGAGACTCGAATAGCCTCAATGTCCCTGGGTAATTCAAAGTCCGACATCGTTTTAATGTCCCAAGTCACGTCAAAGTCCCAGCTCAACTCAATGTCTGAACCCATCCCAGAACCTCAGCGCATGTCGGACATTAGGAACGCCCCAGTGTCTGACAAAACGATTGACATCCACCTCGACACAGACAACGACTCAACCACGGACATTGAAGCCACTACCCCCTCCACAATCCACGAATTCCCAACTAACTTCAACGCTCGAAGTCCACCACCATCGTCACTTTCGCCCACCACGAATATTCGGCACCCAAGTTCCTCACCACCTCGCCAAAAGCCCGAATTCGGAACAGCAATCATCATCCCACCCTCAATCCCATACAAGACTCACCTCCTCTCGCGCCTCAACACAATACCGCAGACACCGTCTCACTCCACCCAATCCCCTATAATTCAATCACCGAGTAGCTATGCAGCTGATCTCCAGATCTGGGAACGGATTACTGTTATGGAGAAGCCGCTTCCACATTTGCCTTGGGAGTGGGAGCCTATGAAGGGTGAGGCGAGGAAGGGAAGTGTGGTTAGAGTGGGAGAAGGGTATGTGGATGGGAATGAGGAGGAGAGGGTGGGATGTTTGGGGTCGAGAAGGTTGGCGAGGTTGAGGCGGAGGTTTTGGGCGAACTTGAGGGGTGGTGAGAAGTGAGATGTTTGGTTGGGGACCAGGAGTTTTGGAGTACTTTTGATGCCATGATACCCTTGTTTACTCACGTTCTTTTAAACTTTCCTTTGTTCACAGCTATACTATATCTGGGAACAATGAATGTGAATATGCTACTAGGAGTCAAACATATAAACACGAGTCAAATGACCTGGGGACTTCCAGACAAGAAAAATTCCACTTTTCTCAAACCCAACACCTAACAACCAACTCCTCCAAATCCAGCGCCTCAACCCTAGGCATCACCCACTTCTTCAACCCCTTAACCTCATCACTAGGTCCTCCTTCCTCCTCACTTTCTTCACCACACTCACCAGATCCCATTATCTGTTCCCAGAACTCCATAAACTGGTGCAACGCCTCCGCGAACTTCCTTTCCACATCCTTCGCCTTCCAGTCTTCCTCCTCACATCCACAGCTTCGAACAATAGTCAAGCTCTCTAGTTCCTTGAGATCTAGGATGACGAATTTCCATATCCCATACGGCATCTTGCATTTCGGCGTCTTGCTGTAAGGAGTGCTGAGCAACAGAGCGAGGTCGATCGCAAGATGTTTGATTAGACTAAAGGTTGGTGAAACAGAGTCGAGATCAGAGGATAGGAAGTCGAGTTTCCATGTGACAGGAGTCCGTCGACGAGGAGGTTGGGGATCGTTGCCTGGGATTATAGATTATGTCTGCTCCTGGACCGATAGGGAAGGTTTCTCTATCTTTGAATTGGAGGCTGAAATCGGTGGTGACAGGAAGGCGGGGAAGAGAGTTGGCGGTAAACTTTGTGGTTGAAGGGTGAGAGAAGGAGGACAGTAGTACTTCAGGGCCTCGAGACGTGATTCTTGACAGACGGAGAGAAGGGGAGTAGAGAGTGTTCGCCGAATCTGTCTGGGTATGGTGCTGCAGCTTGTTCGTGTAGGGTGTTTGTAGACCAAGACGAGGCGAGGGCGTAGCAGCACATATTTCCAAATCAGGATGCGGAGCTCAGGGAGGAGGTGTGAGAAGAGCGTGAATGAATCCATTGCAAGAAAAAGGTGACCTCGAAAGCAGTGTCGGATGAGGTACAGTACGTAAAATAAAGCACTTGCTTTTTCGAGAGGAAAATATGGTAGATATAAGACAAAAAGCATGCAGGCGAGTAGACAATGGTGTTCTCGACCGTTGATGAGACCATACTACCTTGTGGGCTAGAACTCTGGTGGACTCACTAGAGCCCGTCTCTCCAAAGTCAAAAACACGATCCAAAGTTGTATGAGAAACTTGTGTGGTAGTACAGAGTATTCTATACTGGTGAGTAATCAGTAGTCGGTCCCAGACATGGAGATCATTTGGAACCAGTGTTGGGTGTTATATGCAGCCCAATGTTAGTTGTTGGAAAAGAAGAGATGGCGATTGGGAAGGATGAAGTTGTTGGTTGCTGGGTTTGATGTACGAGGCTCGCTCCGGACGCTGTTCCCCGCCCCGCTCGTCATTGCTTTCGCTTACCAGCGAGTGGGATTTCTGCAAGGCGGAATTGCAGGGGCTCAGGGAGATTGGATGCCCAAAATGTGGGGGAGTTGGCGTGCACTGGCCAATAGTGACGTAGTCGAGTTAAGTAAATATTGATATTGGAGCTCGTGAGCTTTTAGGTTGGAAGCTTCAATGATTAAAGAAAACTGGGGTAATTGAACTCGAGTAAGCCATTTGAATGTTCGTATTTACCTACTGTTTTCATCACACATCCGCGAGGTGCAAGTTGATGTCAATTTGGGACTAACTCCTCCAAAAGTAATAGACATTTACCACACGGCCACCTTTTAACAATGTCACCACCTTCTATCCTCCGTCTCACAACGAGACGATACATCCGAACTCAAACCCCTCAATCAATCAAGCCATCTATCCAAACTATCCGACCATTTTCCCGCACACCACTAGCACCCTTCCCAAGGAGAGGCAGCGAAGACAAAGACAGCATCAACACCGAAGCAACGGAATATTCGAAGTCAGGAACAGACGACGCATCTGCGAGACAGGAGGAAGCTGCTTTCGACCCCAGCACTACAGATCCCCAGAAGGAGAAGAAAGTTGCTGGGGAAGGAGAGGTATAATAACTTCCCAGGGATTTAGTTGGTTATATGCTGACAGGGTTGTTTTAGGGGTCAGGAAATCCACTAGAAGTATCGCCTGCGAATCCGGAGGTATCGAAACCAAGAGGAGAGACGGAAGGAGGTGCTGAGAACGCGGAGAAGAGGAAGTCAAGTGGTGGAGGAAGTCCTAAGAAGGCCGGGAAGTGAAGACGAGAATGAAAAGCAGTAGTTGAATGTCCGAGCATATTTGGAGTTCTGGGTATACATGGAAATTATGAAACATAAACCAATCAAAGATATCATTACACTTCCAAACTCCCGCGAAAAGCCAGGCGAGAAGGAAGAAAGAAACCAACCCCACTCAAGCCTTCCACTCCGTCCTCCCCAACTTAATAATCTCAGCTTGACCAATCTCCCACACCTTCGGCTTGCCTCCCTCAAGTGACTGTAGACCAGCAGCAATAGCAGCCTTCGCCACGACGTCTGCATCCTGCGCCCAGAAGTCCTTCAGTCCAACATGTCCCATCACGTTGGCAACTCCTCTGAAAACTCCTTCTGCAAGTCTGCTCTCACTCCTGTCACCAACCAAAAGGCCCGGGCGTAGAATAACAGTATGCTCAAACTCCAATGCTTTAACACTATCCTCCAACTCTCCCTTCATCTTGGCATACGGAATAAAGCTCTTCGAGTTTGCGCCGCCGGAGGAGATTAGGACGTAGACCTTGACGCCAGATGATTTGGCGGCTTGGGCAAGGGAGAGGTTCAAATCGTAGTCTATTTTTCGTTGAGCCTCGAAAGAACCGGCTGCGCCTTTGGTTGTGCCGAGCCCGGAGAAGAGGATTGAGGGAGGGGGAGTGATGGCGGAGAGTTGGATGGGCCATTGTGCGGTATCTGTTCCTACAAGAGGGTGGAGCTTTGCATCGGTAGAGGCGGCAGCGCGGCGGGAGATTGAGTGAACAGCAGAGATTGAGGGGAGGGAGAGGAGAGTCGCGAGGATGTGTGATCCCTAGACAGTTGTCAGTTGATGTTGAATGATCGGGGAAGGGGGGAGATTGAGGGAGTGAAACGTACGACGAGGCCGGTTGATCCGACGATTGCCGTGGATGTCATTGTTGCAGATGTTGATTGAGTTTCAGTTGTGTGTTGTGATGTAGTGGATTGTTGTGGTTTAGATGTGGGTGATCGTGTGTTGTTTGTATGATAGCTTTTTGGAATGCTTCGCTTGCGTGCGTACGAACGTACTGACGCCTATGACATGTTCCGCCGCTTCGGACTTAAAGATAAAAGCTTTATCAGGAGATCAATTGCTACCCCAGCCATTCGATACAACGGATATGTTGCATTCTTAACCGCGATAAAAGTCAATTGTATGGACTTAAGCTTGCTTACTGTTTGCATTGGCAGCGTAGTCATCGGCTTGGCCGCATACTGTACCGAGGCATGCGAGGCCTGTGGAAGCCTGTCTTTCTGCGAAAGCCTTTCACTAATCGTTCCGACGAAAGAAGCCTCGTAACAAGAGAACATGTTCTTGATTCGGAGGCATGACAAACTTAAGTGAATTATCCTTCAGCAGTTCATAAGGTACTCTTCGAAACCACGAAACCCTCTCATTGTCCATATGCAGCTATGCGCAGCCTCAGCCTTGCATTAGAGGGCCAGCCTTGTTCAAGTCAGAAACCGATCAGCCAATCAACCCCACGACGAACTATCCCCGAGACCGGCCGAGCTTTTCACAAGCTAAGGAATCTTTTGCAAGGATGAGATTGCGTGCTTCCTCGTGCAACAACTTTGGACTCCATCTTTCTTTCATCCCATTTTACAAGCATCTAGCCACGCTCTAGCACAGCCATAAGACCATACTGACTAATATTTCACTTCCTTTGAGCCTCGAGATGTCGCGATCAGAGCTAGAGAAGTTCAGGCTAAGTTCCATCCAAGAGGACAGGAGGGGGAACAATTTTGCCGCATTCCAGACTCCAAGATTTTCTTTACGGTTCAATCTTCACTCAATTCAAGTCTCTGGCTTGAAGCTTCCATAGTAAACTTTCACTTTGCTCCATTGTATCTGCACGTCCCCTGCAAACCAGGAGACCTAACCGTCTTGAAACATGGGGGAGCCGATGGCCTTGGACACTAACAGTCTGAAGCGAAAAGCGGATCATGGAGTTGACTATCCTTCAAAATCCCAGGTAAAATTTTCTACATCTCACAATTACAATGTCTGGAAACTCACAAATGCAGGCTCCCAAGGGCGGCGAAGTGCTCGCCAGCACTTGGAATTCCGGCGACGACTCTTCCTCATTTCGAAAGTTCCCTCAAGAGTCCTCGAGTTTGCCTTTCGGCCAGTCAATTGACTATTCCTCCATCAGCGGACCGACATACCTCACTGCCCAAACCCTGATTCAACAGGTCGCATATGCGCTTTCCGACAAAATCTTCTCATACTCCCCCGAGTCCTTCGATTTGGATGTTGCCGTCAAGGAATGGGCTGCGGCGAATGCTTTGAACGCCAACGGCTACACTACTCAAGTTGCCCCCATGCAGACACGATCTGGCGCGGGCTCAATCGCATTGGGATACATGTTTTCTAAGGATTTCGATCTGACGAAGAGACACATTCCTCAGTCTCTGTTGGCTTCATCTTCAAGCTTGCACAGCCTGCGAACCTCCCTCGACCAGCTTTCTTTGCTGTACTCTGTGGCAAACCCATTCGTGGCCCATGTTGCGGCAGTCGACTATGCGCCTGGGTCTGCTCGAGGATTGGTCACCGACTACGCAACTGCTTTGACCGTGGCAGAAGAATTGGGACTCGGACTCGTATCTAGTTCCTCCGCATATGAAGCTCAGCACATGTCACTCTTCTCTACCATCTTGGCTAGCGTTCTACCTACAATTCACATCTACGATGGCGTCAATGTTGCTCGTGACACATTGCGTGTTATTGACGTCTTGAACCAATCTGGCTTGAGCAGCGCATATACCAATGTCCTGAAGGAGCTTGAGAAGGTTAGCAAGAGAGCAGATGCTGAGACAAAGGTTACTCAATTGCTCAATGCTTTCAACAATGAGCTTGGAACTGCATATAATCTCTTCGAGTACCGTGGTAACAACAATGCTGAGGTTGTCTTGGTTGTTTTCGGAAGTGTTGAGAGCTCGCTTGCTGGTCAGGTTGCTGAGAAATTGGCTGCTGATGGCACCAAGGTTGGTGTGCTGAACGTTCGAGTTTATCGACCTTTCGCAGAGGAGGCGTTCTTGAAGGCACTTCCTTCTTCAGTCCGAAGCATTGCTGTCCTGGGTCAAGTGATCGACCAAACCGCCGTTGCAGATGAGTATGCACATTCGAACCTTTACGAGGATGTCCTGGCTGCTGTTGTGTTCTCTGAGAAGTGGCACACCAAGCCTTCTGTCGTTGACGTGAAGTACTCTCGTGCGGAGGTCTTCACCCCAAGCTCGATTGCTGCAATCTTCAACCAAATCACCGGCAAGCCAACCGACACTGTCGAGAGAATCGAGTTATTGAGCGCTGGCCAAGCTGAGCAGTACACCTTCTGGGATCTTGATGAGTCTGAAGGTGCTGTCGCTCCAGTTGCACTTGGCAAGCTATTCTCTTCTAACGCAGCCGTCAATGTTGTCACCAGCCAAACACACGACAACTTTGTTCATGGTGGAACTGTTAGAACTGACATTCGAAGCTCCAAGAAGTCAATTGAAGCCTCGTATCCCGTCGATGTGGCCGATGTCGCTTATGTTGGCGAAGAGAAGCTGCTTAGCGAGGTTGGCATCGTCAAGAACATCAAGAACGGTGGAAAACTCATTGTGAAGATCCCAGGTGTTAAGGATGGAGACTTGGAGAAGAAGCTTTCTGTTACTCTTCGAAACGAAATCAAGTTCAGAGGCATCCAATTGTTCATCCTCGATCCAGCCCTCTCAGCTGCCGTCGAGAAGGATGCCAGTGTTGAGGCACTGGCGGTCGAGTTGGCCTTCCTCAAGGTTGCTCACCCAGATTCATACGAACATGCAGGTCATAAGCTTGCTTCTCTTGGTGGCAATGTCTCTGCCAGGAGTGCTTTCGTTGCCGAGATCTCTCTTGATCTGGAGAAGATTCTCCGACAGATTGAGATCCCAGAGTCATGGGCTGAAGTTGAAGTGGAAAAGGAGGCTCCTGTTCTACCAGCCACCATCAAGGCAAGCAGCTTCATTGGCTTTGACAAGGAGGAGGCCGAGGCACCTTCCCTTCTGCGCAACTGGGAATCTGCTGCCAAGGGTCTTGCCTTCAAGGAGGCTTACGGCACCAAGTCTGCTCTGAGACCGGATCTTTCCACAAAGACCTACGAGATCACTGTCCAAGAGAACCGTCGCCTGACCCCTCTGACATATGATCGTAACATTTTCCACATCGAATTCGATATCGGCACCTCTAGACTTAATTACAACATTGGTGAAGCTCTTGGTATCCACGCTGAGAACGACGTTGATGAGGTCAACGAGTTCATGAAATTCTACGGCCTGAACCCCGACGACATCGTCGAGGTTCCATCCCGAGAAGATCCCAGCGTGCTCGATACAAGAACCGTATTCCAGTCCTTGGTGCAAAACATCGATATCTTCGGCAAGCCACCCAAGCGCTTCTACGAAGCCCTTGCCGAGTTCGCCAGCGATGAGAATGAGAAGAAGGAGCTCCTTACGCTCGGCGGCCCAGAAGGTGCCAACGAATTCAAACGCCGTGCTGAAGTCGATACTATCACATTTGCTGATATCCTTCTCGAATTCAAGTCTGCACATCCAAGCTTCCACGACATCGCCCGAATCGTCAGCCCCATGAAACGCCGCGAGTACTCCATCGCCTCCTCGCAAATGGTGAACCCCACCACCGTTGCTCTAATGATCGTCGTTGTCTCCTGGGTCGATCCTAAAGGCCGCGATCGTTTCGGTCAAGCTACTCGTTATCTCAGCAAGCTCCCTATCGGCTCCAAGGTCACCGCGAGTGTCAAGCCATCCGTCATGAAACTTCCAGTCAAAGACACCGCACCTCTAATCATGGCCGGACTCGGCACAGGCCTCGCCCCCTTCCGCGCCTTCGTCCAATACCGAGCCATGCAAAAAGCGCAAGGCAAAGAAATAGGTTCCATCCTCCTGTACATGGGCTCCCGCCACCAACGAGAAGAATACCTCTACGGCGAAGAATGGGAAGCTTATCAAGACGCCGGAGTCATCACTCTACTCGGCAGAGCTTTCTCTCGAGATCAGCCCCAGAAAATTTATATTCAGGATAGGATGAGACAGACGATTCAGGATATTATCAAGGCGTATATTCATGAGGAGGGAGCTTTCTATCTTTGTGGACCGACGTGGCCGGTTCCGGATGTTACGGAGGTGCTTGAGGAGGCTATTAAGAGGGATGCGGTTGCTAAGGGGGCGAAGAAGGTTGATTCTAGGAAGGAGATTGAGAGGTTGAAGGAGGAATTGAGGTATGTGCTTGAGGTTTATTAGTGAAGTGATGGATGGGGAAGTATGAGAGGAAAATTGCATCGAGGTTTGTGGAGGGAAGATAAACAGAATTTGAGACGAAAATACATGAAAGGTCTAGCCGCTGCTACACGTTGTCGTTTTCGCATCCGTTTTCGCGATCATGAACACACTCTCGCTTCGCCTACCCATCTCCGATACTTTCATCCGAAATCAGAAAAGGGGCAACAGGTCTAGGATATAGTACTAGTATGCTAAGAAAAAGAAGAAGAAAAGGGATGAAAGTGACTTGGAAGTGGTTTGAATCGAACCAACGATCCAAGATCCGAAGATGGCTCCCTATTACCTTCTCCCGACCCTTGACAATCAAGCCTGGACCATTGGGTCAAGTGGAGTGAGCTGTTACTTCTCGTGAGCTTTGCCATTAAGCTTACGCCTTCTTTGTGTTGTAATGATACCAAAAATGGTTATTTAAATCTGTACGTGATTTGGTAAGATAGTGACGGGGAAGGGAGAAACGAGTCAGAGCCAGCTTCGTTCCGGAAATATGTTTGAAAATAAACGTCTGAAGACCGGGAGCAAAGGGACGAAGGACCTCTGTGATCATGAGGGAAACATATCGATCACAGCTCACATCAATGATAAGCAAGTTCCGTAAAGTTATCGCTGTTCTATTTTCAAGGCATAGGCCACGTTAAACACACACGGCCCGTGCCCGCCGCATCTATCCTACAACACCATACTCTAAAAAAAAAAAAATCTCGATCCTCTCCTCGACTCCGTAACTCTACAAACATCTAACGCCCAATCCAATATCACAATCACCACCGTCTCCCATAAACATTATCCTCCTTCGCCGACGAGTTTCCAACCTTCATAGTAGGCGGCGTAACTCTCCTCACATCACTAACACTAGCCTCCCTACTACTCGGCCCACTACCAGTCGACACCTCCTTCAGAATTCTCGGCTTCTTGCCCAAATCGTAAGAAGTAGTACCAGGACCAGGAGGAGCATGCTCCGCATCTCTACGGAAGAGTTGCAAGATCTCCTTCATGCCTAGCTTGCCGGCACCACCCTTGCCACCTTCGATAGTCTGGTTCGCTAACTCGCGCTTCTTCTCTTGGAGGTCGAGGATACGTTCTTCGACTGAGTCTTTGATGGTGATTTTGTAGACGATAACATCAATCTTCTGGGTTAGCCGATGCACTCTATCGATGGCTTGTTCTTCGACGAACTGGGATTTGTTAGTGAGGTCATGAAATAGACAGGGGTTTGCTTACAGGATTCCAGAATGGTTCGAGAATAACGACTCGTGTGGCAGCGGTTAAGTTCAATCCCAAAGAGCCGCACTTCAGACTGCAGAGTAAGATTCGGCAGTTTTTGTCGTTTCGTAGCTTGTTCAAGCTGGCTTCTCGGAGATCGTTCTTCATCTTTCCGTCGTATCGAGTGTACTTGAAGCCTTTCTGACGAAGGAAAGGTTCGACAAGATCCAACATGGAGGTAAATTGAGAGAAAACAATGAACTTGTGCTGAGCAGCTTCCTTGCCAAGAATCTCCATCAGATGTCTGATCTTCGTAGACGATATCATGGTGGATAGCTTCGCGTCTTCGTCGGATCCAGAATCGAATTCGTCTTCGACAGCTGAATCCTCGTCATCGTCATCGCTGCTTCCATCAGAGGTAGACTCTGCATCTTCTGAGTCGGAATCAAGAGCAATGACCTTCTTCTTCTCAGTCCGTGACTTGTGAAGATGGAGTTGGTCAAGATCAGGTAGCGTGGTCTCGTCATCTGAGTTCAGCCACTCTCCCCCACCTTCTGCATCCTCATCTGCGGCGCCGCCAGCTTTTCCCAAAGTCAAAGAGCCTCTCTTATCTTCCGGAACGAGCCAAGCTCCTTCCTGATCTTCCTCTTCGTCATCACTGTCTTGGATAATGGCTCGATTTCTCGGCTTTCGAGGAACTTGCGATTCTTGCTTCTTCTCCTGCTTTCGCTTCTTTTTTTCCTCCTTTCGATCCTTTCGAGCCCTGGGGGCATTCGTGACAGCTTCAAGATCCTTCTCACAATCCAGACAACGAACAGCACCTTCAGCAATGACTTCCTTGCCCAACTCGAGCTGGCAAACCTCGCATTTCTTGGCACCCATGCCCATAGCACCGAACATGTCTGCCATCTCGTCAATTTCCACATTGGAGGACTTGGCCTTTTGGGTTGCAGTCGAATCTGCAAGTGCTTCGCTATCCTTTGCAAGCTGGCCACCAACAAGCTTTGGATGGTTGCAGGCCTGTCTGAGACGCAAAAGCATGACCAAGGCGCTTGCATAATTGACCTTGCCGCTCATCATCTGTTCGATGCTTGCATCAGTACGCTGCTCAAGGCGATCGTAGAACCCACGTTCTTCGGGTGAGAACTCTGCAAAGACCTTCTCAACCTTACGCTCGGTAATTTTGAAGCCAGTCGTGCTACCCTCTCCTGGTGCTGATGGCTTGCCGCCAGGATTTAGAGCGCCTTCCTTCTTCAGGATATCCTTGGTTCTACGCTTCATGAATATCTCCAAGTAGTGGCGCAATCGCTTGATAGCAAGATCACCTCTACCATTCTTCATCGGGCGATCGATTTGATCCTTCCATTCTCTTAGATCATCGTAAGGCTTGATCCGTAAGAACTTGATAAGACTCTGCAGTTCGTCGAGGTTGTTCTGCATAGGCGTCCCAGTCAAGCACCAGCGGTATTGACTTCGCAGCGCACAGCAAGCCAGAGAAGCTTTGGCATTGCGGTTCTTGATGGTATGGGCTTCGTCGAGAATGACACGGTACCAATGGAGGCCGAAGCATCCCACTTTGAGGCCATCGTCATGAGGTGAAGAGTTACCAAATTCAGAGACTAAGATTTGATATGTTGTGACCACGACGTCGAATTTCTTCAAGTCCTGGAAGCGCTTTGTACGTTGAGGTCCGTGGTGTACACAGACTCGGAGTGCGTGGGAGCTTGACACCTTCTCCTTGATCTCGAGTTCCCACTGTCGAATAAGTGCCAATGGCGCAACGACTAGAGTTGTCTTTTCCAGGCCAGAGGGTAATTTGCGCTTGGTGATGATATCGTCGTCTGTTGGCTTGGGGTTGGTCAGGATGAGAGAAATTGACTGAAGAGTCTTGCCAAGTCCCATATCATCTGCAAGAATGCCACCCTTTGGCACTTGAGCACCTTTCTTGCCTGTTCCGAGCTCTCTGCCTGTCATCCACTCCAGACCCTCAACTTGGTGGGGCAATAGCTTGACTTTGACACCCTCGACGGTTCCGTCATCTTCTTCCTCCTCCTCTTCGTCATCAGAAGCCACTGCCAGCTTCTCCTCTTCCTCCTCATCATCATCATCGACGCTGAACTTCTTGAACTTCTTGGCCAAGTCATCAGCTTCGGCTTCCTTCTTCTTCTTGCGAAGTCTGGTTCTTGGCACATCGTCGTCATCCCCAATGACTCCCTCCAACAGAGCCTTGAGATCTTCTTGTGCCTTGGCAGGATCGAGGAATGTATAGGGATTTGACACAGGGTCACGGTAACCGTTCGCAGTGAGGTCAACATAGTTATAGCCCTTGTAGCTGGAGCTATCGTTCACGGTTTGAAATCCACCATATGTGCTGCCCATCGACCCAAACGTTTGGGGTGCCGCAGCTGCAGTCGTGGCGTACTTCGGGACTTGTGGGGCAGGAGCCCTGACTGGTTGGCTTGTAGATGGTCGGTAAGAGTATTTAATCAAGTCCTATGATTACTTACCTATACTCGGCGGGTGCTCTGGGCAACAATGGTTGAACAATCTTGCGCGTGGCGTCCTTCATAGCTTGTAGATGAGGATGGGCTATCGCAACCATATTAGTTGACTTTTGTCTCAACACTGAGACAAATCACTAACCTGGGCGGTCTGCATCTCTATGAAGTTCTGGTCGAGTCTTGGGCTGAATAAACATAGAGTTCTGCTTCGATGATCCCAACGAGCCTTTGTTGAGTGGCGATTGAGGTATCGTTGGTTGTCCAAATTGTGGTACACTCGAAGGAGGTGGTCTCGAAGCAAACAAATCTGCTTGAGTTGTAGTTTTGAATGATGCATCGGGTTGACTCTGGGGCTGCTCGTTGCCAACAACAGGACGCAAAGGCACCTTGGCCGGGGATCTTTCGTTGACCATCTTACTGGTCCTCGCACGGTCTTTCTGTAGATGCGATCCTGAAGAAACACCGAAGACAAATGGGATTGGAGAGTTTTTATTCGTAGGCTTGACTGCCTTGCCGAAGTCAAAGGATAGAGGGGAGTTGAAGAGGGAGCTCGAGTCACCAAGGTCACTAAGTGCTATGTTGTTCGCAGCAGTTGGCGCAGAAGGTATATGATGGGATGGAAGCTCTGGCGGGCTTTGATTCGTGCTCGTAGGAGTGTCTCCAGAGATAAAGGGTATTGTTGTCGAACTATTCCCACTTCCGAAGTCGAAGGTTGGAGGATAGGGTGTTGCGCTGTTCGCCGAGGTTGGATTGGACGACTTGGCTGGTACTTGGTGGGATGAATGCAATGGCGCACTATAATTTGTGCCAGCAGATGTCCTAACTTGGTGACGTTGACTGAAGCTGGGGCGGTCTGTTGATGCTAATGTATTATGAGGAGTAAATGAGCCTCTCATGAGTATTTCTGGTGTTCCTAAGGTTAGTTGTTGGTCGGCCGGAAATTTGGACGATTGCACGATAGGGATCTGACGAGCGCGTCAACAAGCGCGAATCGTCCAGGCAACCAAAAAACACTTCCACGAAAATTGCAGGGTACGGGGCGTTGCAACATGGCTGGGACATTGGCACTCGAAGCATAATCTTGAAAGTGCTGTTGAAAGTCCATCCCTTTTTCTTCACGGTTCTTCAACATTTTCCTTCGAGTGTCCTCTAGATAAACAGACATTTCGAAAGAGCATGATTAGCAACCAGAAGCTATCATTTGATGGGTATCTTCAACTCCTAAAATGCAGTACATGCGCCGCAGGAAATGCCATCAATGCAAATATCGTACAGCCATAAGCCTATTCCCATTACCTTCCTTGTCTTCTTGAACACTGCCTCCTTCAATTTCGAGACGACTTGCTCTTCTCTCGCTGAAGTTTCTTGCCGCCTTTCGTCTCGAAGAGACTCTTTACTCGTCTCAACCTCGCCCACCTTTTCTTATCCTCTTCATCCCTAATACTCATCGCATCGTCATCTCCAACATCAGTCCCAATCCCGCCATCTGTTTCACCAGCCTGGTCCGGTGTAACCGGCCTGGCCTTTCCAACCGGACTCTCACGTCGAGACCTCAACAGATGATCGTTCTGCAGTATCCGTAGAATTATTTCCCATCCAGCCATTCCAGTAGTCGACGTCTTAACCGGCCCTTTTCCGTTCTGAGAGATAGCGTTTTGCCAGGGACAATAATCTCGATGCTCCTTGACAGGATCTAAGCAGCTCATGGCTGCTCCCACGACTACTTCTCCGGCTTCGTTGACTTCCTTGCTCTTGAATATCCACAAACCCAAGACTCTGAAGCAAGCCTGGCATGATACAGACCCTAGTTGAGGGCCCAATCGATCGTGAATATGTCCTTGCCATCCGAACAGTGCCATAAGCAGGGCAACCTTGTTCACCGGCCCCTCTCCATTCTGCAGACCATCCGAGGCGAAGAAGTTTGGCGGCAGGTGTCCAAGAACAGTATCGATATCAAATCCGGGTGGTGTCCGCAAGTTGAACATATAAGGCAAGTTTTCGCTTCTCTTGCTGATCTCATCGTAACGTTCTCGGAGGATTCGGAAAGTGGTTCCAGTATGATTGAGTGGTAGCCTGAAAATGGAGTCTGCATATATAGTCAGTAAGTGTACAAATACTGAACGAATCGTCTGCCCACCGTCACAACCTCTCTTCCTCCATAAGCAGCCCTCATCGTGGGAGGAGACAATGAGCTCGACATATTTGTCCACCAAAGCTTCCTCTACAGCGCAATCAGAATCAGCGTCTCTCCCAAGACTGCTTGAATTCGACGAACCAATCTTCTCCGCAACGTATACCGGCTGTTCCTTTCCATCTACTTCCTTACGGTTGAGCTTCACCAAAATTTCAACGTTACACAGACAGCATCGCACTCTCTCGGACTTCTGGCAGACCCAACCACGCTTCGCCCATTCTACCTCGTTGACCCGCGCAGGTTTCGGTGTCCAGTCTGTGAGATTCGAGAATGACTTCAACCGCTTGAGAAATTGTTCGCGGTCCCAGGGTGCATATTTTGGAGGTTCGGCAGCCGCTGCTGTAGTTGATGAGGCCGCCTTCTTATGCTTCATGGATGCTAATGGGTTTCGTGCCGGCGGAGGCATATCGCTCGCATCTGTATTTGAACTGTTGTTGCTAACTCGTCGCTTCTTCGTCTGGGAATCTCCGTCGTCGGTGGGGACATTGTTTACTTCTTTGGACGAGTTGGAAGCAAGGGTAGTTGTCGATTTATTCCCTATCCCATTGATAAGGGTATTGAATTTCCGCTTGGTAGCGTTCATGATTGAGATACCGGCAGTACGAGCGCATGGATAATCTCATACACGGGGAAGCTGACGGTTATGAGGATTGCATTCATTGCTGGAGCATGCGACAAGGAGGCAGCTTTTGAGATGCAGTCCGAGCCATCCTTGCTCAAAGTTTGACCGCCCGGCAAAATCCTGACCCATACAGATCCGACAGTGAATCAGCGCTCTGGTGTCAAGCTTGAAAATTCCATAAAACTCCACTCAGATGCTACAGAAACCCAAGTCACGCTCCCTTGGTTCATTGTCACGTAACATCCTACTCGTATCTTTCTTTGTTGTGACGCTGGCTGGCCTTACTAGATTTCTGCCCCGCCTCTCCCTTCTCTCACATCATCTTGCCCCACCAAAAGCTTTCTTCACAACTACCAAAATGGCTTCATACAGCAAAGAGTTGGAAGTTGCACAACTCGCTGTTCAGAGAGCTGCTATTCTCACCAGGAAAGTCTTTCATGAGAAGGCAAAGGGAACAATTTCCAAAGATGATGCCTCCCCAGTAACAATTGGAGATTTTGGAGCCCAAGCTCTCATCATCCATGCTATCAAGAAGAATTTCCCGGATGATCAAGTCGTTGGCGAGGAGGAAGCTAGCTCTTTGAGAGAGAACCAGAAGCTACGGGATCAGATTTGGGCTTTGGTTGACGGCACCAAGCTCAAGGACCCAGAAGCAGAGAAGATCTTAGGAGGACCAATTGAGAGCATAGACGCCATGCTGGATGCTATCGATGCAGGCAACAGTGCAGGAGGAAACAAGGGAAGGATATGGGCTTTGGATCCAATCGATGGCACCAAGGGATTCCTTCGAGGAGGACAGTACGCTGTTTGTCTTGCGTTGATGGTTGACGGAGATGTCAAAGTCGGCGTGCTGGGATGCCCAAATCTTCCAGTCGACGATTCAGTACCATTGACAGCTGAGTCTGGTATCGATCAGACCGATGCTGAAGGAAAGGGTGTTTTGTTTGCTGCGGTCTCTGGTCAAGGAGCCACGAGCAGACCGCTTGGTATTGCGGGATTGGGGAAGTCTCAACCAATTCAGATGAAGGAGGTCAAGGATATTTCTCAAGCAACCTTCTGTGAGAGCGTGGAAGCCGGTCACTCGTCTCATGGCGACCAATTTGAGATTTCGAAGAAGCTTGGTATCTCTAAACCAAGTGTTCGAATGGATTCACAGGCCAAATATGCATCTATTGCTCGCGGAGCAGGTGACATCTATCTGAGATTACCTGTCCGGGCAGACTACCAGGAGAAGATTTGGGATCATGCTGCTGGTGATCTCATCGTACGAGAGGCAGGGGGAGAAGTCACCGATACACTGGGAAGAAGATTGGATTTCAGCAAGGGCAGAACTCTTGCCGAGAACAAAGGTGTCGTTGCAGCTCCAGTTGCAGTCCACGGACACGTTCTTTCGGCTGTCAAGGAGGTATTGGCTGCCAAGAAATAGACAAAATAGACACAATAAATTTGCGGACAAGCCCATGACATTGAACGCCCTGACATGCTGTACATATGATATACAAGTATGATAGTTGATCATTTGATCTTCTTCGCCTTCAACTTGATCGTCTCTCCATTGACGAAGATTCCCTTTCCCTTGTATGGCTCTGGCTTCCTCCACATTCTGATCTTAGCTGCGAATTGCAACAGAACCTCCTTCTCACAGCCTTCAAGTAGTATTCTGGTCGGCTGGGGGGTGCTGGCTTTGACGCCTTTGGGTATTGGCATCTCGATGGGATGAGAGTATCCGACCTTCAACACAACAAACTTCTGTCCATCAAACTCGGGCTCGACAGTTGTGGCGGTATTTTCGACTGTAGCTCTGTATCCGACCCCTACAAGTCGTAGAATAGCCGTATGACCTTCTGAGACGCCTAGAATATGGTTTTGGAGGTATGCTCGAGTAGTCCCTGATCAACATCAGCTTATATCGTGTGGCCATGCTTCATTCTGCCTTACCCCACATCTCTCTCTGCTTCTTGACCTCCTTATCTTCTACCGAGACATATGCCTTCCGCTGAGCCGTATCATAATCAATGTTGACGAACGGTGAAATGGTCATAGACATTTTCCCTATCAAACTATCAATGAAAGTTCCTCCAATTGCTAGACATTTCGTACCTAAAGGCCCCTCGATCTCGACCGTCGGTCTCGCAGCAATTGGTGCCCGTCCATTCTTTCGCACAGGAGGAGGCAAGATAGTGAAATTGACTTCTGGGGGTATCGACAGTGGTGCTCGTCCGATTTGCGATGGTCGACTCGTTGAGGCAGAGAATTGTCGCGACCCGACTGGGAATGCTGGGAGGAGAAATGCAGGGATGAAAGCTGTCGGAGCAGAGGAAATTGCCCTCTCCAGTCCTTTGGACCGAGCTGTGGACAGCATTGCGTGTTGCTGTCTGACTTGACTTCGAGAGCATTCGTGAATTTCTGAAGCTCTCGAGTTTAGCTCAAACACGTGATCGACAGGGGTCCCGCAAACATCCCTCTCCAGACATGCTCCAAACTTTCTCTTCCAAATTGTTCGATTCGAGTATCCTCATCATTACATACTTAGAACGCTCAGTCATTGAAATTCTGGATGCCTCGGTCATACGGTGAAAAACATAATCGGTGTGTTGTGGTTGAGGCAAATCTCAATGTCTTTCCCTCGAAAATAACAAACCTGTGGAAGTAATTTCTGTGAACGAGAAGTGCTTTAAGTTGAGTTATCGGAAAAGATTCATCTGCCATGGAAAATTGTAATACTCTGAATGAGATTCCGGATACTGCCCTCGGTAGGTAGGACTCAATGTAATGCACAAAATGGACTCGACCTCTCAATGTCCCCAAAATGCTGGGACATTGTAGCAATCACGAATCACCCACACATGAAGGTTGATTCAGCATTTCCATTATGAAATTATTCTCCTTCGTATCGAGTTATTTTCAGTATTTAATCTTCGAATTCATGCCAAAATCGCGGGAGTACGAGACTCAAAGCAGGTGTTGGCGCGTGAAAATTCTCAATTGCCGCGTCTTCCATCTGATGCATCTCAAACCTCCTCCCTTTCTCACTCAGACATCATCTTTCTACCAGAAGGAAACACCAGTGCTCGTTTAATAGAAGCTAACGTCAGGCTACGAAGGTCGGGAGAGCTTTCAATTCAAATATCCCCTCCCGCTTTCAACTTCTCCAATCCTCTTTCCTTCCTCCCATTCTCAACTCCAAACCGACACTCCCAACAACATCCATCCTTCAAGCCAACGCAGCAAATACTCGTTGGTCTCCTTCTGCGATACAAACCTTTTCCTGACATCACAAACTCTTGGTCGTCAACGACGTTGAGTTGAACCTCAGAAACCGATCCTACCTTCGATCTACCAAAGTAAGTTCAGCCCACCTCAATGTCGGTATCCCAACGAAATCTGACGCTCAGCTTCAGGAAAGATCTACACCTCCCCGCCATCAACCATGAAGCTCTCACAATTAGTTATCCTGGTGGTCATACCAGGCACCGCCTTAGCATACAGTCCATGGAGAAGCACAAACCAGGTCGACACGGTATCTAATGGTGAGTGAATCCTTCCGACCTGAGACCAATGTTGACATTTCAGACGTAAACACTCCCAACGATTCGGACTCAAAGTTCAACCCGAGCGAGCTACTCGATTTCAAGGCTCATAAGCCTGAAGTCTACACCAAGGCCTTAATGGAGCTGAAGCGTCTCGAACAAGAACCTATCTGTCACCGTACCGCAGCTCAGCTACTCATGAACAATTGCCGTGGGATTGAGGAAAACGACGCGTCCGAGAATCAATGGGGTAGTTCTCACCTTCAAAGACACCACGTTGAGAGTTTCGCAAATGGACTTACGATGTGTGACGCTGAGCGTGCCAAATGGGCGATTCCCGAAGCTTGCTTCCCATTCGAGAGTTCTGCTCTATACCGAGCTTCTCGTGACAAGCACAGCCGACTAGACGTATCCCACCACCAAGTCGGAGATTGTATCGAGGCTCTTGGTCGAGAGTCATCCCACTGGACCACATGGATCAATGCTCGTGAGAAGGCCGTGACAATTTGCCGAGCTGCGCGTCTTGATATCGAGAAAGACCAGGCCCTCCACATGCACAAGCATCTTATCGAGCTTATGCAGCAATTCACGGACGACTTGGAGGATGACTTGGCGAAGCTCAAGGAGAACCTCGCGACAGGCTCGCAAAATGCAAAGTCATTTGTCGACAATCTAATGAACCAGGCCGAGAGCGGCAAAGCCAGACTAATCGAGGTGTTTGAATCAGTCTCTGATGATGTTCAGGTTAGTCTAGTTAACATTGGAGCTTGTACAGCTGCTGACAGTTAACAGGGCGTGGGCAAGGCTATTAACGCCGTTCGCGAAAGTGGCAACGATGTTATGCGAATGTTCAAGCTGTCCATGCAGACTGTCATCCAGAGAAACGCAGAAATGGCAGCTGAGCAAGAACAAGCTCTCGCTACTACAACTAACTCGTTCCAAAATCGCGTCGGGGCTGTCAATGCTATCGTTGGGGAGACGGAAGCAAGTGTCCTGGTCATGCAAGACGCCTTGCAGCAACTCATCCCTATGGTTATGGCTTTACATGAACGTCAAGATGCTTTAGAACAGAAAGCCCAAGCAGCACTATCGGCTGTGATCAATGCTACGAAACTGCTCCAAAGCCACAGCCAGAACCTGCATCAAGCCAGCGCCAAGGCATCAGACATCAATGAGAATCTCAACAAGGCAGTTCTCACCGCACGGACTTGGCAAGATACTCTCAGTGTCTCGACCTCGATGCCTGACTGGGCTCTTCGTGTGCTGTGTCCGCTGACAACCCTTGTCCTTGGGAACTTCGGCATTGCCTCTCCCACGATCGGAAGTAATCTCATGCTTTTCATTGGTGGTATGTCACAAATTACTCAATTACAATATTCATCCAGCTAACAAGTACTAGGTTTTATAGCCGGTGAAACAACAGTCCAAGTACGACATCTGCATTCCTCCATCCAAAGTCTCCTCACTCCAAGCTTCCTTCGCAGCGCAGAACCTCGACATGCCAGAAACATCAGCATGCCGTCGCTGGCGAAGGCATCCGCTGACATCGACAGCCCGAATCCATCCACTACCGAGGGTTTCCGTGTCGAGATTCGCGACGGCATGGATGAGCAAACGTTCGGCCACTGAACATCATCCAAGTCACCTCTAAAACCAAATGACGACACTGTGCAATATCCGAGCATATACGGACCCGACGCACACAATATTGCTATCTACCACAGCTATGATTGCGAATTATGTTACACTTAGCTTACGCGACACAAAACTTACCTAATTCAAGGGAACGAAAGAAGGTTGAATGACAAGGCCGGACAGGGACCTTCAGCTTCGCTCAACCTCGGGAAGGAAGGACAGGGTCGATCAGTCAGAGGTGAACCCTGAGCTTCAGCCTGAGGATGGAGGGCTATGATTAATACACTTGCGAAACGAGAAAATGGAGAGATGTCGTTGGGTGCTATTGCTAGTATGGCGATGATAATTGCGAGTTGAATTATCGTATCGTTGGTAGCTAGTAGAGACTTCGGTAACTACACAATGGAGATCGCGGACACCTGTCGACCTTTTTTCGCACAATCGAGCTGTGAGAAAGTGACATGGTTTGAATCCATTTAAATTTCAAACTGATCGCAGTCCAATGCCCTCTTTTCTTTCAACGAGGGTTGATGTTGATGTCTTCCTCGGTAAAGAAAGGGGCGGAGACTGCAAGCGAGTGAAAATATACAACCCCGAACTTGGTATGAAAGGCTCTAGGAGGGTCTTCTGAGAGGCTACAACCTTGCGCGAGCACGAAGGTTGCGTTAGTAGATGAGGGTATCTTGCGGCTGTGGTGCAGCTTTGCCTGTCCTAGGACGTTGCAGATGAAGGTATTTTTAGCCTGTAGGCTTGTCTACTCTGAGCCAAAACGAGAGTCCACTAACGGGCACGGAGCCGTAGTGGCAGACATAACTATTCTGAGGCTACAGCCTTGCGCGGCAACAGAGGTTAGTTTAGCAGATGGGGGTGTTTTGCGGCTGTAGCCTTGTCTAAGTATGAGTGGGCAGAAGGCTGCAATGCATAGGTCAAGCTTTCACTCAAGTAATCGAGTTCCAGAATGGCATCTTTAGCAAATAAGCACACAATCACATTGGGAAGCATTCAAGGCATCATGCACGGAGATCACGGGGAGAGGAATCATCGACATTCTATGCATGCTACTCGCTAGCATCCTATCAGCATACAAAACATTCAACCCAAACACGACGACGACGACGACGACAACAGCAGCAACAACAGGATCTCAGATCCATCGATCAGTCCACCCAAAAGCCAATCCACGCTGATTACACTAAATACAATAGGAGCAGCATAGAAACAAGCTCAACACTTTGGACAAGGGGTATAGGTGGGGGGTATCGTATGCCAATTTTTCTTCTGAGCAAATGATGAACTGGGAAGAAATGAAACGCAACAAGGCGCAAAGAAAAGAAAAAGCCGCGGGCCATTAAAGAGATATTTTGGGCGAAAGGAAACGAGGGTACTGTTGGTGTTGTTGCTAGCGTAGGGAGGAGCGCCTACACGGCAACCGGGGAGGAAGAGGAGTCTGTGATCGATTCGAGAGATCTTTCCGTTCTGTTAGAAGTATGACTCGGTTTTGAGAAGGAAATGACATACCTCAGATTGTCCTTCCTCAAGTCCTCATTCATTTGGTCCAATTGCTGCAGGGTGACACTAGCTTTCGCTAACTGTAATCAGAAATAAACGTTAGCATATGTGCTCTTCTTACTCATGAACGCGTTGCATCAGGGAGTTTAACACACAAAGGAGATAGTTCGAGAGAAAGACAAGATTGAGCATTAGGAAAGGGTGGTCGGACCGATGCTAATGCGGCTGATGAACTGTCGTGCTCACCTTCTGCCGCTTTTGGAACTGGCTCTGTAGCGGTTTCGTCCTCATCATGTTCGGCGTATTTGCTGGCAGCTAGGCCAGGTAGTGACTTGCTTTCAATTGCGGGGGCGGCCTTTGTCTAGCGCTGCGAGTTAGTTTGACCATCAAGAACGAAGCAGCTGTCTTACCTTCGCTTCGGCGAGCTCTGCATCCTTGACCTTAAGATGGGCTTCAGCTTCCTTGAGGCGAGCTTCAAGACCGTCGGCTTTCTTGTTGGCCTCTTCCGCAAGTTGCGTCAATAACTCGTGCATGTCCTTGAAGTCGGATGCGCTCTCGGCCTTTTGTCTGGCAACCTCAGCTTGAACCTTCTCCAATGCCGACTTGGTGGCAAGATGCTCCTCGGTGGCTTTGGCGGATTCCTGTTCAGCATTCATGAGAGCTGCTTGGTGTAGAGTCTTCAAAGTTTGCAATTGTTCACGAAGGGCATCAGCTTCGAAAGTATCGGGCTTTTTGCTCAAAGCAGTCTCAAGGTCAGCTTGTGCAGTTGCCTTCTCCATCTTCTCGTGGGCGAGATCTTGCTTGAGACCATCCAGCTCTGCCTGGGCCTCAGCCAAAGCAGCGTTGGTCTTGGCGATTTCAGCTTGTAGTGCCTTCTCGGTTGCCTGCAACGAGTTAGTTCCTGAACCATTGTATGTATAGAAAGTTGAATGTCACGTACCTGAATTTTATCAGAGTCCATGATAGCAGCCGCTACGGCCTCTGAGTGCTCCAACTTCAGCTTGGCAATAGCTTCAGCGTGGTTGGCTTGAAGACTAGCTTGAAGATTCTCCAACTCCGACGAGTGAGCGGCATCAACAGCAGTGATTGCTCTGTCATGAGCTTCGTCCAGGTTCTTCGCGTGCGTCGTCTTCAACTCCTCAAGAGCTGTTTGGTGAGCTACCTCCTTCTCATCAAGAGCACCAGTGGAGACAGCGAGATCCTGCTTGAGCTGTTTAATCTCTTCCGCGTAGCTTTCCAGGGAAGCAGAGTGAGTTTTTGTCAGCGCGTCATGCTTCGCCTTCAAAGCCTCAAGCTCTTGTGCATGGATACTCGATGTGTCACCCAGTGACTTGGTGAGTTCAGCGTGCTCCGCCTTCAGGGTATCGAAGTCCTTAGCGCTCTTCGCCAGAGCATCTCCATGAGACTTGATGAGATCGTCATGTGCAGCTTTGATAGCTTCGAGTTCCTTGGCACTGGTTGCGGTAGATTCCCCGTGAGACTTGATCAATCCCTCATTCGTTGCCTTGAGAGCCGCTAATTCCTCGGTATGGCTAGCCGTAGCATCACTATGCGCATTGATGAGTTGTTCGTGTTTAGTCATGAGACCTTCAACCTCATCAACATGAGTTGCTTGCACATCGGCGAGAGACTTCGCAAGCTCTTCGTACTTCACTTTCAAAGCTTCGTACTCCTCCCTGACACCTGAATTGCCTTGCAAAGCATCGATCTCTGCTTCGTAGTCTTTGGAGATATTCTTGAGCTCCATCTCATGCTTCTGTAGCAAAGCTTCGATCTCCTTCGTCTTGTCGTCAAGACTCTTTGCCGTCGATGAAAGTTCGGACTTGATCTTGCTGTGCATGTCGTCCTTGCTCTTGCTCTCCGCATCAAATGTGTCCATCATCTGCTGAAGGGAAGCAATTTCCTGCTTGGCTGCTGCCAGTTCGGCCTGTGCAGAGACCAAACCTTCCTCACCCGCTGCACTCTTGGCTTCAAAGTCTGCAAGCTTCTTGGACATCACGTCGTATCCCTCACGAGCTGAAGCCAGTTGCTGCTGAGTCGATTCCACCTTGGCTGACAATTCCTCAATCTCCTTTGTCGACTTCGCTAACGCCTCGGAATCCGTTTCGGATTTTGCTTTTAAGCTAGCAACTTCCTCTTGGAGCTTTGTCAAAGCGGCGCTCGACTCTGTCGACTGAGCATCATATTTCTCCTTGTGAGTAGCTTCCAATGCTGCTTGGGCTGCAATGGCCTCCTCCAACTTAGTCTGCAGGTCGCTGGTAGCAGATTCGTGCTTCTGGGTGAGCTCTGCTATTTGCTTCTCATAGACAGATGAAGTATCTGTGTTTCCTTGAGCGATCTCTGCGGCATGAGCCGCCTTCAAAGTAGAAAGCGCCGATTCGTGTTCATCAGTCAACGACTTCTTCAAGTCGGTGAGTGTCGTCTGGTGATCCGCCTGCAAAGCTTCCAGCTTCTGACTATCCTCAGCAATTTGGAACTTCAGGATTGCAATCTCAGCCTCCTTCTCTGTGGTTGTTGAAGTAGCAGAAGAGCTTGCTTCCTTCAATTGAGCTAATTCTGCGGATAACGATGCGAGCTCGGATGCATGCTCAGCCTTCAATTTCTCGAGAGCCTCAGCTGTCTCAGAAGCGCCCTTCGCACTAGCCACTTGTTGTACCTCCTCAATCGCCTTCGAAGATGCCTCTGATGCGGCAGTCTTAGCTGCCACGGCCTCCACCAATTTTGCTCTTAATTCCTCCACACTAGCCTGGTGTTGTGCGCGCAGCTTTTCAACCATCTGGTCGTGCTCAGTCTTGATGTTCGCCTCTGCTTCAGACACCCGCTTCGCTTCCTCCTCAAGTTGCGTCCCGAGTTCGAGTAATTTCTCCTGAGAAGCAGCAATTTCCTTCTTCAATTCCTCGACACGCGTCTCACTGTCTTCCAATTTGGCCTTAAGTTCCTCAACTTCCTTTAATGGAGAAGCATGGGTAGCGTGGCTTGCGAGTCGTCCTGGTGCCGGCTTAGATGTACTGCTGGGCGATCCAGCAATAGACGAAAGTCTCTTCTTGGCTTCTGCGACGGCGCTTGTTGGAGCAGGCTTGGAAAGCGGAGTAGATCTGCTAGTAGTCGAGCTCGCAGATGGGGGAGGCCTTGTTGTAGTGCTGCTCGATAAAGGTTTGGATACAGGCTTTGTAGCCCCGGAGCTGACGGAAGTTGCGGGCTTCCGTGTCACTGTTGACGATGCCGCGCTGGTCCTCTTTTCAGCGGCAGTCTCCCCAGCCTTCGCGGGAGATCCATGTGCTCCTGTGGGAGCCAGAGAAGTTCTCCGCGGTGCCGCGCTGAGCGCCTTCTTCTTCTCATCGCCCGAACCACCAACTGAAGGTTGGGATCTGTGCCCAGCACTGGCAGATGTAGGAGCAGTCGCGCTGCTTGCTGGTTTTCGAACTGAAGATCCAGCTGGCCGGGTAGGCGGCTTTGAAAGGCCTCCGGTGGTACGAGTTGTGCTTGAAGCCGTAGGTCTTGCAGCAGCTGATGTCGAAGAGACTCCTGGTCGAATGCCCCGCTTGGGAGGCACATTCTCCTTCTTCACGCCATTTGTAACCTCCTTTTCCTTTACTGGAGCATTTTCCTCCTTCTCCGTCTCGGTCTCGACTTCAGATGTTGTTACAGTAGCATCATCTGCGGAGAGGATGTCGCTGGGAACTTCTTCCTGGTGAGGGACTTCGGGAGCTTCGACATCAGCCATTTTGCCGGTTGTTGACGATGGAATTTGCGGTGATAAGATGTGAGGAGAATTGTCTATACCAAGATAAAAACCCGTTAGCTTTGTCTCAATGGGAATTGATATGAAACCAGCTTCAGCGATCCACTGAGAAGAAGGATGCGATCAGCCTAACCAACCAGCACCGACACGTCACACTCACTTCCAACGGATGCGAGTGATTCGAGATTTCACCGCAACGCACCTGCAGTAAAGATCTTCCCGACAAGCAGATGACCCTCAGAGTTCTGTACAATGAGAGAAGAGGGGCTGGATACGTACGACGAGTTTTCACCTTGCTGTCCCTGTCATGTACACCGCCCAAGAACCCCAAGCTCTCGAGTGGACTGGATACGCGACTCTGCGATAACTTCCCAACCGTGAATCGCGTAGCTAATTTCAGGGGTCTTGCTTGCGGCGGGTGCTGTTCTCCGGGTTGAAAGGTATCAGATGGCAACAACGTCGATGCCGAGGGGACAACAGATCAATGCTGTTCAGCTTTGCTAGCAGGACACCGAAGTTATGTGACCGGAGCAGATATATTTCCTTCAGGGGATATTTTTGGAGCTTCTCGCTTTTGAATCAAAGCGCCGCTCATTTGGTTAGGCCGAAGCCTCCCAGGGACGCGCTAGCGAATCACTTTCTTCATCCGAGCTCGAACCTCCCACGCATCGCGATCGCTGGAGTCCTGGACAGCGATGGGACAATCAACGTGTAACTTGAGGGGCCACAACAGGTTTTGACAGCGAGTACAAGGGGCTCAATGGCAATTGACGTGCATGATGCGCAGGACAAGGCATACACCTGTCGAGTGACAATAGAGATGCCTGGCACCTGGACAGTCGGACATCACACATCTTCCTCGATTTGAATTCTTTTTTTTTTCTCCGTCGTATTGTGGCGTATCATCGTACGAACTCATTTTGCTGGCTTAGGGGAATGAGGAGGTACGATCGCCATGGATCACGATTCATGGTCCTTCCTATTGAATTAATGAACTCAAAAGCGTTTCATCTTGACGAACATTTCAGATGAAACTTAAAATGCCTTGCTCTAATGCTTCATCAATATCTTCAAAATCCCAACTCTCTATTTAGGATGACGGTACGGATGTACATATAATTTCTTCTTTGTTTTCTTGCTCTTGAATTCGATAACTCTGAGTGGTGTTCAAATATCCATCTATGTTCTCAACTTTCAATATAATGCTGCTGGCAGGCGTATATATAGACGTCAAAATGTCTATTATTTCCACATACAAGAAATGTCAAAATTCTTCCTCAATATCTGCTTACTCATGGTCTATCACCGGATTCGCAAGCCCGCCACAAACCCACCCCCAATCGTCATACTAGCATACACATTATACTACAGTTTCCTACCACAAAGCTCCTTCGTCCCAGCCTTCACATTCCCCGCACAAGCCATCGTACAAACCGCCGTCGGAGCAACCGTTGCTCCAAAACAACTTGATCCATTCTCGAGACCGATGACGAGATATTTGACGGGCTTCTTGACGGCGGAGATACAGGCTTCGACGTTCATGGTTTTGGCGTTAGTGATGGCTACCATGTTGTGTTTTGCGGTGTCTTGGAAGCAGCCTACAGATGCCCAGATTCCGATTTGGGCGGGGAGTTTGAAGGTTGAGGAAGCGACGGTCAAAGGGGTAGATTTCGTTGAGGTAGTGGGTTTGGTGGATTTGCTGGATGAAGAGGAGGTTGTTTTGGTTGAAGTAGACGCGATGGTGGATTTGAGGGAGGAGGACAACTTGGACGAGCTGGTAGGTTTCGGAATTGATGAGGTTGAAGATATCTTGATTGAGGCAGGGTATGGTTTGCTTACCGATGTCGACGATAAGATCAATGCTGGAGAAATCGAAGATATGATCCATGTCGACGAACGGTAGATTTGACCAAGGTAGATGAGCTGAAGAGTACCACCACAGAAGAGGATAATGAAGGCGAGATGGTAGACTTGATCAAAGTGGTAGAGCTCGACAGCACGACAGCACGACGGACGAGGAAGGAGTTGGCTTGATCAAGGACAATGAGCTCGAGAGGACCAAGGCCGAGGACGAGGTAGGAGGGGGGATGACCGAGCTCGAAAGTACCAGGGATGAAGAAGTGGGCGTAATCAATGATGACGAGATTGGAATCACCAAGACTGAGGTCGACGATGGCACAATTGGAGGAGGGGGTGCGGGGGTTGAAGTAGATATTCAGTCGCAATGGGCCTCCGCAAGGCTCGAGAGGGTGGAGAGGGTGGAACGAGAGGGTTTCCACCGCAGTTCACTTCAACGGGTTAATATTTGAGGTTCTTGCAAGGCGGAAGACCGCGAAGAGGATATGAATTATTTCTTGAGAAATTAAGGAACTAGATGAAGGGGAACAAATAACTTACTGTAACAGTCGCTGGTAGCAGTAGACACAGCTCCAACTCCAAGTGTATTCCCACAATAACCTTCAGCTTGTTAGCTCCGAATTCACGGAAACTGTGGCTGTCTCTCACATTCAGTCCCATATTCCGTTCCAAAATAGCCGAACCCAGCACAAGAAGTAGCACACAGCTCGTTGGTCATGTTAGCATCCGTGAGAGCTAACCGGTCAAGGCTCTCTGGTAGTTGGTTACCTCGGCGTAACACCCTAAAGAGTTGAATGGGGCAATAGCTGGAATTGCATTCGGGTTGGGCGTTGTTGGTGGAGGAGGAATTGATCTGTAGGATGAGTATAGAGAGAGGGCTCCAGGAGCACCGCACATCTTAGACGATGAGCCTCCGCAGGGCATATTACATTGATCTTGAGCGGTCTTGATGGTTCCTTCGGCGAGAGTATATCCACACCAGCACTCCCGTCCAAACTCTAGCCCAAAGTATTGATATCGGCCCGCACAACTATCAGAGCATTCTTCAAGGGTCATATTATCGGCAGCACCACTGAGCGTAATCAAAGCTCTAGCATTAGGAGGTTCGAGGTAGCATCCCGCATAGTAGTAGTTTCCAATGGGGAAATACTGGGTAGCGGAATTGGGGCTACCAACGAGGAGACATAAGTTGAAGTCGAGGGAACACTATAGACAGTTGAGCTGAATGCTGCGGGTGCAGAACTCAACGAGGAGGATGACAGTGACGGCGATGTCGATAAGACGACGAAACATTTGAAGAGGAAGGATATGCCGAAGCAGCCGCCGAGCTTGAGGAAGAGACAGTTGACGAAAGGCCAGTCGTGATGAAAGAGCTGGAAGCAGCGGCAGAAGCAATTGACGGAGCACTGCCAGAATTGGTTGCAGCTTGCCCAACGACGAGTGTAATTATTGGCAGCGAGGCCAGAACAGTAGAAAGAGTGTACTTCATGATTGCTGTGGGTGTGTCGTGCTTTGAAAAGGCTGGAGATTGCAGCGCCTGGGGATCCTCATTGAATGTCAAGATCTACGAGTGCGTAACAATGAGAGAGAATGACAGAGCAGAGCTTGAGATGGAGAGGAAGGAGGAATACAAGGGCTAGACTTGAACCATCGAAAAGGACATGGGTAAGGGATGGGCCGAACTACTGGCTGTTGAAAATACGACATCTGTAATTGCTGTAAAACAAAGAAACCGTGGAGTCTCAAGGTCATTGATGAGAGACTGGGTCAACTTGGCAACTACCCCAAAAGATCAACAAAAGGATCACTTGTACCTCGGAAAGATCAGATTGTGGGGGAATCCAATGCCCGATCATCGCCGGCTTCAAGATTGCCGAATCCAGAGCTTGTAACGAGCCCGATGTGGAAATTTTTGTTTATACTTGCTTTTCGATGGCGTATTGGAGCAGACAAATCAGGGGTAGGTAAGACATTGACGTCTTTGAAATTATTAAACAATAGCTAAATAAACCCACGAGCAATCAAAATGGCCGGATAATAAAACATACCCTAGAAGGATATGGAGAAGTTTGAAAAGCTAGAGCACGAGTAGCAGTTGCTCCGAAGATAGTAGCTTCAGGAATAAGTTAATCTGTTGCCAATTTGCCACAGGGTTGACACTCGGCGAGGTCCTCGTCGAAACACTTCCAGGGTAATTTGTCCCGAAAAGGGAGTCTTGTAGACATTGGCCCATACTCGGCTGGAACGTATAAGCCCTCAAGTGGACTGTTGGAAGATGTTGATATAAGGGAGCAGTTCATGACTTGGGTTCACTGGTAGCGGTTTGCTCGAAGTCAGCAAATGTAGAGAAATGGATCAATTGTAGACTAATTCAACGCAAGGGTATCAGGGTATCGTTTGTCCTCATAAGAGGCATACATAAAGCCTTTCCAGTTGATCCGTGCATCGTAAGGGGGTATTCATAGAAAGTAATGCTCCATCCGCCATACCGATCGCCCGAGGAACACAGATTTGATATCCTGTCCACTCCGATCTCAAGACTCCTTCCATTACCAACTCCCCCTCTCTGATCATGATATATTCGCGACGATAAACAGAACGCAGTAGTCGATGTGACAGTTGTGTGTATGTATTTATGCGGCGGCAACTGGGGCTGGTGCAGCAGCGGGTGCCTCCTCCTTCTTGACCTCTTCCTTGGGAGCTTCGACAACCGGAGCGGGAGCGGCCTCGACAGCGGGAGCTTGGCATTGTTAGCAAACTGGACTTGGAATCTTGTCGTTTCAAGGCCTCTCACCAAGTGCTTCGGTCTTAGCAGGCTCTGCAACAGGTGCGACAGGCTCAGCAGGCTTGACCTCCTCCTTGTTGACTTCTTCCTTTGGAGCCTCAACGACGGGAGCAGCACTTTCAGCAGGCTTAGTCTCAGCAGCTATGGATTCGTCGTCAGCTCCAAGTAAGCACAAAGGCCACACGACTGTACTTACGAGCAGCTACTGCGGCAGGCTCGGCGGCAGGAGGAGCCGTTTCAGTTGGAGCAGCGCCATTTGTGGTGGTCTCTGCTGGCTTGGTCTCGGCAGGCTTCTCTTCAGTCTTCTTCGACTTCTTGCTGCCCGGGATAATCGACTTTAACTTCGCCTTGAGCATGGAGAGCGCGTTGGGAGCTAGAGAACACAGAAGTCAGTAAATTGCGAAAGTGAGGTTTCTGGAAAGATGAGCAGGGTTTCCTACTCATCATTTCCTGCGAGATGGTTGGAAAGATGATAACAAGGCCTAGCCTGGTGGTGTTCTTGTTGTGTAGATGATGGAGTTCAGAGAGGGGAAAAGGGAAAGGTAGACTAAACGGATTCCAGGCATCTTTTTTGGAAGGTGCGAATGAGAATTGTTTTGAAGTTGACGTAGTGTGCGAGCTTGGATGTGAATTGGTGATCGTTGAGAAGAAGAGTTGAGGAAAGAATGAAGGTGACGAGGTCGGGAATGTCCAAGATATTTGAGGGCGGAACCTTGTCTATTTTGAGCAGCCCCACCCAATTAAATGCCTTCATTTATTTCGCGCCTTATCTTGATTCAATATTTCGATTCGACCACAAGCTGACAGCAAACTGGTTCCTGAGATCGATGCCAGGGGGATGTTACTTATTTCCCCAGATCACATTGGTGGTTCCCATCAAGTTATTGCGGCTCTAATGATTCCACGCGGATCTGAACTTCAGCACGCTGGCTGAGGACACGAGTCAAATTCGGATATCTACATTGCTATACCTCCCATGCATTGAAACACGGTTTCACATATATATTGACCGAGAAGCTCGTGTCTCTCACGGATTTACTCCCTGACGGAGAAATGCATGCAGGACTGTTTACATTCATCAAAAATATCTTGAGCAACGCAACGTCACTAATGCAATCTAAGGCACGGGGCGATGCGTTCCTAACGACCATAACGCCCCGCTTAATGCTGCATATCGATGTCCTAGCTTGTCGTTGTTGTCCTGTTCAGTCCTTCAAGACTTCTTGTTCGCCCACGGTGCTTTAGTTGGGCCATCCAAACCGGGTGGTGGCTTTCCTCCAACGTTTCTTGTCGAAGCATGGCCACCACTCGCACCACTTCCACCACTTGCCCATGGAGCTCTTGTGGGGCCTCCACCACTGCTAGGCTGACTTGCTCCGGTTCCACCCCTAGCCCAAGGTGCCTTCGTTGACTCCGATGGTTGCTGAACTGTCGAGGTGCGTGAAGAGTTGGATAGAGAGGCCGGTTGACTCGCTGCATGGATTGTTGTAGGGGCTTGAGAAGCAAGTGGATCCTGCTCCCAGCTGAACAAGGATCCGAAAGGGAAATGTTGTACGACCTGATAAATGTTATCATCGTGTGGTATGCAGAGCGCCATAACCAACATGTCTGTCTTCCGTCGTACCACAAGAGAATCTACTAAGCTTGAAAAGAAAGAGGAGAATACTTACGGGAAACTTCGACAACACTTCTGCGTTGTACATTTTGATCATACCCTAATCACAGGTCAGAAAGGCGTTTACATATCTCACAGAAAGCCCAACCTTGTTTATTTTACCCCATCCTGCGGGCACCCCAGATATATCGAACAGCATAGGACTATGCTCCCAGAATGGACCAGTCTTGACATCATTGATGAAGCCAACAGCCGAGAAGTACATGTTGTGTTTTCTGTACCGATCCACGATGTTCTTCTTAGCTACATCTCCTGGATTGGGTGCACCTGGAAGAGCACCCTCGATTGGCATAGGATCGCCATCCTTGATGGCTGGGCAATACTGAGATGAACCAAAGATATAGGGTAAGAATGAATGATCGTCTAAACCCCACACTCCGTGAGAGCCGGCAGGCTCAAGTGTGTATGTTAGAATGAGACGACGGACTACTCTCAAGTATCTGAAACGATGTCAGTGAATTGTAGACAAATGTGGGTGCATGGACATACGGTTCGATGACTCCAATAACGATACTTCTTTCCAGAGCACCATCTTCAGAGGCCTCTTTTGTGAAACCACCAAGCTTCCAGATACAGCCTAGAAAGGCAAGAAAGCTAAGTTCGTGACCTGTTCCATAATCCAGTCGTTGGGCACTACCAAACCCACCGAGAAGATATGGCGTGAGCTCGTCCAAGACTGAAACGCCTTGCTCGGAGTTGGTGTTGAATTCAAGAACAGACTTTGGGAGAAATGTTTGGAGTAGTTCCCGAACCCTTTCTTCCAGGATCTCATACCATTTTCTGAAACTGACGTTGCCAAATCTTCGAGGTCCAGTATCTGGAGGGGCTTCTTCTATAATAGCGTCTATACTCTTCAGCAAGTTCTGGAGTTGTCGTACCGGCTCGGGATGCGAAATCGGACTATCAAGCTCCCATGTCTGATTTTGTTTAGAGACATTTGACTTTCTCGGGCACATGGCTATGTTGAGTTGAAAACAAAAGAGGCCAATATCACGATATCCTTGCGAGGTGAGGAATGCCGGAACATCTTTGCCTTCGTGTATCCTCTTTATAGGTTCCACAAATGTATGCGCTTGTGTAGGATTAAGAATAGGCAAACATCTAGAGACAGTTGGGCCTTGGGTTTGCTGATTGTTCGTTGGAGGATTCATTGTAGGTCGTTGTGGTGGCGGATTGTGGGGGGAGCTCGAGCTGTTGCTTGGTGGGAGCTTTGACCCCTGTCCGTTTTAGCTTTATTGACGATAGAGCTTGTGAATGGCTTCATCGCAATGACTTCCCCAGCCTCCTTCCACAACACAATGTCCTGAGGACAGCCGGTCATTTCTAAGTACACATCGCGGCGGATATTATTGTGGAGATTCATGTAGTACTACGGCAGGATGGCTCCCAAGAATGCAGCAGTGGAAGCTGCAGACTTAACCCCTAGAAGGAGTAATAGCAGCCCACTTTATGATTACTGGCATTAGGAGACAATGAGGCTGACAGATCTGCAGGTCTAATTTCTAGATTAAGTTATCCACTGAACCTTTTTCGAAGTCCATCGAAGATACCCGCAACACAGGAGGAAGTGTTGGAGGAGGAAGAAGAGGACGAAGGCACAATCGTGAAACAACCACGAGGCTCTATTCCGATCGAAGAAGATGAAGATGGAGTTATGGAGCAACAACGAGGATTCACACCAAGTGATGGAGAAGTCGCCATCCTGCAGAGAGAAGAAGAGCCGGTCCAAGGAGATTCAGAGTTTGAACAAAGCCCCCAAGTGCCAATCAGACCACCGAAGCGAAAACGGTTTGAACCTCGCGACGAGTACGCAGTACCAGGGGAGGAATCTCATGGTGAAGAGCCAGAGGTGATATCCAGGAAATTAAAGCGCCCGAAACTTGCAAGGTCGATAGCAAAGAAGCCTCTCGTACAACCCAAGTCAACCAAAGGGCCCATTCCTAGGAAGACGCGCATAAATCGAGCTAATGGCGGTCCCTCGACTGCTCCTGAGTCGAACGACTCGGCTTCAGCCTCTAATCCCACTATCACAAATGGTCAGACAAATGGAGGAAAAGGCCCATCTGAGCAGCCGACACCTCGAAAGAGAGGTCGGCCTAAGAAGAACCAGAATCATCCACCAGCTCCAGCCGATGAGCCTGCGGAGCGTGCAGAGAGTACACCAGTAGTTGAAGAGGGTGAAGATCACAATGGCTCAGAGAGAGAATCAGCAGCACCAATCCTTGAGCCATTTGAAGGCCTGACGGAAATTCTCATGAGTCCTAGTCCTAAGAAACCTCCACACCTGCCTCGTCCAGTTGGGAAGTCTGTGAAAGAGAAAGGGAAGGAATTGAAGTCTACGAAACATTTTTCTGCACTTCTTCCGGAAGTTGACAATTCTGATGAAGAAACCGGAGCAGAAAACGGAGATTCTGCCCAAGCGAGGAGGGAAGACAATGAAGTCAACGAGGAAGATACTCTCTACGTTAGTGACGCTGATCAGGAGAGTCCCCTGATCGACCTAAAGCATCTCAGGCGCATGTTGCGATCAGCAGAGCGTGTGGGACACAAGCAAACCGGTGGATCATGGGAACCCCAACACTCCGAAGAGATACTGCTCAGCATACCAGGCAAAAGAATCGATCCAAAGGCAAAGAACTTGACAGCCCAGTACAAGGCTTTGCGGGAAGCGAATGAAACCCAGAATATGGCTCCTCAACGAGATGTCCAAGCCAACATTGACTTTGTACTTCCTGCTCTTGAACAAGAGATCCGGACCATGGTATCTACGCGACTTAATTGTGACGAGTCCGAGAAGAAAAACATGCACATGGTACTTACGGACTTATATTTCTACATTGTTCCCCACATGCTTGAAACCATTGTTGCTTTCGCCAGAGCTAAGAGGGGACAAGAGACGATACGGACAGAAGACCTGCATGAATTCAGGAGGCTCATTCAAATGCTGCTTGACGTAGCAGTTGCAGGCATCAATCAGGACCCCAAGCTCCAGCCGAAGCCTCAGAATAAGTCTGCCACATATCAGATCAAGAAACCGACTGTCGGCATCGTCCCTCAGCTCAGGGAGATCCTCAAGAAAGTCAGGAAAGAGCTCGGTGCTCGAGAGAAGGCGGAAGCATTCGCTAATTACCAAAGACTAGAGCCTGAACGACAGCGGAGACAGCGGGAAGCAGAGGCTCGAGATGCGCTCGAGATTGCTCGCCGCCGCAAGGCAATCCACAGGCTTCAGCGAGAGGCCCTCAATGCCAAACTCAAGGAGCCATTCTGGGGAGACATGCTGAGCAACAGCGTGGGAGAAGTCGAATCAGAACGAAATCACCACGTTCCGAGGTCTCGCCCACAAGCATCTTATCGCCACTACGATGATAAAGATGGTGAGGAGGGGGATGAGGATGAGGATGGCGACGGCCCCTTTGCTGATCAGGACGAGGAACCCGTTGAGCGCATCAGCGGCATGTTCGGGAAGAACAACAATAAGAATGCCCATCAGTTCAAGGAGTTGACTTTCGATGAAAGGGAGGTCTTCGTCAAGGAAATGATGACTTCAATTGACGGTAATGTTATCACCAGATCGATTCTTACCTTGCATACTAACGAATTCTAGATAAAGACAAGTATCAGCGAGCCGCAGAGGCATTGGATCGAGACATTGACGACATATTTGCCTTTGCCAAGGAACTCCAGGATCACATGCATCGTATGCACGAAGAGGGCTTCTTCAGTGAGCCACAGGATCAATGGACTCACTACATAGTACAGTGAACCAAGAGGCAACGTCTCTTACTCTTGAAATTTTAGCTCTGGCGTTGCAAAAGCAGGTGGGACGGTATGTTGGCGTTCATGGACTTTTGCTTGTATGATACCCCTATCCAATTATCATGGGTGCCGTACTGTAGCTTTTGGTACCTCGGGGCGGGTGGTGGCAATACAGATTGCATCCTTCTTTTCCATCAAGCTGCAGTCTTCTACTTCCCCTTCAATCCCCGATCTTATGCTTCTCCTTCCACTCCCTAGCCACATCCTCATACCTACAGAATTCCACCTCATCTCCCCACCCCTTCAACCACGAAATCATCTTATCCACCATCCCAATAACATGCGCCATCCCTGAAGTATCAGGATGTAAGACCAACGGGAACAGAAAATCTCCTACTCCTTTTCCATTTCCTTCTTTTCGGGCGTCACTGCTCCCGGCCTCGCTGCGCTCGGCGTCAGAAAATTCGTTGTAGAGGTACTCGAAGCGAGATTGCCACATTGAGAGGATGCTGCTTGTGGGTACATAGCCGTGGGAGTTGGGGGCTGCCGGGATGAATTGCATTGGTGTCACTGGATTTTGTTAGTTTCAAATGTCCAATGTACAAGGGATGGTGAGAGATTGGGAGCTGAGGGAATAAGAACGTACTGTCTTCCATATACCAATTTGCAGGTAACTCGACGAGTGTCTTGCTTGTTGGTGGTGAGGGCTTTGGAAGTGGTTTCATCCATGTTGTTGCTGAGACGTGGGGTGAGAAATCGATTGGTTGGATTGGGGGTGCTGAGGGGACGAAATAGGGTTGGGAGTCGTGGTGTGTTAGTGAGGTGTCTGTTTTTGTCAACTCCTTCTCCTCCGTCAAAAGTTTATTTCAAGATTCGACGTACCATATAAGAACCCATTCTCTTCCAATACCTTAACAGTATGTTCCCTGATCTGATAAAGCGGCGCCCTCCACCCCCTCGGCTTCTTCCCAGTTAACCCCGTCGCCAATTCAACACATTTCTCAATCACGTCCCTCTCTTGCTGTTCTGTCATCTGTGCTCCGCCTTCATGTGCGTATCCATGACATGCTATCTCAGCTCCACTGTCTACGATCTGTTTCGTTTGTGTGGGGAATGTTTCCATTGAGTGGCCTGGGATAAACCATGTTACTGAGGAGGTGATGTTGTGTTTTTTGAAGAGCTTGAGAAGGCGGGGGACGCCGACTTGGCCGGCGAAGAAGCCGGAGCTGTAATCGGACATGTTGTTTGTTGGTGCGGCGCCTGTTCCTAGGAAGCCGGAAACGGCGTCAAAGTCGATGCTGAGAAGGATTTTGATGTTGCGTTTTGGTGCTTTCTTGACAAGATTTTGAGAAATAGAGATTGATAACATCGATTCAACATTCTTCATAATATCAGAAGTCGTCGTTTCCGTTGAGTTGGAGATGACCTCCCCCTTCTTCCAAACAATCCTCCCCTCCATCTCACCACTTC
>FJOG01000002.1:2017848-2046111 GCA_900073065.1 Phialocephala subalpina
GGAAGCTCCCAACACAGCCAAATTCAAGAGGCGAAACAAAGAAAAGGCTTGATTACTCAACACTAATACACTCCCCCGTAATATGTCCCGCGGCCCTATGACTAGCCAAAAAAGCCATCGACCTCACTACATCTTCTGGCTTTGCAATCTTTCTCATGGGGACAGTAGCTTGTGCTTCAGTCCACATTTCATTGGGATCATCGAGTCGTCCTTCGATGAGAGGAGTGTCGACCCATCCTGGTGCTACGGCGTTGATTCGTGCTTTACTGTTTAAGCGGACGATTTCGTTTTTTACGCCCCGGATGAGGCCGTATTGGAGACCTGCTTTGCCGGAGGCGTATTCGGTGTGGCCTGCTTGGCCGAATTTCCCAGTCTCGGATCCCGTTACAACGATTGCTAGATTGTCGAGCTCTTGACCAGTGGAGGTTTGGTGGGATTCGGCAGCGAGGAGGAAGTGTTTAATTGTGAGGAAGGTGCCACGGATGTTGTTGTTGTAGGTTTTTTCCCAGAGGTCCAAGGGAATGTTCCAGATTGGGTAGGAGTTTGATTCGTCTGTTATGCCAGCGTTGGCGATTAGGATGTTGATGGGTCCGTGGTGGACGACTGCTTGAGTGATGCATGATTTGATAGATTCTTCGGATGAGATGTCGCCAGTGACGGTGAAGAGTTTGGGTGTTGGTGGTAAGGTCGAGGCGGCAATGGGACGGAGGTCATGGGCTGTTACTTTGCAGCCGTGTTCTGTGAGATGTCAGTGTTGTTGAGAGTGTTTTAAGCTTTAGAAATGTGCTTTTTCATTGATCTTTTGGCCTCTAACGTAGGATACAACTTGATCCCCCCAGTTGTAACATTGTATATATCCCACTCACAGGCTTTCAAAAGGACGATACGGGTGAGAGAGGTACGCGAACATACCTAAGAATTCCTTCACGGCTTGTGAGCCAATACCACCCGCAGCGCCTGTCACGAAGACATGATACCCTTCAAGGCCAAGGAATGAAGACATATTGAGTGTGCACTTTTTAATGAATGTACCAAGAATTGACCGAGAATTTGTATACAATGCTCATATGTATATATTTTCTCTTCAACTTTTTCGTCAGACTTAAGTAAGTCATGTTATAAATTGAGCTTCTTATCGGCCGTCATGATGTTTAACCTTGTTAGAAGTTCGTGCTGAAGACATCCCATCTTTCACGCATTTCTGTCAGAACTATCTGTCACGATCAATCACAGCGCCAAATTTATTCGGTGAAATCAGATTTCCATCTCGGGATAGTGTTGGCCGGACTTCGGACCTCTTTTCAAAGGTAAAAGGGAGGCTAGTCACGTGTCATCACTTTCATCAAATCTCACACGTGCTTTTGCCACCTCTAAGAGATGCAGATCTCCAAGGTTGCATCGCGCCACAACTTCATCGGTGGCTGAGGTGGCGAAACCCATGGACAAAGCGAGGTGAGGTCATCGACAGGCATATTGCGACGACATCTTCAACAAGAGGATCCTCCCGGTTTCCACTCCAAGATCTCAGGGTCCTTTCAGGGACCGCGATCCAATTCAGGGTTCAACAAGGCGCTGAGGGTCTTGCCTTGCTTCCGGATGCCCACAACGGCCCTACCAAATCTAGGATGCTGGCCGCAGATGTCTTCGTCCATTCAGAAACATCGGAGCACAGGATCCTGCAGATGAACGCGCTGTGGAGCGAGTCAAGATGCACATCTCGTGGAAAGGGGCACGACTCTGCGCCACTCCGGCCGAGAGAGTTTGAAAGGGATCTTCCAAGAGAGCGGGTGCCATCTTACCACTCGGGGTCGAAAGAGCCAGTCCTGCATTATCTTGGAACTTTTCTTTTGTGTGAACTAAGTTTAGGGCATTTTCATCCTGTATGGGGGGTACGAATACGGCATGAATCCTAACAGTGCAGCTGCAGCAGGTCTCCAGTGGTGACAGACAGTAAGGTTACAGTACATAATAATTACCTATTTCCAAGCACGGCCAAAAGTGTGCCCCTGCTAGGTGCGAGATTGAGGCAAAACCCCATCTGCGCCATCAGCAATTTTGGATGGGCTTTTAATTTGTCCATGGTGATTCCAGTATTCCGCGGTCGATCACCTCCGCTCTCGTTTAGCTCATAAACCTCCATCGTTGGTCAACTCTAATCGGAGGAACACTCCTGGGACAGATTCCATGACTGGGTATTTTGCAGAGTCCAGCTCCAGCTCGGAGTCGGAGTCAGAGTCGGTCTTTGGAAGGCATGCGAAAGGGAGAGAAGGAATGCCTCGTCCGTTTCAACGTTCATGAGGCATCTGTAAGTTCCACGGCCAGACACTTAATAGACCCCGGAAATACACAGACATCTCCAGAATTATACCACCACCTGCAGACGACTGCAGAATCAAGGCAGACCAGTCGTATGGATGTTCAAGAGGGGGCCCGCAAATAGCAGGCGGTACCCACAAGCTGGAAACGATACAGCACAAGCCGTGCCGAACAACCAGGGTAGTCGCAGTTTTGGCCCTCCTCCGCGTGAAAGATCGCTCTAAAGATCCAGTTTGCCACTTCGCGACCTCGACGACAATCTGTACAAAGATACTGTCAGAGTCGACGGCGCGCCCTCCTCACTTGCCTTGATCGGCTCGTCGCCCCTTCTTCAGTTCGACGCTCCTTCATAACGCTCCTCACTCATCAAGTATCTCGTTGACGTCTTCCGACAACAGCACTCCGTGCTGCTACCAATCGACGATAAACGGTCCGTCTATTCCTCCTGAGTATTCGAGGACGCCTTTGGACATCCCCAGGAGGCTTGAGAGATACCATTGAACGACAAGCTTGATGCATATTACGCGCGGGTTCATACTCTGTTGAGAGCAACCACTGGCCGTGTTCGCAAGTCAGGAACAGTCATCGAGAGGCGGTTCACCAGCAGTCCGAGGCTGGGTGAGACTCTCAGGTCTTCAATATGGGGGATAACCATGCGGACCAGGACAAATCCAAGGGGCTCGAGTCGCCACTCACTAACGAGATCCCTCCGCGGAAAGATCGTCATTCTAAGGTTAATGGCGTACCTGCAAGAAGACTCTCAATCTCGCCCACGTCAACAGCACAAGATCAGGCACCTCGATTATCCTCTTCAGATGTGCACAAGGGATTCGTCCCGCTGCAATCCCACGACGGCTATTCATCATGGAGTGCGAGTTCTGACAAACAACTTGGAAGCCCCGGTACCGCCAGTGATCGTGTCTTCCCTATCAGAAGCGTGGTCAGTGTAGACACTACGCAGACACCCAGCGTTATACAACCCCGGAATTCCGGGGAGCACGACTACTTTCCGAATGGGATGGTGGCAGCCGGTGCTGCAGGTATTGAGATTGCTGGGGCTCCTCGCGACAGGAAACGCTCTGGCGGGCAGCCAGCATCAGAGACCGAAAACAAGCCAACTCCCGCACGTACAAAGAAACAGCAAGAGTCTCGAATGTCCCAGGAGCGTTCTGGAACCGACCGAAAACCGTCTCTCTCGACTACATATAGCGAGTCTGGTCGTTTTGGAGGAGGCAGTCGAATGCAGCTCTTCAACGATGCTGGCTCTGAAAGGTCTAATGCAGAGGACTCTGTGAATGCCAGCGGTCAAGCTACGAGCGCCTCTTCTGTCAACGGCGCCGATCAGGACAGCATTTCAGGGCTTGTCACTGCGAGGTTCAAGCACATTGTGACGGCCGAGGGACACGCAGTCATTACTGGCCGTGACGGGGAGACTCTACAGCGCTGCGAAGATGAACCGTGAGTGAAGGACAAGCAACATTATATTCTAAATGGATACTGACCTTTTCCAGGATCCACATTCCCGGTGCAGTGCAGAACTTTGGGCTTCTCGTTGCTCTCGAAGAGAATGACGAAGGGCAACTGATTGTCCGTGTAGTCAGTGAGAACTCACATCGGATAATAGGATACCATCCTCAGGATCTCTTCAAATTAAATAGCTTTACTGAAATTCTCAGCGAAGAGCAGTGCGATAATCTTCTAGATCATGTCGATTTCATCCGAGACGAGGAGGCCGATCCTGCGACAAATGGCCCTGAAGTCTTTACTATTTCAATTAAATCGCCGAAGGCCAAGAGAAGCCACAAACTTTGTAAGCCACCTTGTCGGGCTTAAATTGCCTCTTCGATGCCATCCTTGAAGTCTTGAGATATGCCATTGATCTATGCACGCCTGGGACATTACTTCCTGAGTAATTGGAAAGCGGAATACTGACTGCGATCTTTTGGCAATTAGGGTGTGCAATGCATATAAATCCCGCTCATCCGGACCTGATAATTTGCGAATTCGAATTGGACGACGATCAGGTGTACCCATTAACACCTCCGAGCAGTGAGAGACCAGAGCCTCCAGAAGATACGCTACACAACATGCCATCGCAGGAAGAGTATGCCGAGAGTACCAATATCACCAGCAAACCACTACGAATTCTCCGAAGTGCAAGGAAGCGCAAAGGAGAAGCCGCAGCTATGGAAGTGTTCAACATCATGTCTCAGGTCCAAGAACAGTTGGCATCAGCTCCAAATCTTGAGAAATTCCTGAAGATTTTAGTTGGTGTGGTGAAAGAGCTGACAGGATTTCATCGAGTCATGATATACCAATTTGACGCCTCCTTCAACGGCCGGGTCGTTACTGAGCTCGTTGACCCGCGAGCAACTAAAGACCTGTACAAAGGTTTGAACTTCCCTGCCTCCGATATTCCAAGGCAAGCCCGCGATTTGTACAAAGTGAACAAGGTGCGATTACTCTATGACCGAGATCTAGAGACTGCACGACTTGTTTGCCGCAGTGTGGAGGATCTCGAGCGTCCTTTAGACCTTTCTTTCAGTTACTTACGAGCCATGGTGAGTCTCCTTGATGTCTGTCAAGCTGGTAGCCTCTGTCACTCCTACGGATGTCTAAGTATCTTTTTAAGACATTCGATTTAGTTTTGAAGCTCCCCGAAGACTATACTGATTCCGATCTTTTCCTAGTCTCCAATCCACATAAAGTATCTCACCAACATGGCTGTACGCTCGAGCATGAGCATCTCGATCAATGCTTTCAACGAGTTATGGGGCTTGATCGCATGCCACTCCTACGGCTCTAAGGGGATGCGAGTCTCATTTCCCATCAGAAAAATGTGCCGGCTGGTTGGTGACACGGCTTCGAGGAATATCGAAAGATTATCATACGCGTCGAGGCTTCAAGCACGCAAGTTAATCAATACGGTACCGACGGAGGCGAACCCATCGGGCTACATTATTGCCTCTTCCGATGACCTTCTCAAACTCTTCGATGCGGATTTTGGGTTGCTTTCCATTAGGGGTGAGACCAAGATTCTGGGTAAGATTGATCAGTCACAGGAGGCACTCGCCATGCTCGAGTATCTTCGTCTCCGCAAGATCACCTCTGTCATCACGTCCCAGGATATCCGTGAAGACTTCCCAGATCTACGCTATCCCCCTGGGTTTGATGTGATTGCCGGCCTCCTCCTTGTCCCGCTCAGCGTTGGTGGAAGCGATTTCATTGTTTTCTTCCGCAGGGGTCAGATCAAGGAGGTCAAATGGGCTGGTAATCCCTATGAAAAATTTATCAAGGAGGGTACAGAAGGTTATTTGGAACCTCGGAAAAGTTTCAGAACATGGAGTGAAACCGTGGTTGGCAAGTGTCGAGAATGGACGGAAGAGCAGGTTGAGACTGCCGCGGTGCTATGTCTGGTGAGTCGAAAACCCCGCATTTACTCTCGCATGTTCCACCATTCTCGCGACATTCCGCGTTCAGCTCTGGTCCCGCTATCAAGAAGTATACTGACTTCGAGGTTAGGTGTACGGGAAGTTTATTGAGGTCTGGCGGCAGAAAGAAGCCGCTCTACAAAGCAGCCAATTGACGAGACTTCTGTTAGCGAATTCGGCTCACGAGGTTCGAACTCCTCTGAATGCTATCATCAACTACCTTGAGATAGCCCTCGAAGGCGCTCTTGACCAGGAGACGAGAGAAAACCTTGCTAAATCGCATTCTGCATCAAAATCCCTTATTTATGTCATCAACGATCTCCTTGATTTAACAAAGACAGAAGAAGGACAAGATTTGATCAAAGACGAGGTTTTCGATCTTCCAGCTACTATTCGCGAAGCTACGGACTCATTCGTAAGCGACGCTAAACGCAAGGGCATCGAATACGATGTTGTGGAGCAACCTGGAGTGCCACAATATGTTCACGGCGACCAGCGTCGGGTAAGGCAAGCTGTCGCCAACATCACCGCCAACGCCATGCAGCATACTACAACTGGTTGGGTTCGTGTCGAAGTATGGCTTCAGGAACTTTTGGAGGACCAAGTCACCGTCGAGATTGTAGTTCAAGACACTGGCGCAGGAATGTCCAACGAAAAGCTCGACGCTCTGTTCAGAGACCTAGAACAAGTCAGCACAGATGGCGATAGTATTTTCGACGAGTCACCAAACACCACTAATATGAAGCTACCTGCAACCAAGGATAGTCGCACACTAGGCCTTGGGTTAGCTATGGTTGCTAGAATTGTACGGAATATGGATGGCCAACTCAGACTTAAATCTGAGGAACACAAGGGTTCTCGATTTGTCATTCAACTACCCTTCATTCTTCCTACCGAAAACACCCCTGGTGCTGAAGAGAAGTCAATGCGTTCGAAGTTGACGTCTCCTGGATCTGGTCCAACACATCCATCACTAGCTCCTCCAGAAGGAGAGGTCACTTTAATCGATAAAGCTAGCTCAATTAGATCAGATGGCGTTGTTAGGAAACGTAGCATTGAGGAAATTTCCAGTCTGCATAGTTTTCGGAGCGGTTCCAGTAATAAAAGTAACGCAAGCCAGAAGAGTGATGTGGACCGGCTCATCGATGCCATATCTACCCCGTTGTTAGTGGGTGAACCAGAATCGGAGGAGAGAAACCTTCAAAGGTCAAGCAGTAAGGGGAGTACGCATAGCCGCAACAGCGCCGGTAGTTATGGGGGGCAGTCTTCGCTGCGATCAGGCCCAGTTGATCGGCCTGGAAAGCTTACTCGATCGAAATCTTACGGAGCACCCGAGCATCTGCGGACTACTATCGAGGGTCCACAAGGGTCCGAGTTCATTACCGACAACAAGACATCGTTGAAAGCTATCCGTATGCCCGACGAGTTCGTGCAGTCTCCCTTGGAGGAACAACACACCTCCTCTCGCGTGCTGTTTGATATTCCGGACAAGAAAGACGAGACCAATTCAAATCAGGCCTCTGCTCCTGTTTCGCCAAGGCAACCGAACGCCGAACACTTACAGATCTTGGTTGCGGAGGATGATCCAGTGAATAGCAAGATTATTCAGAAGCGATTGGAAAAGAGCGGCCACGAGGTGCACCACACCGTTAACGGAGAAGATTGCGCTAGTGCTTACGGAGACAAGCCTGCCTTCTTCGATGTGGTGCTCATGGACATGCAAGTAAGTACACATTTGGCTGGTTTGAAGTCCTCAACACTAATGACTATACGATAGATGCCAATAGTTGACGGACTTACTTCTACGAAGATAATTCGCTCATTTGAGAAGTCCCACCCTGACAGTCGTCTCTCGGTTCGAGCTTCTTCTAATGGAAGAGTTCCTATATTCGCTGTTTCCGCATCGCTTGTAGAGCGCGAAAAACAGACATACATCAATGCGGGCTTCGATGGATGGATATTGAAGCCCATCGACTTCAAGCGCCTCAATGTCTTGCTTCAAGGCATTGTTGATGATGACACACGGAAGTCTTGTCTATACCACCCTGGAGGTTGGGAGAAGGGTGGGTGGTTTCATCGAGGACAGCTTTCAATCTTGAGAGCAGCCATATTCCCTTCCCAAAGTACACCTGTGCACTTACCACCAGGAAACGAGATTCTCCAGCCAGATAAGGATTCGTTAAACAGCAGCGAATCTGGCTCCATCACCCCAAGATCAGAGCAAAGAAAACCGCTCATATATGATGAACGACTCGACACGCCACATGAAGCTGAGCCAAAGAGCAATCACATTTAAGCAGTTGAAGATCAGCCTGCCGAACAAACCACCTCGATTGAAAATTGTGTGGAGGATGTAACAGACAAGCCTGGGGAGGAGAGGTGGAGGCAGAGTAGTAAACCTTTACGCATTGTGGGGTGATTATGTATGCTGATTTTGCAAGCATCGGGGAGTTAGACGCACATATAGTGGCCAGGTTAGGCCACTCTTTTTGGTCTCAGGAAACGAAACATGGGAGCGGGAGCTCTGCGGCGAAATGGCAAAGCACGTACAGTGCAGTGCGGAATGCCATGTTTGGTGGATGTCATGTTCTTGAGTCTGTCCTTCATCCACAATTCGTGGCATGTTGCATAGCTTGCGTTTGAGTGACGGTAAAGTAGCAATGATATGCAGTCAGATGAGGAAGTGCAGTAATAGAGTACCTACTTCTGTCTGATAACAAATTAATGACCACCCTCAGCCACTATTTCATGGTTTGCTCCTTTGTTATTTTGACTTGTTGAGCAGCTCCTTTTAGATCATAATTTGAGTAAACCTACTCGAGTACACACCTGCCTTTAAGATTCTGGAGGTGTGCGTGTAGACAACCGCTTGCCTCCGCCCGTTGACCCCACCTTAGCAAGACCTTCCTGTTCAGAACAGCTACTTCTCTCCAACTCAACGAGCCTCACTCAAAAAAGAAATCAAAGCATCATGGCACTGGCATATAAGATTGCTGTCATTCAGCTTTACCCCAAGGTATGTTCCTCAAATCTATTTTCTGCAAATCATCGATTTATCCAATTCTTGAGCCCTGACTGCGTCATGCTACCCCTCATTATCACCTGACACTTTGATATTTCTTGATGTTTCCTTGTTGTATACTTTTTTTTCTTGATATATTTGCTTCGGCATTTGTAGTTTGAAGAATAATTGCAGATAAGGAAATTAATTCCCTCTCTTTGGGAACGTGTTGCTAAATCTCCCCGCAGCCCTTAGATATCGAAAGCAACCACACCCGCGCCATGTCCTTCCTTCGAGATGCTGCGTCCCAATCTTGTGACCTGGCAGTCTTGCCAGAGTATCATTTGACAGGATGGGTTCCTTCCTCACCCGAATTCATTCCTCTTTGCGCTAGATATCAAAAGTACTTGGACTCGTACTGCAGCCTAGCACAAGAATTAAACATGTCCATCGTCCCCGGAACCATCGTTGAAAAGCACGGCGATGAACTTCTAAACATCACTTATTTTATTGATAATAAGGGAAAGATTTTATCGAGTTATACGAAGAAGAACCTTTGGCATCCTGAGAGACCGCATTTGACGAGTTCAGGACATGATAGACATGAAGCATTCGACACCCCGATCGGGAAAGTCGGCATGTTAATTTGTTGGGATCTAGCTTTCCCTGAAGCATTCAGGGAGTTGATTGCTGGTGGTGCGAAGACGATTATTATTCCTACGTTCTGGACGTTGGCGGATTGTAACGAGGCGGGGCTGAAGGCTAATCCTTTGAGTGAGAAGTTGTTTTTGGAGAGTACGTTGGTGAGTAGGACGTTTGAGAATACGTGTATGATTGTTTTTGCGAATGCGGGGGGTCCGAAGGGAGAGGTTGAGGAGGGGACGTTTGTGGGGTTGAGTCAGGTGGCGGTGCCGTTTAAGGGAAGCGTGGGGAAGTTGGGGGATGAGGAGGGAATGAGTGTTGTGGAGGTTGATATGAAGATTTTGGAGGTGAGAAATCTGCATCGGAAATGTTTGTGGCACGGATTGCTAATGTCTTCTGCAGGATGCTGAAGAGAATTACAAGGTGAGGCAGGATATGGGCGGAAAGGAGTGGCATTATGGTTATAGTTTGACGAGGGAAGAAAGGACGTAGATAAGGAGAGCTTGTGACTTGAAGAAGAGACAGAGGGCCCGAGTATCGAAGATAGTGTAGCAACTGTACCTTACATGATGTCGTCCTAGATTGACCACAATTGAAAGCAGGAGTCTCATAGTGATCGACCCAAGGGGTCTAGAAGCGAGTACCAATCGGGTGTTTCTCGCCGCCTACTCCAAGATCTCATCACACCCCTCTTTCAAGATCTCTCTATAGCCACCCTACGCTATATGTGAACTCCAGATATGCAACACTCGACTTGAGTTAAGAAAGACGAGGTGCTTTAGAAAATATTTGAACCTGACAGTCGTTCCAACAACCTGTACTCTGCTACCAGAGCAGGAGAAGCCGGGCCGTCGTCAAGCATGCCCCATTTGCACATGCTTGGATTTGACGTTAACGATGTTCGTGATGCCGAAAGAGGAAGCAAGCGAGCAATGCATCAGAGCTCGTAGTGATCCACTTAGGCCACTGAAACTCTAGGACAATTCGCACTCAACAGAATGAGAGCAGAGCAGGCTAGAGATCTAATGTTTGAAGTATCTTTCATTTCTCTTAGAAGCAAGCTTAATCTCCTCTAGCTACGAGAACTAGCGATCAATCTGCCTCGAGATTACTGTCGGTGCTGATCCATGCTCGATGATTTTTTCTATTCATACATACATAGTCAAAAGGCCATACTCTTCCTTTCCAATGCTGAAAATGCATCGTACTCCCGATCATGAAACCCAAATGAGAAAAATCCGTGCTCGCCTTACGGCCGGAAGACCTCTCATGAAATCCTCCCCCATGCACAAATTAATCCTCGATAAACGCCAAATTAATGCTTCCCCATCCCATGCTGAACCGTTCATTTCGTGGATAATAAACCACCAATCCACCCGGTCGCCTCCAGGCGACTTTTCGTTCGCTCGTTTGCATGCATCGGAAAGTTATTTGGCTGAATGGAAATCCAGTAAGGTAAAAGAAAACTCGTACAGCACATCAGGGTATACTTAAACAGTTTGTTCAGAAGATGCCCTCATTCTCCAGGAATAATCGAAAAATGTGGAATCTGCTTGCGCCATAGAAATCTGAAGGTTTCGGTGCGGTGCTTTACCGGGCCGACTCGCCGCCAGCAGGGAGAGCAAAAAGGAAGCCATTGCTGACTAATTTCCGCAGGTTCGCATAATTCTTGAAAGGGGTAGCCGCAGCAGGGACCAAAGCAGACGCGCTCTTGTCACCTTCCTTTCTCTCTTCGCCGCCCACGGCATCCCGACCTTCGGTTGCAGTTGCGATATCTGCCAGGCGCTGCAAGCTTTGCGACGCGACGGAAGCCTGCTTACTGCTTTCAGCCGTGCCAAGCGACGCGCTGCTCGGTCGTTGCAGTCGGTTGGTGATTAATTCACGCACAGCCGCGTCCCAGCCCGAATTGGATGCCCGGTCCAATAAACTCTTCAAGGCTTCTTCAGCTTGATCTCGAGTGTTCTCGTATTCAAGTAATTCGATGAGGGTCAGTGCGGTAAGGATCTTGCAGTAATGGACGAGTGGACTGAAGAGACCAGGATTAATGTTGAGTTGCGTGACTGAGTGCAAGGCTGGTTCGAGCATTCTGTCGGGATCCGACTCAGCCAAGGTCATCTCGACGAGAAGGCGTAAATGCCAGTAGCATATATGGAGTATGGGTGCTTGTGATGATGGGAAGAGGGTGTCGGGAAGTGATTCGCGGAATCTCTCTAATTCTCCTCGAACCAGAGTGCCATATACCGAGTTAGGTCTAAACCCAAGGTCGGGGGAGTCGGTAACCGCGAAGATCTGGGATATGTGCTCCAGGATGATGGACAGACCTGTAGAATTAGCGGTGAGATCAAGTTTGAGATGGAAGAACCTACGACCAAGTTGGTAGTGAGACTCTCCCAACGCGTTATGCTCCTCCTTGTAGACAGTGATGATCGGATCAGGAATCAGGGCGGGTCTGCCAGTGCTTGCAGCATACCATCTATCCATAGTCACCAATGCCCACCATAATCTTAATGCAATCTTGTCCTCCGAATCATCGTCATCCCCAGGTAGCAACTGCTTATGTTGGTGCAGCTTCATTGAATAAGCAAACTCGACAGCATCCGCCAACCAGCTTGATTTTGCCAATGCATACCGAGGTCTCATGGTAGTCGAAGGATCGCTGTTCGTAGCAATTGCCAAGAGAAGCAGTGTTTGAAGGTAGAGAAAATCCGTTGCCAATGATCGAGGAGTAACGGTGTCAGATTGTACGGAAATCAGAAGGTGGGCGGCTCTATCGATGCTTTGTGGAGCAGGATGATGCTGAACGGATCGGACGGCAGATTGAAGGGCTTCAAAGAAAGCAGTCTTCAAGGTGCTTGGAGAACTGTCAATTCTGGCACGCAATCTTGCTTTATTCGTCTCGAGAAGCTTAAATGTGGGTTGGATGTATTGATAGTAACTGGAAAACATTAGCTTTGTATTTTCGGTAGTCAGACCTCTCAATTATCATACCTATCAACAACAGATTCGTCCCAATCGAGCACATGAGTAGGTGGGATCTCAGGTCCACTACTACCAGCAAAAGTGGTCTGTGAATGCTGTTGAGGAGCACCTCTCCATTCTAATTCAGTAGGCATGCCGTTTGTTGAGTAATTGGGCTCTTTGAAGACAGCCTGTGTAGCGGGTTGTGACGCGTATGTCACAGGTGTAGGATGAGGTAAGTGGCGAGCAGGATCTGAAGGCGACCAGCTTGTGGGGTTTCTTTGAGGAAGGTAATTGCCAAAGTCGTTCGAGACCGCAGAGAATTGTCGCTTTCTTTGGTTATCAGGATTTGGAGGAGGGGAAAATTCCTCAGAACGTCGCTGATTCGGACTTTCATGTTGTGATAAATAGCCAGCACCAAGATCGCCCGACTGATTTGTGCCTTGAACCTGAGATTCAAGTGTGACAAGACGGTCGGCAAGTTCTTTGATGTAACTATTAACGCGTCAGTCACGATAGTCTTTGATGAGTTCGACATGGAAAAACAATATTCCATACCCTTTACTTGGTCCTCGCTTCATTGGCAGTCTAGTGAACTGACAGTTTGCTCCAACACGCTTACAGTTTGCACACTGCTCATTCTCACTCTCACCAGTCGCGTCGCATCTAACTTTCTTGCGCCGACACTCATCACAAGCTCTGGACACCTTCGATCTCTTTCTAGGCGCCATTGACCCATCGGGTGTACCATATTGACTTCCCATCGGATCCATAGGACCATGGCTCTGCTGGATCTGCGGAGAAGGGAGTCCGTCATGTCCGTATTGATGGCTTACATTTCCTTGGTTCATTCCCTGGTTTGGACCTCGCGGATCTTGGCTATCGGTCATGTTTCCTCCCAGACTTGCACTCATAATGGGTGCAAGGTTTCGCGATTGTTGTGCAAGATGCTGAAGCGCATCTGGACTCGGGATGCCAGGCTGTGGTGGACCTGACGAGGAGTAGAAGGGTCCTCCACCGTCAGCAACACCCGCGTTGGGTGAGGGATACGACTGCATATTTGGCGCGTCGATCAAGTCAGGATCGTTAGGCAGGTCGTCATGGAAGCGGGCGAGCGGGGTTCTACAGGCCTGGGGAAGTGTCAGTTGTTGATATTGAAAGTACCGTCCCGATACTTTATTGTGGCTCGGTTGAAAGCCGTCGCAGAAGGTGCACAGCTGCACGCGCTCTCACGCCACGAATTCTGCCTCAATGAACTTACTTATTTCGCAGGCGGCTGCAGATAAAGTACGCGATCCAACGGTACCTGATCGGCGGCACAATCGGCGTTCGTGAAGGGCGCACAGAGGAGTAGGAGAAAGAGGTGGTGTTTTGGTTATGATGCTCTTCCGGATCGCGAGAACGTTGTTCCTAAGAAGTTTGAAAGATGGCGTGTGGATTTATGGACTGAACGAATGGGAAACGAAAGCGCTACGAAACGCTAGCGGCCGCTGCAGCCCTCGGTCCTGCCGCCCAAATGTTCCGTAAAACCTCGAGCTGAGGAGTTGAAGTCGAACGCAACCTGCGACTTTCCATCCAACTACTCGAATTCGCGACTCCGGTCCAGATCCAGCCAGCACACAGCAGTACATGCGCCAGCGCATTTGTTGCTTTATACCTCCTGCGCCTATGATGGGAGAACCGGGAGATTGCCCAGCCTGGGATGCCCGATCGGTACAGCGTGGATGTTGGTGCTTTATTGAATGATGGAAGTCAAGGTCAAGGCAGGCCAAATGAAGTTTGTCTAGAGGACAGGGAGCTGGATCACGGGAAGCTTCGGAGGATTTTGCAAGCTCTTAAAGGCTGAGGCCAAGCAGGCCAGCAGCAGGCTTGACGAGGGCATCTCGGAGCAACCGGGGTCGTCTTTCGGCTGCCCTTGCATCGGACGGGGCGGTATTTTGCTATGGGCACGAGCACAATCACCGTGATTGGCTACGGCGACTATCCTTTGCTCCACCCTCAGTCTTTTCAAGCACCCAAGTCCTGCCTTTCACTCCTCGTTTGGAGACGAGCACATCCTCCCCATACATGAATCAACTCAACTTGTCCAAAATCTGTACGGAGTTGGAATGGCCGTGGTTCACGATGGGGGCCGAGAGGACTGTACGGTTAAGCCTAAAGAGATCCACCTATCCTGATTGATCGAGGCGCTTTCACTCAGTTGCTCAGTTCTGCCGCAAGAAGCAGGCTGTTAAGCGGATGAAGCACTGGATCTTCCGTGTCTGCTACAGGTTTTGGGAAAGGCATCATGCGACGTTAATCCTCTTGGTGGGAGAGAGCAAAACCAACACCTACCGTCGCCGTTTCCCGGCGGGGCACAGTCTATCCTTCCATATCAGATCCAAAGTGCTTCTCCTTGGCGTCGCATTTGCAGAATGAGGGGAAGTTGGAAGTCCCCTCGGCCAAATGTTTCTGAAGGCCGAGAAGGAGAAATGTCCAGTCTGGGGAAATAGCAGGGGCAATGAGGGGTGGTTTGCGGCTACCAATTTTTCTCCGCTTCAATCATTCAAGCTTTCTCCATCGCTTGACTTGTCCCACATACTACCTAGGCTCATCTCATTGCGAGAAGATAAGTAACTGTCCCACCACAATCTCATCTTTCCAAGGTTCAATTGGCCTTCGGAGAAATATTGCACCCCATACCGGTCCTCTGTTCACACCTTTCGGAAGTGCTGAACGAGCTATCCATCCATGGTTTGGGGGGTGCGTCTAGCATTTCATGCATGTCATTTGATCAGTCGCAGGTATCAAGGGTGTATCGAAAGCGTCGGCACATGATAGAGCAAAGTAGATGGGCGACCGGCAGTCAGTTTATGGTGGGATGGAAAATCAGCATCACACCAGATCAAGCTCTCGAACGTATTCACAACGATCAAATACTTCATGAAGACGGTCCGATATTCGCTATCGATCATACCGATCCAAATAAGCATAAATCGAATGCCAGGTACAATTTGAACTCTTCCAGGACTCATGTAATTAAGATAGCTTCCTTTTCGAGATCTGGGGCATCCTGGCGCCGACGTTGCTTTTGAGCGGACCTCCGACCGGTACCATAATTTCACGACTCGAGGCGTGCATATCTAGAGGCATACCGCCTTTCGGGACCACAATTTCTCCAGACTTGGAGAGTCAGTGTTGATCACAAGTGTGAGGCGAGTGACGATGTGAGCATGATTTGATTGTCGATCTAAGTTGATCGCAGTCCTTGCCTTTCAAGTTTACAACCGTTTTTCTGAAGATGCGATTTACTTTAGTACGGGAGCGATAGAACCAAAAGTCTTGGCAGGGGTCTGGTGGACGTCTGGTGTGGGATCTGCTCAGAATTTCTACTTGTTGGAACGTCACTGGGATCTGGGGTTCATTCATGTATTTTTGGGGGACACAATTTCGGACGCTGACTCTAGCCAGTTGGTGTAAACGCTCTCACATCTCGTCTGATGTTTATCTCGAGTTCGTAAACAGATGAACCAGGCAATAAAAGGACGGTGGAACTGAGCGAGTATATGTGTATGTACGTTATGTGCAATATATGACATTGAAAATCTATGAACATTTCATCTTTCAAAACTCCACGTGCGGGTCAACAATGCTGTCATACTGCATACAAATAATTCATAGAGTCGTCGGCGGATACATCCAAAAAGATAATCATTCGTCGAAGGCCTGTTGCCTCTCCACAGGTGTTATTGAGCCCAAACATTCTCTTCTGGCACTTCGTTCCGTCCAGTTGTAAGTGGAATTCCACCTGAGGCGTAGGTATTCATCCAGAATGCGTCATCCTCGTTGTCAAGTAGTTGATAGTTTGTACCCTCGTCGTAGGGGGACGCAGTCTGTCCAGCCTTGCCTTCGTCTCCATAATTGCTTATCGGCAGACCGTGATTCGCATTGTATCCGTTCGAGGTCGCTGTGCCCTTGAGAAACGAATCCATGTCGAGAGCGTCGAGGTTGTTGCTTGCAAGCATTTGAGCTTGAGGCATGCCAATGTACGACGAAGCAGTACTGAGTCGATATCCATCAATTTCACCCCCAAAGTCGGAGTTGTAGTCCGATCCATACTGTTGATTGAGCAGGCTTGGTCGACTTCCTGGATTGCTGTCGTTCAGTGGGACAAAATCTTCGACCTCTGAGATCTCACCAGAAGTTGACGTGGTGGTGAGAGCTGGTTGATCGATGCTGCTGAAATCGAAGCCAGTGAAGGATGGTGCTTGGCTGTATGACGAGGCGGCAAAGTTTTCGTTGTTGAAGTCTAATCCGTCGTAGTGCGACCAATCGATTGATGCAGAGCTAGGCAGGCCAGCAGAAAACATGGGTTGCTCATGATCAGGAATGGCTGAAAATCCACCATCAATGTTCTGCATGAAATTGTAATCCCCAGGAATGCCGCTCATATCGAGAGGAGGAAGTTGACAATTCAACTGGTCCAGGTTGGATATTGGACTCAGAAGAGGTGACCCATGCTCCGACTTCACCATCCGCTGCTCCTGCTGAGCGCTGACCATCGAGTCCTTGATGTGCGAGTCGCTGTGCAACGCATCGATGGTGCTAGTGTGAGGAAGATTGTCAACAGATCTGTTTGCCATACCAGAAGGCGATGGACCGTGGATCGAGTGTGCTCTGGGCACAACGTACGGTAAGCCACATTTGTGAGCCATGTTGTTGTGCTTGTGAACAGGTTTATGGTGACCATTAGTGAAAATGGTCAAGCTTGTCTCGGATTGAGCAGTAAGAGCACGAGGTCTACGCTTCTCGTTGGTTTGAGCAGACGACGAAGAAGCCTCATCCGAGTCAGATTCGGGAACGGGGTCTAAATGCTCTTTCTTCAATGCACAGGAGCAACGGGCTCCATGGCTGCAACAGCAGTTATCTGCTAGATTAATGATCAGAAACTGCTGTCGTGATGCCACAAAGGTCCCATGAAAAGCTCACCCTTGTCTTCGCCCTCGTGTGTACAGGCTCCCTTATTGTGTGCCTTCTCTCCGCCACAGTCGCAACGGACATGCGCAGATCGAGACTTGCGTAGGGTTCGGCAGTGTGTGCATTGTGAGACTGGACGACCCTGTGTGAGGCAGGTGGGTTAGCAAGGCTCGAGAGCAGAAGTTTGGGTATGTACCTTTTTGTTGATATGCTGAAGCGGTCTGTCAGAGTGTTGGCAGTTGCTGACCCGATGACCTCTCACGCACGCCTCACAGGCGTACTTTTCGCCTTTGATCAACATCTTGTTATTGAATTTGATGAGGTAGATGATCGAGAATGGGTGGCGTGTCGAACGACCGCGGGTGGTCGAATGACTGCCAGGAAGAAAGAAGCACCTTCAAGATGAAAGGATTTGATTGTGAGCAGTCGCAGGACTGCCGAGTCGATAGCTCGAGTCGTGGAGAGTCGTAACTAAGAAATGAAATTCGTTCGTGGTATATGCAGATCCGTGGTATATCCAATTACTCCAATTCGCGAAAACCAAGTTCCAACGCCTGAGAATGCGGTCAGATAGGAGAGGAGATTACAATGGCGGAGGAAGCCTTGCACCGAGCGGCGCCGGCTGGGTTAGGGTTTCCTAACCAAAATGGAAGAGGTTCTCTTTGTTTCGCAACAGTTGAAAGTAGAGCTGTGAGCGAGACAAAGTGGGAGAGTGTGGTCGTTTATATGAGAAGTACGGTGACCGGGTGGGAGAGGCAGGGCAAACTGCTGCAGGCCAGCGAGAGTCGGGTGCGCTGATCGAGCCGTGCTGAGACCGCTCTTGCTGACTCCACGACGAATGCAAGCCAAAAAGATTGTGTCAAATTGTGTGTGATGGGATTTACGAGGGCTGGGATAGGGCATGGGGGAGCGGAATTACGTTGGCCAGCACGAGTCGAGTAGCACAGTTGCTGCCGCCGTTTCGTTTCGCAAGGGGAGGTTGAAAACTTCTTCGCTGTCGACGCAGTTCGCGCGCCTCACCTGGTCACCAATCCACATAATTCTATCCGCATGCAGCAGCGAATCCTAGTCCAGCATTGCAGCAGCTGCACAGAGCAATTCACAACGTCAAATCCCGAGTGGCTCTCTCGTCCTTGAGTTTACCGTAGCAAGGTACCGCCGCGCCAACAGACATACGCTCTCCGGTAAATGGAATACGGTAACTTAACTGCTGGCTGATTAGGGCGCAACCTCACACGAAGATTATGTTGGAAACACATACGAGTGCGTACGAAGTCGATGAGCACGAAGCAGATAGCAGCCGTAGCTCCCTGATCTTCTTCAGCTCTTAAGGTTACCGCTGCTGAAAATCTCTCCGAGGACGTCGTCAACTCGCTAGCAAGAAGAAGCAATCATGTCTTCTCTACCAGAGTTTTCCGGTGGCAGTATCATCATCAAAGTCATGATGCAGCCTGGTGCAGAGTTTTAGAAACAAGCCATCTAACGTGTGTTACCAACGTGAAAATGACGAGTCAACGACTGGCAACTGGAGAAGTCAACTCCACAGGCACGGTAATCCCAGACAAAATTCAACATCGACTGCGCCCCGGACCTTTCCTGATCGATTCGGGCGCTGGAGGTTCCCAGGTTCTCCAGCTTTGACACAGCCGGCCAAGCAGGGCAAAATCACTTCACATGCTCATTACTTACGTCTCCGAGCATCTCAGCTATTCGTCTGCCTGGAGACTCTACTTAAACAAAATACTTTCGAGTGGTCTGAGCTAACCTTTACGGTGCTGTGAACTCCCGAGCTGCCCTATATCGACTACTGTTGAAAGTAGGTACCGCATTCTCGTCTAATAGAGCTCTCAGCCTTCCTCGAAACTGAATGGCCAATTTGACCATTATCCATATCCGCGACTACTTCCTGCATGCAGACCATCTGACTGGGACTGGAGCATGCAACGCTGGACTCTTTGGGCCTGTTGCATCCATTTGGCGGCCACATTTATTGCCTCTTCGAGATAAACTTACCGTATTACTGGTGCCAGCAAGAGACAGATTTTACCCCACGAAGCCACACAGGATTCTTCACCATCTCTGGTCAGAGTCGGGCTGTGCTCTTGTTCCCCGTCATGACCCGCTGTTTCTTTAGGAATCGGAAGGCTTGCTTAGAATCGATTCGATACGAACGCTCCAACTTCAGGATTTGTTCGCTTCCCATAGCCTTCTCCAAGAACCCATCATGATCATCTGCCCATGCCCACCCGGCGGCCTCACAGCCTACTGATTTCGAAAATTATACGGGAGCTTAACCACCACCAGAGATGAGGTTACGCAGACGATTGGAGAGATTGGCATTCTGTATACAGTAACTCGAGCCAGCTGCAAGATTCCCAGATGGCTGGGAACTAACGAATAGTATCTCGATCTTCAAGACGTGCCTCTCACTAGCAGCTCCACAATCACGATTCCAGCAACATGAGAGGACTTCTTTCAGAGAATGGTGCAGATTCTGCAGAATCGCCAAGGGCCAAGTGCACTCAAACCGAGACAGTCTTCGCATGGCCCGTAGATCTTGACAACTTTGAATGATGGAAGCCGATATTTTACCCCCGCGCTGACAACCATCCATTATCGACTCCGGGCGCATCTATCTCTTTCGACAGGATACGCAACAGGAGCATCTGCAATGACTTGCAGGAAAAGCTAATGAAATCCCCACGTTGGCCCTTCGCATTCTCACCGCTATGAATTCTCCCTCGTCCTTCTCCATGGACGAATGGCCAAAATCCCTCACGGGGTCACATGATTCGGAGGTCTCCATGCTCACACACTCGGCTAAGAACGCGACTATGGAGCGTCATGAATTATCTTATGAAATGGCAGCGGCGGTATTGGCACAGCAGTTGTTGGACGATTTGTTCGGAATATCTGCCGAAGGTTGGGGTGGTGGCACGAAAGCTAACTTGTCCATCTCTCCACCTTCAAGATCCTATCTCGGCGTGGCGAGAACGAGAGTATGGGGATAGGCTCAGGCGATGGCAACGTTGCCGGCATATCATGAAACTATTCCTCACTGGATCGGTATAAGGGAAGTCCTCTTTTTCTGTTGACAGCATGCAACCCTTTCCTTTCAAGTGGCATCATCGTTGGAGCAGTGTTGATGCTTCCAAAGTTGGAGACGAATGCATGTCCATATTCGGCAAGTCCATGCCGTCAACGTCTTTGTACCACTCGATGCTGATCTTTGTTTTTCTTCAGGTACACGGCTTTGTCAACTGTACAAGTTGGCAGGTGTTGTCAGAGAAAAACTTAATTGTTCCTGCACTTGATTTCCACTACGCTCGTAGAGATTAATTCATTGGAGCGATCTTAGAAACCAATATTCCTCAACAGGAAGCTTTCGTTGTTGCGGTCAGACTTGCTTTCATTTTGGTATCTATCGAATCAATTCCTTTCCTTCCTCAGCATGCAAACAGAAAAACACAGTCGCCAACCCATATTTTTTCTGGTCAAAATCTCACGCCCAAGCCCATCCGTTCCCGGACCCCTTCATTAGCCTTCCTCTGCCCATCAAAGTGAGCCTTAATTGGTCTTCTTCGCTGGCGCAGAAGCAATTGGTTTTCCATTTCTCTGTTGATAAACTCCATACAAGAACAAAGCCCCAACAACGGCACCAATGACCAGAATGTTACCTACGTCGATTGTCAGCTTCTCATCTTCTCCGCAAACTGGATTACAGAACTTACTCAACAAGAACTTGAGCAAGCCCTCAAAGGTTTGCGCAATTCCAGAGATCATGGTACCAGCAGCCTGGAAGGCAGTGCCAATGACACCGAAGATGGTCTCGATGATCGATTGGAAGACGGCGAGGATGGAGGAGAAGACTGCGGTGATGGCGTGGAAGATGGAGGAGATGAAAGTTTCGATGGAGTCGAGGAGGGAAGGCATGTTTGCTGTCGTTCGATTTTTGTCTGTGTAAATGTTCGGGTGGTAAGTTTGATGGTCGTGCTGTCGCGCTCGAGATTTTGTGTTGATAAAATCAACACCGAAGTCTTTTGCTGATGACGTCTTATTCCAATGTCACGATATTGGCTCGGAAGGTATTGTACAGAATCACTTTCAATTACAGGAGGCAAGCACGAAGGTGTAGCGCGAACTTTATATTCCCATATGCCAAGACAAATAACGAATCTTGAAGTTGTGGCGCACCATTATCAGATGACCTCACTTCTCTCCTCCTCCAATCAATTCCTTCAGAAAACATCGATCTTCATTCTTGCCCTATCACCACGCGAATAAGTTTCCGCTTTCTGGGGTTGACGTGTTGCGTCACTATGCTAAGAACCTGCTTGAGGGCTCACGTGTCGTTGTTAGCTTGAAGATGTCCGAGAGTCTGGATCTGATGCAGTCATTTATTTGAAACGATTGCTGCTTGTTTAGTGGAAATGGGATGAGGAAACGGGTTTTAACCTGGAGTCGATCTTGGAGAGGTTTGCGTCGGTGGCGTCTGGAGTTGCGCAAGGAGAGAGCGGATCGCGGGAGTGCCCGTGCACGAGGACGCTGAAGTCTTGGCAATATCAAACTTTCTTTCTGAATAGCTTCATCTGTTGTGTCCTTCTCTCCATCGGTAAATGGTCATAAGTTCACCCCATCCGTTCATTTGATACATTGCTTTCACCTGAGAAGTTGTGGTAGGCTGCGAGGTGCTTTTGTGTTTTTCCTTCTCTTAGATCATGAAGGTGATGAAACGACGTTGGAAGACCGTGTTGAAAGCATCTGAGCGTACATGGAGGTTAAGGTGTCATTCCTGCACAGACTCACCTTGTACCCCTTCTTTTGATCTACTTTTACTTCATCGAAAAAGCTTTAGGAAGCCTCAATTCACCCAGGGTCGACAGGCTAGGCGGAGGTGAAGTCAGCAACGGCTGTTTCAATACTCAATCGAGCTATTGGGTTACTCCAAATCTACGCAACACAATGCCTCTCAAGGATACTCTTCCCAAGAATTGGCCTCCAAACCTTCCTTACCTCACAACACCATCGTACAGCAGATCACTCATCCCAACCAACCTCTCCGCCCTCCGGACGAAGCCTCAAGACATCGCGGACATCCCACCAAACACCCCGCGAGGGCCATGCAATCTCGTAAAAATCACACCTATAGCCACTCCCACTCACCCCGCAAACGGACAATCCGGCCTCTTCGCAACCAAAGACCTCAAACCTGGGACATTCATCCTACGATATATTGGCGAGGTACACGCTTCTTCAGACCTGGACCCCGATCCTCATTCAGAATCAAACTACGACCTAAGCCTGGAGAGGGAGCACGGGATAGGGATCGATGCAGATAAGAAAGGAAACGAAGCGAGGTTTATCAATGATTATCGAGGTGTGGCGGAGAGGCCGAATGCTGAATTCAAAGAGGTTTGGGATGAGAAGAGAAAGGAGAGAGGCATGGGTGTTTGGGTGCTGCCGGAGGGGAAGAGTGGAAAGGGAAAAGGAATCAGGAAGGGTGAGGAGATACTGGTGTCTTATGGGAGGGGATTTTGGGGGGCGCGGAAGAATACAGAGGGAGCACGGGATAGGGATCGATGCAGATAAGAAAGGAAACGAAGCGAGGTTTATCAATGATTATCGAGGTGTGGCGGAGAGGCCGAATGCTGAATTCAAAGAGGTTTGGGATGAGAAGAGAAAGGAGAGAGGCATGGGTGTTTGGGTGCTGCCGGAGGGGAAGAGTGGAAAGGGAAAAGGAATCAGGAAGGGTGAGGAGATACTGGTGTCTTATGGGAGGGGATTTTGGGGGGCGCGGAAGAATACACTATTCAAACTGAGCGTGGGAAGGGGTTTCCGCTGCACACCACAAGCCTTTCCCCCCCCCCTCAGATATCTTACTTTGACGGTGACATTGATAAAATTTTGTTGCACATAGCAGACTCATCCGGCATCCCAATACGGCAGACTCTGACGGTCGACCAGGCCACGGTCGTCCTGGATATGGCTGCCAAACTGGAGTGTGCAACAAGACAAACAGCTCTGATTGCATGGGAGCGCAAGGGAACCAGCGGGATATATCTGACAAACGGTCAGTTCTTGTCAAGGAACCAAGAAGCCGGCAAATCTCATCATTGCCACAACTCAATTAGTTGATGGCGGACCTTTCAAACGCTGCTTCAGAAAGGATTCCCTTTAAGTTTCCCACAATAGAAAGTCGAAGACCAACGAACTTTTGAGCAACTCAAAGACGATGTAGCCTGAATCCGAGCTATAGCCAGATGCGTTCTAGAGGACACCCGAGTCCAACTCGGAAGCTCTGTTGGTATCCAGAGGAGGCAAAGAACAAGCTGCAATATATCTTTCTAGCACAGGAGATTCCTCATACAATCCTTCACCTGGAACGAGTTCTTTCATCTGTCCCTTGAAGAGAAAGACTTCAAGTTTTGCTAGATGAAGGTTCCCTTTGATCAGGATCAACGAGCAAAGACTTCGTCCTTTTTTCCGAAGAAAGAATGTCTTTGGTCACATACTGGTTTCCATCTCGAAAGTTAAAATTTACACTCATCACCTCATCACAACTTTCAAACTTTGAACAAGCCCATATCATGAGCACCAACAAGTAAGTTTCTCAATCCAAGATATTATTTTTGAGTATATCTACACTTGGTGCTTGTGTTCAAATCAATTTGAGGCCACAGAAATGAGCATAATAGACATCCTGCTGACGAAGGACACTTTCAGCGCGTCTTCTTCGACGTTAGATTGGGTCGAAGTACCGTCCGCTGGAGTTGCAGGCAGGGCAGGCGCAAAGAAGCGACGCCAACTAGGAATTGGAGACGGAGATGAAGAGGTGGACGTTGAGGACGATGTAAACGGGAAAGAAGGGGACGACGATGATTCTGGTGATGCTAAGATGAGCAAACCCAGAAAGAAGCGGTCCAAGACCACAAATGCAACCTCTAAGCCAAAACCAGCAGCACCAGCAAAGCCGGCAGTCCCAAAAGCAGCAAGATATGGGAGCGATGACAAGATAGAAATTGTCGTTGGGACGAGAAATTTTGGGATAATGTCGCCAGGTGCGGGAGCAGTCGCAACAGTACTCTCCATTGACGCGTACTTGACTGAAAAGTCTCAACTTAAGTTCCGGTTCCACCAGAAAAACATCGACGAGAGCAGGGTTGGTCGCCGCGCGATAACAATCTATGGTTCAGTCACCAGTTGGAAGCAAGGTATCTTTAGAGGAAGCGAGCCTGCAACACGAGCTCATATCAAACAACTTCTGCTTCAACGAATTAAGGGTAGAGATGTTAAAGGTAAGGAGAGAACAAAAAAAATGATGGCGATTCCCTTTCGAGTACCTGCTAATCTGTCGGCAGAAGATGATGACGTGGACGAAAACGACAACGGGGGCGATGGTATCGCTGCCGCGAACTCTGAAAGCCCCGCCGTTCTTAGTCCTGCACAAGAAGTTGGAACCGTCACATCTGCTGATGCCCTCCTTGCAACACTGACCGAGTGTTGGGAGTGTCTTCGTGTCGTTATCCGGAAACTGGAGTCTAATAATTCTGCAAAAGACGAGAAGATCAAAGAACAAGCACGCAAGATTGCGACCCAGGCCGCAGAGTTAGAGGAGCTTCGTGCCAGAATCGCGCGGAGCGAAGCAAGCAGAGCTGCTCCATCACCAGCACATGCACTATCAAGTCCTAGCGTAGCAGAAAGACACCAGAGTCCGGAGTGATTGCGAGGTGTAACCGAACTGTTAGATACTAAGTTTCTGGACGAGGATCTCGGGAACATTGAGCTTTTGAATCGACACCTTTTAGCGAGCCTAATGTCATCTAGGAGTTTGTTAGCTTAACAGCTTTACATTAGATGTTGACGACCACTCCAGTATTCAAGGTTCAATGAAGCACGTCCTTCATATTCAAGTTGTTGGATTTTCGAGGTCATTGAGCTCAGACTGTTCGACTAACAACAAACCAATAACATCAATCCTCATTCTCTCTCTCAATCACATCATGCTCAAAGATCCCCAGTCAAAAACTGCGCCCTCCCCATCCCAAAACTCCAATCCTCTCTCTCATTCCTCGACGCACTAATAATCAAATCCGTGCCCGGCACCCCGCAATCAACTTCCAGCCTCTTCTGTAACTCCGCATAAGTTGCCTGCTTCATCTCTGCGTCTCTTCCTTGCTGGAAGATCTGGATGAAGACCAGCTTGTTTGTTCGTGGAGAGTTGAGGTTGGTGTCTTCGCATATTATTTCGTAGGGTTCGTGTTGGGTTATTATTTGGTATCTGCGTTGTTCAGTCTAGGAACCAGCGACTGACAGATATAATGAAGGATAGGAAAGAGTTAGTAACAGAAGGAAGCATACCGGTCTCGTGGAGGGGCATTGAATTTCTGGAGCATGACTTCTTGGACGACGTCTGCTAGATTTTTGATCTCTTCTGGCGAGCGTACGCCCTTAATTATATCAATCTTCACGAGAGGCATTTTGTTTTATTTCAGAAACTTGTATAGAAGAGCTTGTGATTTTATTGCATTTGTTTTTATTGAAGTTGTTGACTTTCTATATACTTTTACTATGATGCTGTTCCGACTTCGGCCATGACGTTGGTGGGTCAGCATATTGCCGAGTTAGTCACGACAAGTGGGATGATATTTCGAGAATGAACTACTTCCTAGGAGCGTGGAGGTATTGTGATGGGCTGTGAAGAAGATTCGTGAGCTCATCGAAGCAAAGAAAATGGTAGGATTCGTAACCCAATATTTGTATTTCTGATGTACCGGAGCAGTTGGGACATTTGAAAACTCGAGGCGTCGTCCGGCACGACGTGAACACTGAGAGCGTTATATTCTCACAATTTAGAATAATAAGGGATGGCTGTACTTCGTAGATAAGTATTCATTCCATTCTGGTTAATTTGTGGGGTTGAGAAGACTAGCTTCTATCACCCTTGATCCTTACCTATTCCTCCAACTCATCTTCTTCCCCTCAACTCTGCACCCCTCACCAACAATGATCCAGCGTTCTCTTCCCTCTCCCTTTCCTCATGCGCGTATTGACACCTCAATAGATGCTGATCTTTTGGATCACCAATCGGGTTGAAGCATAGCGGACAAAGATCCTCAGTGGGATTCTGCTCTTCTGCTCCACCGACGAAGTCGACTCCAGATACATGGCCAGCAAGTGTGTGGTCGAAGAGGTCAGATAGCCATGGATTGATGGTTGTGGAGAGGTTGGTTTGATTGCTGTGTCGTGAGGAGTGGGATGTGGATGTGTTGTTGATGTAGGTACTTGGAGGGTAGCGGGATGTGGATGTGAGGTTTTCGCGGGAGTGGTAGGGAACCATTGTTTCCAACGATCGAGTTTCGGATTCTGAGCCATGGTACTCAGATTCATCGTCGTGCATTTTGTGGCATTGCTCTTTGTTCTCTGCAGCTATTGTGTTTCGGTTAGAAGTGCCATCAAAGAAGAGCTGTTCTGCAGGATCTATGTTAGACTTTGAGGTTCTGAGATCTTCTATCCAGTCATTTGATCCAGCTTCTTGCTCAGCTTGGTTCCATTTCCGTGCTCTTGAGTCTAGCTCAAGTTTGCAAGCATTGCAAGTAGCTCCGAAGGGGTAAGTGCAGTATGGGTCGAAACATGGCATCATGGGCTCTGGTATAGAGGCCTGTGATACTAGGCTTGGGTTTGATCTCATGAACGGGATGAGAGAGGCGTCCATGTCGAGTAAATAATAGTTTTTTAATCGGATATGAAGAGAAAGATGATAATTGTGGAATTTTCAGAGAGCGAGCGCGGGTCATTGTGAACCTTTGAAGTCTTTGTTGCTCGATGGGACAATGAAATTGTTCTCTTCTTCCATGAACGGGAATACTCTTTGTGCTTCTGGTTCAGCCACATCCTCGATGAATCGAACAACGCAGCATAGTATTCTGCGAGAAGATCCTTCGTTACCAGCACCAGCAGATTCGAGACACGATCAAAATAATCCCACTTCTAGAAGTATTAAAGACTTGTCTCAGAGTCAGAGAACGTTTCAGCCTTTTTGAGCTATGTCAAGTCAAGACTACAAGCTAGCACAATTATGAAAACGCACGCAACTACATCGTTTACAAGTTTGACCTTCACACAGTCCTTGCAGTCACCTAGTCTCGAGTCCTGCCCAGAATGTTCCGCGACTAGATGCTGTCCACATCATTGCTATCGAGCGCTCAAGTTGTCCTGTCCGTAAAAGTCATAGACTTCATGAATCCGTTTGGGATATCCATCTTCAGAATACCGAGAGACGCCATGAAAACAGAATTCTTGACCCTTCATTCTCCCCGGATGAACATGAGCGAGGAGATACCGACTTGGCATTTTGCTCAAGGGAGCTACCTGGGAAGGCAATAGTTCGAACGTTACATCTTAGAGACGAATCCTGCAAGCAAGCCAGTAGCTCTCGATATCCCAGATTTCCCTCTAAGAATGAGAAGTAGCGAACAAGAACGCTCTTCGTCTGACGATACAAGTGTAGGCTGAGAAACACAGCACGTACTAGAGTCGATCAATAAGTACATAGACCCTTTGAAGCAGCGAATAAAATGCAGTGAAAAGGCAATTCAAACCAAACCAAACTAAATTAAACCAAATTCAGATGGTTCTTTCTTCAAACCGCGCTTCTTGTGATTTATATATGTGATAAAGTGGGTTTGATTGGAATTATGTTTCTCAAAATGAGAAAGTGATGAAAATTTCCCGGGGGGAGGCACTTGAGTAGAGGGTTTCCCTATAAAGTACTAATGCAAATCGAATGCTTTCTCTAAAAATAAAATACAGAATCTTTATTCGTAGAATCCAGTGTGAGAAAAAAATACTCAACTACTTAAGTAGTTATTGAGTAGTATTGAGTAGTATTGAGTTGAGCATGAGTAGCAGTGCTATGACTAAGCTATTGAATTGAGTAGTGAGTAGCTACTTAATACTTTT
>FJOG01000002.1:2047010-2092654 GCA_900073065.1 Phialocephala subalpina
GTACTAGAATCTCTGGTAGTTGAAACTATTGAATGCTTTAAGATTGGAGTACTAGGGCTTTAGGAAAAGGACGGTCTGTCGTATGAAGGACGAGGTCCTGGATGAATATCTAAATTGAGCTCGGCATCAAAATACTTGACTCCAAGCCATGCTTCCCCGAAAGAAGCAATACTTATGGGTCTGGGCCGGCCTTGTCAGTGATGTACATGAAAAACGTGTGTTCTGCAGGTGCTCGTTCAACGCTCACCGCTAGAAGTAGATCCGTAGTTTAAAACACCTCTCCCACGCGTTCGCGGTCGAACATGTTTCCATCCAGCTATGAGACTATCTGAAGAGGGAGAAATCTCTGTACGTCAGACGACGAATGCTGTATTGATGGTTTGTGTGTGATGCTTTCCCGTCTTTTATCCTGTTCTGTGTTCACTGCACGCCTTGAAAATCGGATCGTGATTGGTCGGCGCATGAAAATCGCACAAAGCGAGATGCCTGCTCTCGAAGATGACTCCCGAAGCTTCCCTCCCCCTCCTCAAGAAACACTGACGACACCAGCATATCTAGAAGACCTTCCTCGAGCTTCCTCACATCGGACACTCCATCGACCGACCACCCACCAGCAACGCATCGCACAAAAAGCGTCCAATCCTAGCTACACCCTCCGTCGCAATCGCAACTTCAAAACAATTCCACGCGAGTATCGACAGCACCGTGTCTTGGAGAGACTCGTCGAAACAACCTCCTTCCTCTTTCCCTCTCTCCAGGAATCTACCTGTACTTCATCACACCTTTAAACACGCCGTGGTCCATCGAGGTCACAGCGAGGTGTTTGTTGAAGTGACCGGAAGATCTCCTTGCCACCGTTCCTGCTCATGAGCCACCTTCTCTGGAAGTACTACTATAATGAGGATGTCGATAGATTTCGGCACCTCCTCTCAAATGGCAGTAATAGCGCGGCACATACATTGAAGGGATATGGAGGGGCAAGTGGAAATTCCCAGGGAAGCCTTGTTGGAAGCCCAGGTGGATTCGGAACACCCCCAAGGACTGTTGTCAAGCAACGAAAGGTTTCTGGCCAACCGGGGAATACGAGTGGCATCAAAGGTACAAGCTCGACTCTAGGTCGTGCTGAGATCAATAGCAGAGACCATGCTGGACTTACCATCCTCCATCGCGCTGCTTCTTCGACGTCTGAACATGCGACAAGCTTCGCGTTGGCACTGCTTGAACATCCATCCATCGATTTATACGTTCAAGATGCGGAGAATGGTTGGACGGCCTTGCACAGAGCCTTGTACTTTGGAAACATCGCTTTGGCTCGCGCTATCATAGAGAAGGACAATCGCGACCGGACAAGTCAAATGGGGACTGCGGCGCAAAGACCTGCTAGCTCTATCATCAAGGTCAAGGACTATGAAGGGAACAGCCCGTTCGACGTTTACAATGCTACGATTGCGCGACGCTCACTTCAAACTGGTACCAATGCTTCGGGATCTGACGATGGGTCTGACGATGCGGAGTCGGTGATTGATGGGTCCAATTCGGATGGGCAGCCATTCCAAGCAAGCATTGATGGCGATGAAGTTTTTGCTTGGGGAAGTAATCGTAATCATGGCCTTGGATTCAAAGATCAGGATGACCGTCAGCATCCAGAAAAGATTACTCTCAAGCGGCCGGATCACTTACTTTTTCGATTCTATCGTGAGTATGTGGAGTCAGTATCTGGTGGAGAACTTGCAACCAAGCTTCCCCCAACCCCAAAGTTAGTCTCAGATTTGCCCACTCTCATCTCAAATCGGCCTATCATCATTCAGGATGTTGCTGTATCAAAACTCCACAGCGCTATCCTCACAACTGACCCGGAATCCAACCTCTACATATGCGGGTTTGGGCCAGGTGGAAGACTAGGCACAGGCGATGAGAGCACCCGTTTCTCATATACGCCCATCGAGGAAGGCGGTCTCTCTGGTAAGAAAGTCGTCAAAGTTGCTCTTGGGCAGAATCATTCTCTTGCCGTCACATCCGAAGGCTCTCTTCTCTCCTGGGGTACGAATACCTACGGCCAATTAGGATACACTCTTCCTCGTCCTGCACTCCAAGATGAGGAGCCGATCTGTGCGACTCCTCGTCAAATTTTCGGCCCACTGAAAAGAGAGACCATAGTTGGAGTGGCTGCTTCTGCTATCCATTCAGCTGCCCACACCTCGACTTCTCTCTTCACATGGGGCAAGAACGAGGGCCAACTTGGTCTAATGGACTCTGATTCTCGAAGTCTCGAAATCCAGCCCGTGCCTCGTAAAGTCGCTTCGTCTTTATTCAAAGCGCCGATCAACATGGTATCCGCCATCAATACAGCGACAGTTATTCTCCTTGCCAACCACACCGTATATGTTTTCACCAACTACGGCTACAACATTGTCAAATTCCCATTGTATGAAGGGTTCACTAACTACCACTTACAAAACACTGCCCTCACTACTCGTTACGAAGCTACGTCCAATCACATCTCGCAAATTACTGCTGGTGGGGATACCATAGGCGCGTTGTCAAGTAGGGGTGATCTTTTCACCGTCACAGTCAGAAGCATCCCAACAATGGCCGCGGCAAGTACCACCAATCCTTCGAAGATCAAGGACTCCTTATCCCCTCCGCAACGTGTTTGGGCTCTGCGAAAGGGCAACTGGGATGGCATCAAGTCTGTTGGAATCACGGAGAACGGCTCAGTCATCGTCTGCACGCAGGCTGGAGCAGTCTGGCGCCGTATCAAGAGAGCCAAGATCGAAGATGCCTTCATGGGCACCGGCAACTTGAACCGCAAGGATTTCAAGTTCCAACGTGTGCCAGGCCTCACCAAAGTAGCCGCTGTGCGCAGCACACCTTTCGGTGTTTATGCAGCCATTTGCAAGGACTGCGACGTGACCAGAACTCAGATTGTGGTAGATGAGCAAAGCCTGTGGGACGATATAGCTCCTTTGCTTAGTGTTCGTGATCTTGAAGCCTCTGAAGCTCCAGAGGAAGAGGAAGATACCGATACTCCCAGGTACTGGTCACCGACGTTACGGACAGATCATTTCGAGCCCCTGAAACGCGCAGTCTTAACATCCCCAGACCTTGAAGCCGACGTCGCTCGCCACCTGCTTGGAGAGACCCTTGATGGGTACGACTTCGAGATTGGCAGTTCAACTTCCGAGGTGTCCATACCAGTTCATGGTTTCATGCTTGGTAGGAGTCCTGTTCTGCGAAGCCTACTTGATGAATTCCGCTCCTCTGGCATTGCATCTATCCCCGATATGTTGACCATTTCTTCTGAAAGTGCCAAGGCAAGGAGCAAGGTTGTTTTTCAAGGCCTGGACTTTATCACCGTTGTGAACTTGGCGGCATATCTCTACACAGATTCCGTCATTGATGTCTGGCACTTCACTCGGCATTGTCCCCGAATGGCGTTCAGATATCGACAAATTCGCGTGGAGCTCATGAAAACAGCTGGCCACCTCAAATTGACCAAGCTCGAAAATGCCGTTCGCTTGATGACTGAGCCTGAACGACGAATGAATGTAGATCTAGCTGGTGCCTGGCAAGATCCAAGCTTCTTTGGTGACGGTAACACAATCATTGAGCTGGACGGCTCTGAGGTGGTTGCTCACAGAGCGCTTTTGTGCCAGCGATGTCCCTTCTTCGAGGGTCTTTTTCATGGCCGCGCGGGAGGCCAATGGCTTGCTGGAAGACGAGAGAGTGGAGATGAAGCTGTTAGAATTGATCTGAAGCACGTCCATCCAGATACGTTCCGTCTTGTCCTGAATTATCTTTACGCCGATGCGGGGACTGAGCTGTTTGACAACGTTGTTTCAGATGATATCGATGAGTTTTCTGAGCTTGTCATGGATGTTATGGCTGTTGCTAATGAGCTCATGCTTGATCGCCTGTCACAGATCTGCCAGCAGGTGATTGGTCGTTTTGGTAAGTCACATACTACTGTCTTAAGATTATGTCTTTCGATAACTAATTCTTCGCTAAGTAACCACTCGCAATGTGTGCCATCTCCTCAATGCTATTGCTCCTTGCTCTGTGACGGGATTTAAGGACACTGCTCTTGAATATCTTTGCCTACAACTAGAGTCTATGCTTGAAAACCATCTGCTCAATGACTTAGACGAAGATATTTTGTTGGAATTAGACGAGGTCGTACGATCGAATCAACTGAACTGCCTTCCTTTCGCAAAGAGCGGCAGGGCTGAGCTCCTACTTCACGAACGCCATCCGAGCCTAGCTGAAGATATTTCGGAGGAACGGCAGCGGCGCGTCAGAGATATGATCTTCCGATCCAATCTGAAGGATGACGAGGGTAAATTATCTTCGTCATACCGAGCGCGTGTTGGTAGCCTTGATGACCTTCTGTCTGCTTCACCGAGCCAGGACAGATCGCGGCGGAGGTCGAAGGCTGCTCGAAATGCACCTTTCAGTCCCAGTCTTCAACCGAAAAATTCTACGATAGACTTGATGTTTGATATGGATGAGGATGATCAACTTGCTGTTGGAAGCCCTGTATCCCCGGGCTTGAAACCTGTTACGGCAGATGGGAGTCCTGCCAGTCCAAAAGTGGCATGGGATGAGCCCGAATCCAGGTCTGTACCAGACGAAGACATTTCATCTCTTCCTTTGAGGACGCCACCCTCTAGCATTCGCCAGCAGGCACAAACAACATCCAGCCCCAAAACGTGGTCCTCTCCAGTGCTCCCGTCGACGAAGCTCGACATGCGAGAGATCATGGCCCAGGCATCGTCAAGTCGGACTTCGAACTTGTCTATGGGTCTTTCAGCTGAGAGGGCCAAGGACGAAGCAATTGGCAAGCAAGCGAAAGCTAAAATATCCCAAAAGGAACGGAAGAAACAACAGCAGCAAACCATGCAGCAAATGTTGAGTCAGCCTCAAATTTCTCTGGATAAGGGAGACGGCAAGCTTGCGTCCCCTTGGCAACTTGCTGGCATGGGTCCTAAAACATCTTTGAAAGATGTTCTAAGTGAGCCCAAGTCCTCGCCATCGAACGCTGCGGCCACACGTCTAGAATCGCCTGTTCCGTCCCGAAGCTTGACGCCGAGGAGAACTGCGTCGCCTGACACTCGCTTCTCAGGTCAGCAACGTAGGGTCAGCAATAGTATTATCGCAAAATCGCAATCTTCAGCAAGTTCTTCTCGTTTGATGACTCAGCGGCTATCCGCGAATTCCACACCAATCGTGCCACATTCCAAGTCGTACACCACTCCAGCTGCAAAAGCCGAACCTTCGCTTCAGTTGTCGATGGCGGACATCATCGGACAGCAAACGAGAGAGCAGGAGGTGATCAAGGAGGCTGTCGCTAAAAGAAGCCTTCAAGAAATTCAAGAGGAGCAGGCATTCCAGGAGTGGTGGGATCAAGAAAGTCGGAGAGCGCAAGAGGAGGAAGCGGTTAGGAACAAAGTCACAGCTTCTGGGTCAGGAAGAGGCGGAAAAGGTAGTGGGCGTGGTAAAAGTGGTGGGAGAGGAAGAGGTGGTCGGAGTAGAGGCGATGCCTCTCAAGGGCGTGGGCGTGGGAGAGGTCAAGAGAAGGCCTCGAGTTCATAGTGATGAGGTGCATGTACATATGTTTGTATATACTCTCCAATTTCGGGACGGCGTTCGAAGACGGACTGCTCTGCACATGATTGCGAGCCGGCGTTTGATAAGAAGTAATAGTTTTGCATCCTGGACTCTCATCTCGTACGGAGCGTCTCTCCGAATGAAAGTGAGGTGATTCGAGAACAAAGTAGTCCCAACTGCCGCGCATGTGACAAATGTCCGTCGTCCTGAACCAATGTATTGTCTATGTCAGTCTGGGCTTCTTAAGATTCAGCACAATAGTGTCTCTATATATCGTTGTGTTGTCCGGTCCGCAAAATATGTATCTTGCATAGAGTGAATAGGTCAACTTCAATATCGAAGGCTCTCAAGGACATTCCCAGCTACCGGTAGATCAATCGAGATACTACTCGTCTATCTAGATCAAAATCGATGCTTGAGCAGCATCCTGCCCGAACTCCTGCCCTTGCCGATAAGCCTCTACGTTGTCCCCACCTTCTTCTCCTGCCTAAATCATGTGAAGTACACGTGAAATGTATATCACTGCTCACAAAATCCCCACTTTCGAAAGGTCATTCAGCACCAACGATAGCAAAGTATTACGAATTCCTCGCAATCCTGATATAATAAAGGACGCCGATCAAGGAGAGACCACATTAACCATAAACCTGGATGGCCTCTCAACCACAGCGGAATCGGGCAAGGCGAACATCATCATCAATGCAGCCAATGATGATGTGATCCCCAGACTTCTGAGATGATGGGCATATGATGGGCATTTGTGGCCAGAACGTATTCGTCCAAAGAGGTCGTACGAGGAGCCCTGCGATTCTCTGCGGTGTCCGGCCGTGTGCAATCCATCACATGCTTTTCAGCGCTCTCGAGTCAATGAGCTGTACAGTCCTGGCCATCCGGGGGCCTCGCGTGCTTCGAATGGGCGCAGGTCTTGTTGGGGTGTTTTTTTGGTGTGGTAGCTTTTGTCGAGGGATTTGAGTCCGCCTCGCGATAAGGGTCCTAGACGTGCCTGAGGCACCAGTGCTTCACACTAACTCAGACAATGAACACTGAAAGCAGCCAGCTCGAGCTTATATGCAACCTACCCAAGTGCTTCCGTACATTTGCCTGCCGTTCAATCCCGTCGAGAGTCATCTCGAAGCTGTACATTCACCGCCTCTCCATCTTCATCGGCTTCTCACTGCGAATTCGCTCCATTGTAGAGTGTGCCTCCGATATAAGCGCTTTGATCACGAGGGTGTCCGGACAGGACTGCATGACTCTTGAGCATCTGAGCTTCCCCGTCACACGAAAATCGTCCCTACACGGTCCAAGCATCATCAATTTCTGGAAAGAGAAGAAACTCTTCCAACACCTTCGACATCAGCCATTCATTGACCAATACTTCTCACCGAATCGCCCTTTCAGCACCATGTTCTCTGCCTAAGCTGCTGCCCGTCCTAGGCCCCAGCTCCCCCTGCTGTCTATCTGATTGGGTTCACCGGAACGCCTTTGCAGGATTCACCACTGGCATAAACTTGTCAAAGAGTCGAAAAGAATACCCGAGTTTTCAAAAAGTGATTAGACTACGATGGATGCCCAAATCATGAGGTATCCCGGTCCTGCTTCCATCAACATCTAGCCCTACGACAGCTGCCGTGAATTCTTGTATACGGACGAACTTTTTGCACATCCCAGCACACCGTACAACGACCTTGCAACGACAGCTTGCTCATACCCGACGTCCCAGTCGAGGAAATCTCGACAAAATGCATCAACATCCTCGACCCTCACCGATGACTGCATCGCCAGCCTCATCACCTCGAACAAACCCTACCAGAACAAACAATCCAAGAGAAGAAGGCTTGAACTCGAGTTCAAGGCCAAGGATGGATACGCCTGGATACAGTGAGACTGATGAAGGTAGCGGGGATAGTGGAGTAATGCCTACTGGTCCAAGCAGAGACGCTGTCAAGAAAATGGACCAGATAATACAGGTTGGACACTGCAGACCTAAGTAACGGACGAGAAGAACTCTGCTAATCAATGTGATAGAATTTCCATACAAAAGCGGCTGTCGTTGTCCTACAAACTCGAATGTCGCTACCTATCGTAATAAACAAAGACGGGACGAGGAAGGTCAACAAATGGGTACGTTCTTTCGATAGCGAATATATTCAATACAAGACTGACCTTTCCGCAGTTTCAAATAGAGACCGACGACACGAGCCTTTTCCGTCAAGAGTTGAGCTTGTGGAAAGGTGTAGGAGGCTACCATGAACGACCGCTACCTCTAATAATCGAAATATACATCGGCACATCGAACTTGACAAGTAGTCAAAGCTTGGTCGTTGTTGACGACTATGGCAAGCGGTGGGATGTACTAGATGCTTTGAACTCGAGTGGTTCCAATGATGGAGGAGGCACACGGCCACGAAAACGAAACAGCGAGGTGATTTTGGAGCGGTGGAAGTTCGAACTTAAAGATAATCCTGGAGAAAGGATATACGACTTTGGTTCCTCCCTGCCCACAGTGTATAAGATGTGCATTGTCTTCTTCCGGTCATTGTATACCACGACAAAACTCCTGCCAGCATGGAAATTCGCAAAGAGCGTAGGAAAAAGCAATTCAGGGAGCAACTCCCTTCGAGTCAGCTGTCGAATATTGACTGAAGATCCTCAACCTAGCCGATTCGATGCGCTTACTCATCGAATCATTGAAAATGGGGACACAGGCGAAGTTACATCGGAATGTCCTCTCGGCACGACCGATACTCCCGTAGGACAACTCTCAGGCGTAGTCAAGTATCGCAATGATATTAATTTCCGTGTGGATGACTCGGAAGCCTTGCTCAGTTCACGTTTTATGGGCGCTGATGAGCACTTCTTCCAACCTTCGTTAGGAGTAAAAGACCGTCGTGGATCTTCGAAACCTGCTGAAGTTGGATCTTTACCTGCACATCGACAACAATTTGAAGACCCTGAGCCTATTCAGGCCTACGGAAGTCTATCTACGTTTCATGGCGACGCCCCTCCAAGGGGGTCAAGCCCCATATCAGCTCTCCGGGCTAACAAGACAATGGGATCGGACACAAGTTCTCCTCCTGTTGGATCTGTACCGAGGACAAGGCCAATGCAGGCCTCAAGGGCGTCATTGATTTCTATGGAAGGTATCACGATGGCGAGAAGACCATCAGTGTCGTTTCAGCCTTTTAAGGCAGGTTCATTGTCGTCATCCCCAGGACGTTCGACACCTATCCAGAACACTGGCGATATGCTTCCTCCTCCATCACCACAATCGCTTCCAAGGACATCTGGCATCAGTGCTTTGACACAAGCGCGGAATCGTTCATCTCTCACAGCAGGTATGCCAGCAACATTGCGAGGTGGCCCTGTCGTACAAGATACTGCTGTGGCGTCAGTGTCAAGTTCACCAAAACCTACACCATTAAGTCGGTACAGCAGCAGCTTCGGACACAGACGCGGCAGATCATCCTTCGGTGGCGCAAGTAAGATACTCGATGATGATCAGAATAGTAGTGGGAAACAGAGCTTGTCCTCCTCTGTACAACCTGGCTCTGGAATACTTACCGAACAAGGAGCTGGCGCAAGTTCGGACTCGTTGCAGACTGATGACGATAATATCTCAGAGTTCTTGAAATTGCTTGACAGCAAGAAAACTTTACAGAGCTTTGAGCCTTCGGGTGAAGCATCTACAAAGCGGACGAGTGCGCAGCTGTCGAGATTCCAGTCAATGCGAGACTCGCATCAAGCTTTGACAGAGTCTATGTCTTCATCAACTATGTTACACCGCTCGTCAAGCTCCTCGAGTAGGCAGCTGTCAAGTGTACCACCAATGGTTGCAGCCACTTCGATGTCTGCGTCATCTTCGCCAGGAAAGCCAGTATCACCACATACGCCGCATACACCAGCCATACCCTCACGACTTAGTGCGAACTCGATAGCAGAATACTCGGAACCTCGGCGATTGAGTTACAGAAGCAGGGCTGCTACTGATGTTCAGTTAGAAGATGTTGCAGATGATGACCAGACCAGCGAGCTTGGTACAAATGCGATTGACATTCCGACATCGCCGAGACCTTACTATCCGCATGCCAGAAGGTCGAGCTCTGTCGCCCAACGAAGTAGGGCTATCGCAGTGGAGGAAGACTTGGGAGATCTACCATTCGGCGTTCACAGGAGTATCAGTCTTGGAGCCGATGATCGAGAGCCACCCAGTCTGAGCGCTCTACTTGGACTTGGTCAAGCAGCCGACAACCCAACATCGCCAACGTCAGAATCACCCTCACGCATCCTGCAACCAGCACCTGATATCTCGGAGTCCACGGCCATGACTCGTGAAGAAGCTCATGAGAACGAGTCCGCTCAAGCACCTCGAGGCCACTCAGCTGGATCCATGAATTCTCCATACCGTCCAAGACTAGGTCGAAGTGGAGGACGAGGTACAACGCCACCAACAGGATCGTATTCCAGTCTGCTTGAACGAGCTAGTGGCAGTGGCACCAGTGAAAGGGAGAGGGGAGGCAGATATAGCTTTACCCGGACAGCTGGAGCATACGAAGCTGACGATGAGCCATTACTTTTCCAGATGAGTGAGATTGGACGAGATAGCTCCCGAAAGAGTTTGGAGGAAAACAGAGGAGGAGGACATATTGGGCCGAGTGATCGAGGTTACGACACTCACCGAGGAGGAGATTCCGGCTCTAGCAGCAGGAGGGGTAGTAGAAGAGGGTGGGCAATGTGAACAGCGGAGAGAACTTCGCTGATTATTGCTCATAATGAGGCGGCAAAGATTTCATTCCTGCGAGTAGGTCCCAAGCGGATCACCGAGGAAATTTTATTGAGCGAGTTACAATTCACCATTGATGCATTATACGCCATTTACGACCACAACAGTACCATGCTTCAGCAGCGCAGCACAGACCTGGCATCGCATCGTCGAATCGAGATCGGGTTTATGGAGTCTGGATTGGGCTGGACATGAATTTTACGTTTCCTGCAAGAATAGGAGGTGCTTTGTTCTGTTTATTGGCGCAAGATGCATTTTGGTAGGGAGCACAGTTTTATCAAATTGACTTGAACTGAAACAGGCTGGTTGGATGGGATAGGATTTGATACCTTGGAGTTCTAAGAAGTGTGGATAGGCGAACCAGTTTATTGAGATAAATGTGATGAATGTATATGGCAAATACTACAGGATGGGTTCTTTCTGCTGTGAGTTCTTGTGAATGGATGTCTAGATGTTTGTCCAAGACGGAGCGCAATGTCAACAACCAGATGGTATTGACTGTGCTGCTGTTGCTCAAGGAATGAAATCGACATTCAGTTTCAGTGCTGCCTTGATGTCGTTTCAAAGAGATAATTCGACTCCTGATTCTCACCAATCGGATAACCTTCCTAGCTGTGCATGCCGAGGTGCAGGACGAGGACCCGAGAAACGGAGAGCTAGCTTCCCCGCATAACCGGGGAAGTCCGAGTCGAATAACTTCCACTCTTACAATCGATGATCTCTACTCATTATTTGCGTCATTTTAAATCATTCTACCACTTTCAAACCCTCAATTCAATTTGAGTATTTGCGAATTTGAGGACTTACTGCGTAATTGCAATATACTCCTCCCTTGATTCCGCTGCCTTACAATCCCACTCCTGCCCAAGATGGTTTCCGCAGTACGAATTGCCCCTACGGTATGTTACCTCAATGTATGCTTCATAGACTCTGCTAATATTGATTTAGAGGGCAATACGAGCCATGAACCTCCTCCGCACAGTCCAATACACCCACCCTCCTTCCTGCCCCTGCCACGGAAACCCCTCCCACCATCACCACCACCAACCCTCCACCGGTCTCCTCGCACACGCTAAACGCAACCTCCAACGAAATTATGCCACTCCAGTCGATATATCGAGACAAAAGGAATATGCGTTTGAGATGGCAGCGAGTAGTATTAGATTTGGACATGGGGTGACGAAAGAGGTGGGTATGGATTTTAAGAATATGGGTGCGAAGAGAGTATGTGTTGTTACGGATAGTACGGTGAGGCATTTGGATGCTATGAAGCAGGTTATTGAAGGGTTGACGAGGGAGGGGGTGGAGTTTACCATTTATGATGGGTGTAGAGTTGAGCCCAAGGACTCGTCGTAAGTAAAGTCCTTTCTGTATTCTAGGGCATATGGTATTGACATGTTGGTAGGATAAAACACGCAATTGAATTTGCGAAGCCTTACCAACCAGATGCCTTCCTGGCTGTTGGTGGTGGATCAGTCATTGACACTGCGAAGCTCATGAATTTGTATACCTGCTATCCTAATGCCGAGTTTCTAGACTTCGTCAATGCTCCTCTTGGAAAGGGACTTCCTATCGACAAGCCCTTGAAGCCGCTCATCGCCGTCCCAACAACAGCAGGTACCGGCTCTGAGACGACAGGTACTGCGATCTTCGATTTGGTATCAAAGCGGGCAAAGACTGGTATTGCACACCGAAACTTGAAGCCTACACTGGGAATATGCGATCCTTTGAATACGCGCACGATGCCTTCAGCTGTGCATGCTAGCTCTGGGCTGGACGTGTTGTGCCATAGCTTGGAAAGCTGGACTGCTATTCCTTACTTTGAGCGGATACCTCGGCCTACGAACCCAATCAATAGACCAGCTTACCAGGGCGCCAATCCTATTAGTGATATTTTCTCTTTGCAAGCATTGAGAAGTACGGTTCAATATTTACCACGAGCTGTCAAGGATCCAGAAGATCATGAGGCTCAGAGTCAAATGTTGCTTGCTGCTACACTTGCTGGTGTTGGATTTGGCAACGCTGGTGTTCACCTATGTCATGGTAAGTAAAGCAACCATTTTATTCAATAAAGGAAACTAAGGGTATTCGATAGGAATGTCATATCCAATTTCAGGGCAGAACCCAGGGTACAAGCACTCAGGCTACGAAGTCGACACTCCTATCATCCCCCACGGCGTCTCAGTCGCAGTCTCCGCTCCCGCCGTGTTCCGCTTCACTGGACCCTCGAATCCAGAACGCCATCTAGCAGCAGCCGAAGCATTCGGTGTTGACATCTCGAACGTCAAGCGCGAAAGCGCAGGCGAAGTTCTTGGCGAAGCATTATCGAAATTCCTCGCAGATCTAGGAGACCAGCCTAAAGGTCTTAAGGATCTAGGATTCAAGAAAGAGCATCTCGATGATCTCGTTGAAGGTACGATTCCTCAGCGGAGAGTTCTCATGCTTGCGCCTGGCCTAGCGGAAGAGGTGAACGAGGAGAGGGAGCAACTAAAGGCTCTCTTCGAGGATGCGATGACCCATTGAGCATATTCTTCAATGTCCCAGCAAATCTGGAGCAATCAAAAGTCAAGCTTTGGAATAGTTTTGGTTGGAAGGGTCGGACTCGGTGAAATAGGGGGTTAAGCGAGAAATTGTACATATTCACTTTGGCCCCAAAAATGCAGCACAGCATCACCTTCAAACTTCCAATTCACTCGAATTCCGTGCAAACGATGCAAATGTCTGCTGAACTTTATTTTGACCTCTTGCTTCACATTTCATTCCATTTCGCGACCGCAAAAATACGGCGCAACGCATTCACCACCACCACCCCTTTTTCGCAACACAACATTTCACAATAGCGACACAGTAGCAAACCCAGCGCTTCACAATACACACAATACCGACACCAGAATCTCTGTAATTGAAAGAATGGCATCTCTGCAAGCACTCCCTTTACCATTCTCCATCAAGAATACAATAGCTAACGACCCTCCCCTACCAGCGCATCAACTCATCCCTCCTCCCAATTGGGTAGCAGCTCAAACTCTTCCCGCCCCTCCACCCCACCCAAGATTCTCGTCCCCGTCACACCACCTACCACACCACCTAAGCTAGTCGCATCTGCCGCTGGCGGCAAGCGCAAGAGAGAGGAAGACGACATCGACGGAGAGGAGGAAGTTTGCGCTGCTGTTCCTGAGACACCAACTGCTACTGCCCCCAAGGAATCCCACGAGGATACAGAGATGGAGAGTTTTCCTGATCTTGGTACGTTCCACCACCGTCCCACTCCTCCCTATTGATTGTTATAGCTCGGTTTGGTATTGGAAGGAGAATCACTGACCTTGGAATAGACGACGAATATGCTATGATGCTGCTTTGGGAGATGGAGATGGGAATGGAGTTTTGAGCGGAGTGGAGAGGAAAGGAGTAGATGGAGGGGGAAAAGTAGAGTAATGGAATAACGGAAACACCAGGGAGGGAGATTTGAAGGTACTAAGGAACAAGGGACATTGTAATTGAGGTCAATGGTATTCTGCGGAAGCATTGCAAGTCGAATATGATACATGAAGCCACACAAACCCATTGTCTGTCCCCAGAACACGCGCTTTCCCGGCCTAAATTATCAAATCCACGCTTTGCTAGAGTTCATCATCTAGGAAACCTATCCTCAGTATGCAGTACTTTGCCTGGGGGATGTTAGACATCGTTCTTTTTGATTAGATGGTCTATACTGGCCTGTAGAAATCCTGTGGGGCTCCGGGAGGCGCAGAAGCCACATTTTCTGCTGATCCAGGCCTTTGATATGGCTTGTACTGGCCTTGGCTGGGTAGTGTTTGTCTAGCGTCTTGCGGAACAGTAGGATAGGTTGGGCCTGAAGGTGGACCTGGTGGTGCTACACCCGGGGGAGGCGGAGGTTGTTGCTGTGGAGCTGCATTGTATGCTTGGTATGACTGTTGGGCTGGGGGCGGTTGGCTAGTTGCGGCTCCGCTGGCTGAATAGGGGTCGTCCTGGGAATAGAGAGAGGCGCTGTACTGGGATTCGCGGCGATTACCTATTGGAGAGTTGTAGATGGAAGTAGCGAGTTCTTGGGGATTATCGTATGTGGATTGTGGCCGGTGGCCAGTCTGGGCCTGAGGAGGAGGGTATTGATTAGGAGGAGGAGAACTGGTTTGTAGTGGAGCAGGCATCTGGTTGGAGGGTATCCGAGGTGTAGGATCTCGGGGAGGGTATTGTTGCTGCCCTGGAGGGCCTTGAGGAGGTCCTTGAGGCTGCTGTTGCTGTGCCAAAACGTAGAACGGCGCAGCGCCGGCCCGCTGTGGGGGCGGAGAAGTTGGCTGTTGTGGATAAGGTTGTTCTGGTATTGTATGTTAGTTTTGAAGGCTAGTGGCAGCGATCTTACTAACCTTGCTGCGGATTTGGGGTGTAATATCTACCAGTATCTTGCTGAGGTGGAGCGGCTTGTGGAGGGTAGCCCTGAATAGATTGTTAGAGTCGTCCGTCTGTTATTTCAGATGGAAGTGGTTCTACTCACTCCTCCATAGCCCGGACGTCCGCCATATTGATAAGCGGGTTGATGTGTCATCGAAGCATCGAGGAGATTCTCATAGTCACGGCAAGACTTGATGAATCTCTCATTAAGCTGTGTGAAATCATCTAGGCCAAATCAGCAAGGCACTATCACGTGCAAATGACTTGAACATACCTTTCCTCTGCGAGTATTTACCAATCAACTCAATGAGCTTCGGGCGAATTGCTAGAGTAGAGTGATAGAGTTTCTATTATCCCCGTCAGCATTGATACGGCCAAAGGAGAGCTTGAGCATACGGTGATCTCCTCATTGTCTCGGACATTCAGGTCGGATGTTGAGGTGCTCAGTAATGTAAGGAGCTTCTCAACATTCTTGATCTCAGCAAACACCTCCGCCTCCATCTGGGCCTCTCGCTGTAATTCTTCGGGTGTGGGGTCTGCGAGCTTCTCAACATAATTCAATGGGAAGATACCAGTCTGCCCCCTCAGCAGCCCCTTCCACCAATCCTTATATACAGACTCCAACACAGCAATTATATCGCCTTTCCGGAAGGTCAGCTCGTCTGGATCCGTCGCATGGAAGTCGAAAAGCGCCCTCACTCTCGAAACCGTAGCTGCTGTGGTACCCGACGGCATGGGCTGTTGCACAGGTGCCGCCTGAGCCTGGGAAGGTCCAGAAGAGCTAGGAGCATTCGACGCAGCCGCTTGTGGTTTGGGAGTCTTATCCTGAATCGACAACTTCAATGCCATCTGCAACTCTTCCTCTTCCTTCTGGCGATCCAAATCTGTAAGACGACTCTTCTGCGGGGCTGACGGGGGGTGGAGGTTCGGGTTCTGAGTCTTGAGCTTGTAGTACTGGTCCTTCATGATACCCAGATCCGGGTCCTTGAACATCTCTGCCCATTCTTGCATACGCTCTAATATCTTCGCCTTGACTTGTTGGTGTGTGTTTCGGTCGTTGGCTAATCGCAGGAGTGCATCCGTGAAGGCTCTCGAAGCAAGTTCTCGGTGCATTTTGGGACCACAGTTCTGACTGAGTGCATTGGCAAGCTGAACAAACCATTAGACATACTCAAACAGGCAAACACATAGCAGGGCGACGGACCTCTAAAGTGTATAACTGCACATTGGCATTTCGATGCGCCAGCCTCTTGATCATGCTTGCCACGGCATCCTTGGCTCCGCTGTCCTCGCCGGTCACCTTGTCGCACACATCCATAATATACTCCCAGTTCTCCGAGGTAAGATTCTCGTCGGTCGCCTTGGCTATAGGAAATCAGTGTCAGACCTACAGGTAGCGGTTCAAGCTCACAGAGCTTCATCAGCTGGGTACTGATTGTAACTTACCGACGACATCGTCAAAGGCGTTCTGCTGAGCGCGAAACATTCTTGCCTAGGTATTGTAGCAAAAAAATATTACTGTCACCTGTGGCTTTGGATTCGGAGGGAGAGGATGAGAAATCGTGGTAGTGGGCGAGGTTGTAGAATGGTTTGAAGTGACGAGCTCCCCGCGACGCCGCGACGGACGCTAGAGCTGACCTTTAAGGTTATGCCTAAAATCACAATCGCATTGCGTACCACCACGCCAAGGATTCAGCCCTCAGCCACTCAAGTCGCCTCCTCAAGGCTACAATTCCGTAAGCTCTTTTAACATAGATGACGAGATTCACGGCCATTGAAGTCACAAACAAGTGCGAGAGATTATGATCTTGATTTACGATATCAAGTAAGCTGTTGGGGCCTCCATTCCAACCTCCCCTCAGCGAGTTCCAGATCTATTTGTACAACATGGATATGCCATGTCTCCAGCCGCAACAGATGACAACATAAGAGTCCCAATTAGAGAGACAATGATCCATGCAAAACATGGCCAAACCACCTGACGCTATGCTCCCAACGACAATGTACCTCCAGATAAGCCTGGACCAGAACCTGCAATATTCGGATCCATCCTGACTTTGGCAACGCCTCGAAACTCCATCGTAAATGCATCAAAACAAGAAGGGAAGGCGTGTCTGCTAAAGTACAATCACCACATGTCGTCTGATTCATCTTCTTCATGGCCATCCGAGCGTCCATATTGGTGGTAGTAATCCTTGCCTTGCTGTACGTATTGGCCTTGACCTTGATCACCATATCCGTTCTCTTGATTATGCTGCGAGGCACGGGATTGTGGTCGATTAGAGCCTTGAGAATGAGATGACTCGGCATCCTGGTGGTCATGATCGTATATCTGGGAGTCGTCGACATAATTAACACCTTCTGGCTTGGGTTCTTGCTGCTGCTCGGCGTACTGTGTAATGCCCTATTCGAGGATTAGCTAAAATTTTAAGAAAAGTATAAAACACTTGCTCACCTGATGGTAGTCATAACGGTACTGCTCCCCAGCTGGCTCAGGCTGTTGTTGTTGCTGTTGGCGCCTCTGAAGTTCCTGTTGTTCCTTCGCTCGTCTCTCCGCCTCTTGCTTCTTTTGAACAGCAGATTGAGGGATTCCAGACATCTCAGGGTGTGCTTGCTGTACTTTTGCTAGGTAGCCGTACATGAAGTTGCTCAACAGAACCTGGCTGTACAGTGCTCGTCGAGGGTTCGCCAGCTTGATATGCGCCATTCTGTAAATAGCTCGCTCCTCGAGTATAGAGAATCTGGTCCAACTATAATCAATGTCTGGCTTGAGGTCTGGACGAGGAGGTTCTGGCGAAAGAGTTCGAAGAGAGCTGCCTTTCTTTCCAGTCGAATCGCGATCGCCCTTCTTCTTGCTACTACTGAAGAATGACGAGAAGAGGCCATCTTTCTCTTTTTTATGCTCTCCGCCTGACTTGCGACTGCTTTCCTTCTTTCTCTCATCCTGCAACTTTACGTCGACGCTATCACGGTCAAGCAGTAGACTCTCTCGTCCTCTTGGAGCTCCGGCATCCATCGTTGACTGAAGAACGTCCAGACGTGTATTATCATGGGCTTTCTCTGCGACAACCTTTGGCTTGGTCTTCTTGTGGTCGTCGTCCTTCTTCTTCTCTTTCTTTTCCTTCTCATCACTGCCTTTGAACCAACCCCAACTTGTCTTTCTTGAAGAACTGTCAGCGTCGTCCTTCTCCTTCTTTGACTTCTTCTCGGGCTTCCTCTCATCGAGGGTTGGGATAAACGTGAGAGTGTCGGTGCTCGCACTGCTGCCGGGAAGCGGGGATGGATGTTGTGTCATGTCGTTCAGAGTTTGCTTGGGTGGAGACGGCCTGGTAATTGCTTGCGGGCTTGATGATGTTTGTCGATCTAGCGTTGGGCGTCTGCTTGACCGCGCTGGAGGCTCGGGAGGCATTTGGTGTTGAATTGGGGCAGGAGATTGGGAAGATTTTCTCTCGGGGAATTGATGAAGTTGTCTGGTGGCCGGAGCTTCGACGACGACCTCAGGCGGCGGAGGAGTCTCGACGATGCGAGGGACCGAAGTATCGTTTCTCGGGAACGTGCTGCTTCTTGGGAGCGATCCAGGCTGTGGGATTTGTGACGCGTTCTCGCTAGGAGTCGATGTTGATGAAGTATCTGCTTGAGCTAGGATATCATCCTTCACGGTCGGGCTCGTCTGCGGCAAATTCTGCAGTCGACGTGCTCCACGGTTTGGTCGCGAGAAGTTCTCTGTAGACGTCGGCTCGGATTGAACTCGTGTCAAGGGTAATCCAATCTGTGGACGACCATCGACCGGGGAAGACACCGGGGATTCTTCTCCGTCTGTATCTGCTTTCAAAGCGCCAGCCCTCTTTGAGAACGGAACTCTCTCTCCTTTCCTCAAACTGCCTCGCCTATAAGTAGTCCTAGTGGACCGCCTCAACCCAATGCCAGGAGCTTGAGGTAGAATCGGCATATCCTCGTCCTCAGGCACCTCGCCATTCATACGGTTGCTTGTATCTAAACTCAGCTGCTGCATCCTTGAGGGATCTCGAACTAGGGTTTCAAGTTCCTTCAAATCCGATATCTTCAGCTCAGGAGTTTGTTGTGTCGATAATGACTTCTTCCTCTCCAATTGCTCTGCGCCGTCCTTATATCCAATTCCGCCTCTACCACCATCATTATCAATTTGCCTTGAGAGCATTGATTTCTTTCTTCTCAGACTACTTCCAGACCCGCTTCGCTCAAGGCTGTCTGGCGATAAACTTGCTTGTTCTCCAGAGCGTCGCTTCATGACTTGTACTTTCTTCTCGATGAATGTCTTGAACTCCATTGGTGCAAGTTCAGGGTGGACTCGGGCAGGGACCCAGAACAACCTGGACGGATCATTCTCATTATCATCACCTGTTGGAGCAATCGAGGGCATGAACGAAGCACCCTGAAAGGAAGGCAAATCGGGATCGCTTGTGTTTCCAACATCCATAGACATCCGCCGTAAAGCTTGCAGATTATTGAGCTCTTGAGCCACAGCAGCTGGATTTGACTCATAGTCTATATCGTTAAGTGGGAACTGGGCAGTCGCTGTCTCCATGGAATTGCCATTTCTGAGTGACAAGGTTGGTGATAGTGTCGCCTTTTCGAAGGACGCGCTTCTTGGACTCTGGAGCATGGCCGGCGAGGTGTGCGCTTTCTTTGCTGTCTTCCCACTCGCATTCGGTGATGGTCTCGAAGAGGAGCTGTTTACATCGATATATGACCCTCCCGGCTCAGATGATTCGTGCAATGGTGAAGTAACAAAGCTTTTCGTCTCGATCGATTCAGGCATAAAGCTTAGAGGCCGCGAGTCGCGTTTCGAGTAGTCATCGTCTCCATACATATCTCCAATGGCTTCGGTAACACTTGGCAAAATCAACAGGATGTCCTCCAGGAGGATGGGTGACCAGGCAGAGAACTTACTGGTGATTGGTGTCGGATATCGAGAGCTGGGGAACATGCCCACGTCTGTTGGCGAAACTCCCCCCAATCTCTCCTCGAGGTCTAGATGAGGTCTGCAGATAGAAACAAGTGGTCAGCAAGCAGTTTGTATAGAGTTCCTATGTGTATTCTTGTGCAGGAAGCGGTACAACGTCCGGTACTCGTGTGCAACGATGGAAGAGACAAGCGCAAAGCCCTCCGGTGGCGACCAGCGAATGAACAAAGGCTTCGCAGACCTCGAGGGAGCATCCGGACCGAGTTTCAGAGCGTTACATACCTTCATCGGGATTCGAAGACGAGCAGTCGGAATGTTCCCCTTGCGTTGGTCCTGGCACCAAGATTCTCGTTCGCAGCGGTGATCTCATCTGGAGCTGTCGAGGGAAAGTGTTGTAGATCGACTAATGGGTGTAGGTGTGTCAAACGGGTGAATATTGTCGTGGCATCGCTGGGTGAATAGAAAATCGGACTGCTGAGTTATGTTTAAGGTGCAGCGAGGTGCAAAGAGGTGGGCTACGGTTAGCGAACGATCGATCTATCGACCCCTGTGAGCCTCTAATTGTTTTTGAAGTGAAGCATGGACAGCTCTGCAAGACATTCACATGTACGATGTAAGATGCCGCTATGGACGACGCCTACAGGTTTGACAGCGGGATTCTTTATTACTTGGGACTGAAGGCCCCCATTCTATTCTCCTCCTTCCTGCACGCGCCTAGAAAGCTATCGGTCTCCTGAATGGTACGCCGGCTTTAAGAAACAAACCCTCCTGTTTTTTGACCTGAGCCACTTTGCCTAGCGCTTAATGGTACAACAGCATCAATGTTGAGAGCTCCACGGCATGTTATGCTGTATCGCATTGAGTTTTAGTGTATCGCAATTAAGTCGTTATCCCGAGCATTTGAAGGTCAGGATCTGCCTGCATGAACTCAAAACAACGTTGACTTCAAAAGAGCTGCGTGAGTCCCAGAAACTTATGAATAGATCCCTTGTTGGAATAACAGCCTCATATGACACAGCCACTCATACGTCCGGTGACTGCAGTTTCTATAGGATTTCTTTGTTCGGATTGGGCAATTTTGACATATTACGCTTGATGGAAAGTCTGTATCATAAATTATACACATCAAAGCCTCCTATATAAAGTATTCCACTCTCTATACTTACTTCACACTCACATAGATTCTTGCTCTCTTCTTGCCATTGAATCATCACAGTCACGTGTCGAGCCCCCTGTTCTCGCTCTCACGGACTTCAAAGCGGCCCGGCCGCGATTCAGCATGATGGCAATTCAAACCAAACTGCATGAGATCATCTCCTCTGTTTGCTGTCCATTAATGCTATTTATACGCTCCGTTGAGTTCTTTATAATCTCTGAGGCCAAGTCCAGCAATGCGCCTCATCCTTCACTGTTCTCGAAAAGGGCTCCATCGCCACTCATCACGAGGGAATAACAAGGTTAAAGTCGAGTCCCGCAAAAAGTTGCTTGGCGGAGGGACTCTATTCTTGCAATGCTATTGGTTACTGCAATATCATAAACTTTTGTTCTTTCCCCTTTGTCCGTTCTGTACCTGCAAATATCGCTGAACCAATCTTCATGTAATCGGTACTGACGGTCAAATATCATCATCAAGTGTTCATGGTGATTTTCCGAGCCTGCGAGAGATGTACAGAGGTACTCCACAGCCATAGGTACTTCCCCGCATTGGATTGCAGGCCTTATAAAATGTACTCAAGTTTTTCTTTTCTTCGTTTTCTGAATTTCCAAGGTCGTTCCGTCCCCGCCGGAAAAATTGTTTCTTTTTCGGTTTATTCGACCCCGAAACTTACCTTCTATACTTTTTTGGTAAGCTACATATAGCTACCTGCTTCGCCAAGATGTTATGGATTAGGCCTCATCTTCTCTCGTTATATCTAGCCTGTCCTGGCTACTGTACAAGATGGTCTGCCAAAGTCTTCTGGCTCAATTGACAATTATCTTCCTGTTCCTCAATGGTGCAATTGCTCAAGCTTGTTGGAAGAACACAACCTGCAGTGGACCGACAGACACCGCCTTCCCTGGGACCTGGGAATCCAACATCTTCGCGCCGTCCTCGAGGACAGTCTCACCAGCTTCGATTCTTTCCAAAGAGGGCAACTTCATCTCGAGCTTTAAAGGAACTGCCCAACTCGCAGGCAATGGCTCTCAATATGTCTTTGACTTTGGCATTGAAGTCGGTGGTCTAGTCACAATCGACTACACGACCAATGGAGCAGGTCAGATAGGATTGGCCTTCACGGAGAGCAAGAATTGGATTGGAGAATGGTCCGATGCATCCAATGGCAAGTTTGTAGGACCTGATGGCGCCTTGTATTCGAACTTCACCACATCTGGAAAGTACTCCTATACCATGCCAGACAGCAAGCTCCGAGGTGGCTTTCGATACTTGACACTCTTCCTGGTCACCAATGGAACTACCACTGTCAATATCAAGGATATCAATCTCGCAATTGGCTTCCAACCGACGTGGTCGAATCTAAGGGCATATCAGGGTTACTTTCACAGCAACGATGATGAACTGAACAAGATATGGTACAGTGGAGCATATACATTGCAAACGAATGCTGTTCCAGTCGGCACTGGTCGACATATTCCTATGCTGTCGTATGGCTGGCTGAACGATGGGGTGCTTGGACCTGGAGATACTATCATTGTTGATGGAGCCAAGAGAGATCGAGCTGTCTGGCCGGGTACATAATCGTCCCGTTTCCTGCAAAACCAGAGCTAACAAAGTGTGCCAGGTGACATGGGCATTGCGGTTCCTTCGACATTCGTCAGCATCGGTGACTTACAGTCTGTCAAGAACGCATTGCAAGTGATGTACAATTATCAAGTAAGTGTGCTCCTACCTAGCTTTGCTTTGGAGTATGCTGACTATCACCAAAGAATCCTACCACAGGAGCTTTCCCAGAAGCAGGACCACCTCTTCTGCAACTCGGTTCTGATACCTATCACATGTGGACTATGATTGGAACATACAACTACGTCCTCTACAGCAACGACACGGCATTCCTCCAGGAAAACTGGGCGAAGTATCTTTTGGCCATGAATTTCATCTACGGCAAGGTCACGTATCCATCTGGACTTCTGAACGTCACCGGACTGCGAGATTGGGCAAGATGGCAGACGGGCTACAACGGATCCGAGCCACAAATGATTCTCTACCGTACTCTCGTCACAGGTGCTGATTTGGCTATCTGGGCCGAAGACACAACCGGCCTCAATGCCACTTGGCTCGGTCATGCTGCCGCTCTTAAAACAGCAGTAAACGAATACTGTTTCGATCCAGCCTACGGAGCATTCAAAGACAACGCCACAGCCACAACCCTCCACCCCCAAGACGCGAACAGCATGTCCATTCTCTTCGACGTCGTAAACTCCACTGCCAGAGCACAAGGTATCTCAACAAGACTCCTCGACAACTGGACACCAATAGGAGCCGTTACGCCAGAACTACCAGGCAATATCTCCCCATTCATCTCCAGCTTCGAAATCCAAGCGCATCTTTCCATCGGGCAAACAGCACGAGCTCTAGACCTGATTAGAAGATGCTGGGGTTGGTATCTGAACAACCCTCTCGGGACACAAAGCACTGTGATCGAAGGCTATCTTACAAATGGAACATTTGGATATAGATCTACTCGTGGCTACGACTATACACCTAGCTACATCTCGCATTCTCACGGCTGGTCTTCTGGCCCTACCTCAGCTTTGACATCCTTCATCCTCGGACTCAGCGTTACTGGGAGAGCAGGCTCAACCTGGAAACTTGCGCCGCAATTTGGGGATTTGAAGACTGTCGAAGGAGGGTTCATGACTGGTCTGGGGAAGTTCCAAGCTAGCTGGGCACTCCAAGGAAGAGGGTACAAGTTGAGTTATAATGTTCCGGAAGGAACTGTTGGTGATGTTGTTTTGCCTTGTCTTGATGCTGGGAGGTTTCCTAGTATTAGTATTGATGGAAGGCCTGTGCCGAAGAGTTTGAATCCGCAGATAGTGAATAATGCGGTGGTGTTGAGTGCGATTGGAGGGGGAAGTCACTCAATTGTTGTGCAGTAGATGGTCCTGACTTCAAGAAAGTTCAACCAAAATCTAACAATTTGCTTGATGAGTGAACAAACAAAGCTCATCTCATATTGAAGATCTGCAATCGTGGCTGTGCCATCGATCTATCATCTGAAACTTCCGGATCTGAGATAGCATCTCGAGTATCGTGCTCAACTCGCCAGCCCATCCTTCCCCAAGCATGGTCAACCCCAGAAAGAACTGACCCGAGCACCGAAACGACTCGATACGAGTGGAGCTCAACAGGGAAGTCACAGCCCTAAACAGTCGATCTGCATGTCATCCCACTGTCTCGCTGCCTTGATTTTCACAAACCCACGCATGATCGTGAGAAGATCCTCATTTCCTCATCAGACAGAGTTGGAGCTAGGAGATACCGACGAGCAGATTCAGCAAATTCAGGGTCTTCCATCCGATCTCGTATGCCGGTAGCGCTCATAGCTTGAGGCTGTGCAAGCCACAGTTCTCGTTCTCGAACAGGAACCAACGAACAATTTGAATTTTGAAAGTTGGAGTTCCAGAAAGACCATGACGTAGGTGTTGGACATCAGCGTGTTTAGCAGGACCCCTCTAGTTGATGTCACGCTAGAACCTTGAAATATTCCGCGTTTGTGACTTCAGTTGATTCTCTCTTTTTTCAAGAAGTCATACCAGAACAGTACAGTACATACGAATTCGAATTCTTAAAGGTGTTCTAGAAGAATATCATATCAGACGCAAAGTAAGCACCCAGGCAGGGGCACAGATTCACGGCAAGGATTAAATCTAATCAACCCCACAGCTCGGTGCCAAAAGAAAAATTACCTCCGTACCCAAGACGTGAGTGAGCTGTGTGATGTCTCACCGAGATTCCGACATCATGTCCCTCCTCAAACTACTTCATCGAGGACAATTGCTTTATTTTGGAGATAGGATAAGAGCTAATCATGATGCGCAAACAGGCAACAATTATGTCTGCAGAGAAGGCTGGCCTTCCGGGCTCACACCCTGTGACGATGCCGACGAGGCAGTTCTCGGCGTCGAGTGCGGCGAGTGATGATGCTGTTCCGGCGACTGACCCTAAGGATGTTAGTACCTCTGAAGCTGTATAATCCCTGTGCAGATGCTAATAGTTATGCTAGACTTCATCTCTTTTGGAAGAACGTCTGCGGGCCTGGAAGCATGCTGTTGGGTACCTTGAGGATTATGTTAGTGCGACGGAGAAGGTCCAGAAGGCTCACGCCAAGGAATATGAGAAGGTGTTGAAGGTGTGTACAAATAAAACCTCTGGATCTGCGGGCCTAGCACTGACAATCTGCAAAGACAATTCAGAACCCATTGAAAGAAGGACACCATTTTGATCAGAACATGGGAGGTATTGCAAGCTTGTTTGAAAACATGCGAGTAAACACCCAAGGAATGGCCAACACCCACCTCGAAACCGAGAAGAATCTCAAAGGTTCCGTCCTCCCCATCCTCGACCGACTACACAAGGAGATCAAGAACAAGTCAAAAGAATTAGCTTCTGGAGCTTCCAAAGGAGCCAAGGAAGTTGAAAAGGCACGAAACACAACCCAGAAGCACATTGAGCTTCTCGGCCAGCAGTCTGCTAGCTATGATTCTAGCGGAGGAAAGATGCACGCACATGAAGACCCATATATTCTCCGACGAGGAGTACTTCACCGACTGGGTAAGCAGGTCATGGAGGAGAACAATAACAGACATGACCTGATTTCTGTCCAACAGAACTTCGCCCAATTCGAAGTCCATATCATTGAGGTTATCCAACAAGCGCTGGCTTCCTTCAATCAGTTTGTCGGTGGCCAAGCTGAGAAGGTCCAGCAATTATACGCAGACATGCTGGCAACGGCCCAGCGCGTCCCGCCTGATATGGAGTGGAACGGCTTCGTTGAACGCAACAACCACATTCTCGTGGATCCCAATTCTCCTGAGCGTACGGTTGAAGGCATTACTTTCCCCAATCAGGATCACAAGGCAGTCAAGCCTCTCATCGAGGGTACACTGGAGCGAAAGTCCCGCAACAAGCTCAGTATGAGTGGGTATTCTTCTGGATACTATGTTGTCACTCCATCGAGATATCTCCACGAATTCAAGGACAACGACAACATCAAGAGGGACCCTGTACCAGAGATGTCCATCTACCTCCCAGACGCCGTCATCGGCTCAACTAACGGAGAGAAGTTCAACGTCAAGGGGAAGGACGTTTCCAAGGGCATTGGAAGCAAGCTCTCCGGCAACTCAGAGATCCAATTCAAAGCTCACACCGCATCCGACGCCGAAAAGTGGCAAGAAGTTATCCGATCCGTTGCTGGAGCTGCTCCCGCCATGAGTACACCATCCAGCCCCATCTCCCCTGTGGACAACAAGCACGCTTCAATACCACCTCAATACTCGGAGCAAGCTTCGCCAACTGCTGGTAAGCAACCTACTCCTCTGCAGACGCAGACCACTGGCATTGCTGGAGAACACAACGTTGCCAGCCCCATAGCCGCAACACCAACCAGTGCTGTACCTGTGAGTGCGATTGGCCATGCTGCTACGCCTACCAGTGCCACTGCTACTAGTGCTGATAAGGTTTGAGGAGATGAAGATTGAGAGGAGGACTGATGGAAGTGGTAATGTATAATTAACGAAAGGGAGGGAAATTGAGCATATGAGGGCTTTCTGGGTTTGAGAGTTTGGAGGGCGCATATGTTGGAGCTAGAGCAAACGAGATATCATTGAGCAATTGTGTTAATGAACATGTTGAGCTTACTGCAATCTTACTCAGCCTCGCCGCACTCAGCCTTGTGACAATTTCTCCCTGACTATGACACGGTAAGCTCTAGGTTTGATTGTAACTGGTCTCCTCGGTCCTTATTAAGTGTCAGAACTATATGCAGCGATCATAGCAAGTCTGTATGTGTTCTTGAGATTTGACCGTTCCCCAGCAATCTTCGTTGATTGTACGTTGAAAGAATAGACATTATTCCTAGCACCTATAAAATATTAGTATATTCCATCAATCAGCGTATATTACTGCATGCACACAGCATAGTTGTTGTTCCCGAAACCACACTTAATTATCATCCGGGTATCCCCTTGTTATTCCTTTTCGCCACACGTGCATAACTCTTAACATTCCCGCCGTATAATCCTCAAAACCATAGCCTCCTCACATGAGAACCTTAAACCCCATTTCCTCCTCCCACCCAAATCAAAATCCTCCCCAAAAGAAGACAGAAGGTAAGAAAAAGTTAAACATTTAGCGATTCATGGTCCATCACAAGATCTAGCGTAGATCATCTACGTCAATAGACGTCAAAAATCTAAGGCGTTTCTAGCTCCCGCCTTTAGACTCGAGGTTCTTACCCAAAACAGCAAGTAGGTCATGCCTTAACTTAACTTTAAGGGAAACCGTCTCGCAGACTACATCCTAAAACGTAAAAGTCCTCGCTCGTATAGCCCTACCAAGAACACTGCTAACTGTCTAGCTTTTTCATGACTTGAGATAGGCTACGAATCAACGAATCATGGCCGACAGTGAGAACCATAAGAAAGCTGGGGTAAGACGGATAGATACAGCCACTGTCACTTATGGCCAGGGGAGAAGATGGTTCCTGGTAAATCAAGGATTGAGGACACTGTTTCACGTACACTTTGGGCTTGGAGTTGTAAAGTGAAGTGATGATGGCGATGTCAGCCAAGAAGGATAAGACTTGGTATATAAGCCTCAGCCCTGCCTACTCTCGTAATAACTTTGAATTTGAGTTTTGCCTCGACTTCTTGAACCTTTGAAAAACTGATCATTCCCAAACGTCCCCCTTACGAATATCTCTGTCCCTCAAGCACTGTCAACTCTCAAAGCAACACACTACCACCAAAATGTCAGGAAACAACATTCAACCAGCCCCTCCAACCTACGACACCACCACCAACGGCAACATGAACGAAAAACACGAATACACCCACGTTGCCCCCGACTCCACCCAACAATACCCACAACAACCACAACAAACATACCAGCAGGGTACACCGCAGCAGTCTTTCCAGCAAACCGGTCACACGCAATCCTTCCACCCCGACCAACAAAAAGCCTACCAACAAGGCACCCCCCAGCAATTTTTCCAGCAAGGTCCTCCACAAAACAATGCCTCAAGAAACAACTACCAAATGGCAACCCCACTAGCTTCTCTTCAACAAGGCCCTGCACCAGTCGATTGCCCCATCTGCGGCGTTCGAGAGATGACTAGGACTGAGTATGTGAGTGGTGGGACCACTCATTTGAGTGCGATTTTGTGCTGCTGTTGTTTGTGTCTGGGTTGTATTCCTTATTTGGCGAACTGGTTTAAGGATTGTGAGCATAAGTGTGGGCATTGTGGAGGACTGCTGGCGGTTTGGCATAGAAGTGGGAAGACGGAGGTTATGGCTCATGGGCGATCTTAGGGGTGAGGGGTTTGGCGGAAAGGATATTGGACTTGGAGAAAAAGAGGAGATTGGAGTCGGAGGTGTTTGTTGATACCATGATGTGAGGTTAGTAACAGGGTTGGGACTTGGAGAGAGTGTGTGGGTATGTCGACGATACCTTGTACAATTGCTCTTCAATTTGATGCTTTCATCCCAAATAATACAGATAGAGATCTGCGCGCACAATAACAATCTTCCTCCTCGTTTCCAGCTCCATCCCTCGGCCCATTCTCCCCTCTTGGGTCGTAGAGTTTCCTACGACGATGTTAGCACACACACTCATGCTTTTTCGATCATGCAAAGGTAGACTTATCCCCAAAACCTGGAGGGGCTGCCTCATGCTGCAAAAAAGACAAGAGACAGCCCTGGACTGCCTTCCATTAGGCCTGTCCACTATAACCATAACCATAAATTTTGGAAGCTCCGAGAGGCCAACCCGAGAAGGTCCACAATCCAATACAGCAACTCAGAAGTCAGGCACAGCATTTCCAAAGTTCGGCAACTCGCCCAACGCAACCCAGAACAGACAAGCACTAAGCTTTGACTCCAACACGAGATGGGTCCCGTTCTGGACGTCGAGCAAGTTCCTCCCCTCTTCCACGTCGATACTCGAGTCCGCGTCTGCAGTATGAATCTACATGGACAATCCAACCATATCCTTAGTCTTTCGCATCCCACATTACCTATCACCCAGAGCCGCAACCTTTTCTCCCCTTAATGACTTGAACCTTCGACCCCGCAATAGTTGTTCGAAAATCGACAGGAAACCGGACGCGAAATAGACCACCAAGGACGACCAAATACCTCAACGCGATAGCAAAGCTTCTCTCTGTTTGAATAGCATTGCCCTCTGAGATTAGTTTTATGTTTCCTCTGCACCATTCGGAGCAGGGCGAGAAACGGACAAAATACATCAACAAAAACCGCTTGCATCTTCCCACTCATTTCCGAAGAAACGATGGAGAGGAAAGGGGGTACAAACACCACGGGGGTGAATGACTGTGTGTCGGCGTCTTCCATCACTGCAGGACCGAGCCTGAAGGAGAAAGTTGATGCGGCTGATCGGGACCACACTGATGTGACAGAGCCTTTGGCTGAAGCCGTGGCAACGGTCTTTGAGCTGACTGCGCGTGAAAAGCGAGTTTCTGGAAAATGGAAAGGGTGGATACAACGTCCTTCATGGCACTTTGAAAGTAGCCGACAGGATGAGGATAGGTACGGGACGTCTTCACCGAATCAAATTGCACTGGCCCATCTCCACAGACTCGACGAAAAGGGTACTCGAACTGGACATAAAAGACTTCCGGAGCATGGCAATATGTCTCATTTTCAAAGTGCCTAGGCACAGAGAAGGACCATCAAAGCACTGCGTTTTTGTTTGAAAGCTAGTGAAATCTCGCTACAAATGCAATATGCAAATGGTTCCGACGAGTGAGATCACTGCCAAATCCCGACCAGAAGGAAGGGAAAACGCTTGCAAGAGATAGTCTGTTTGTAGACGATCCGTAGAATATTGTGCTCAAGCCCCCAAGCATTACACTCGGCATCCATGTTCCAGAAGAGTCCTAGCCACCTCATCAATAGAGTTGATAGAGCTCGTGTTGACCAAGTCGACCCAGCATATTGAAGATCCAAAAGACAGCTTCTCGAGGAAGAGCCTGTATCTGTCCCACGTTGCATCTCCTTTCCATCATCTGCGTTGACCCAATTGAGACGATCCGTGAATGACCAGAGTATAACGCCCAGCCGAAATCCCTGACGAGCATCCTCACAAGAGGCTTTTACCAGAACGGCTCATAGTAGAAATCTGTTTTATCGTCTTTCGACATCTGGACTATCCCTCCGACCTTTCCATTCCCAGCCTTGATCAGATTTCAACCTTTCGGCATAGATCATCACTCAGCAGATGAGAATATAATCAATTGGAAGAACAACTATGACCGCAAAGCTAGAACCAACAAATACTTAGGGTTAAGTTCTGAACTCAACTGTTCCTTGCGGAAAGTCTAGATCAGAGAACTATCGGAAGGGCATAGTGCTTTGTTTGCAGGTGCTTGGGAGCGAGAAAAGCTTCGTATCGCGTGCGTTGGAGAGGTATTCGATAACGTCCAAGGAGGTGCATTTCGTGTTTGGTCCCGCAACAGAAGATTCGAAGCTATTGTTGGTCAGGAACAAGTCGAGGAGAGAACTCGGAAGCATAGTTTGAGGAAGGAGGTTGTTGATTGTTGCAATTGACGTTCGAGATATGGTGTGAGTGTTGAAGGAAGGAGAGTTCACGAAAAACGCGAGATGAGGTTAACGTGCCTCGTCGCGGTTGGCCTGAGAAACAAGGCCGTCATCGCATCGCCTAATCACGTGTGATTTACTTTTTAGAAGCTTCTCGCCTCATTTGTCCGTCCTCCTTCCTCACAATACTTGGAGTAGGACCTTGCTCAACATGCTTGTTCTACGATAGCCCGGTTCGCAGCTGACCAATATCTGCTCGTTTTCGGGATCGACACATGGTTAGCTGAATGAGCAAAGCCGCCACACGTTGTCAAGACCCTCGAAGGCTATACTTGTAGGTACTCTTGGTTCTCGAGTGCCTTCGCAAAGGATGGCGCAAACCAACCAGAAGAGAACGGCGGACCCTCCGCTTGTCGACAAGATTCTACAACAAGGTAAACAGGCTTTTGACCCTGCATTACCCGCCGAAACGAGGAGGACCGGTACTCAAGACTTGCTTGCTCTCCTCAGTGACACAACCACACTGGCACTTCTACCAGTCTTGAATCTCTTGATTCAGCCAGGTCGAGTGTCTCCAGAGCTACATGCTGTCCTCATCTCAACTTTGGCCCGGCTACCGCTCCGGCCGCGAGGTGTCCAACATACGATCGAGTTCGTCCTTTCTGTACATCCAAGTACCAGCAATGCATCAGGTGGCGGAGGTCGAGGGGCCAGTATCTCGCATGAAGCATTGAATGCATGTTCACGCCTTTTATCCTCGCCACCTACGGGATTGTCAGCCCAAGAGTACTTTGAATGCATAGCACCTCAGCTCTTCTCTCTACTCCAAGGAGAGGGTGAACCCGGGATGGACAAAGCCGCTGCCTTCATCACTGGATTTGGTATATTGGGAAGAAAGCAGTTTGGTGCACCTGGTAGGTCAAGACTCTAAAACGTCAGACGCCATAGTACTGATCTTGCAGGTATGCCCGGCTGGAATGCTTTCGTTCAACCTATCCTAGAATCGATTGATCCATCGCTCTCAAAGAGCTCAAAGTCATCAGCTTCTCCAGGAGATGACATAGAGATGATAGGAGCTCGTAAGATTCTTGTGGCAGCGCAGGATCTTTCCAGAAGCCTCAACATTTTGTGTGCCTTGGTGACCTTCCACCCTAATCCAGCTTTGAGCAAAAGGCTCCTGAGACCAATTCTTCTCCCACTTTGGTTTCTCGCATCTTGGCAAAGTACCACTGAGGATGCTACGGCAGCATACCAGAAACCAGCAAGAATGCTCCTGAAGGTGCTTCTTCAGTTGTTCTCTGCCGCAAAGGATGCAACTGGTGACGGACTGAAGAATCAGCTGGTAGCCTCAATTCTCAAGAACTTCGCCTCAAATGATAGGGCAGAACCAGGACATAGATCATGGGCTTACGTTGCATCTGATAACGGTGCTATTTGCATCGAAGAGAAAGATCCAGAAGATGTCGATGTGGATTTTATGACCATAGATGGCAAAATCGACTATTTCATCGATTTACTCAATAGTATACCCGATCTCGAGGCAGACGTTTCAGATCTATTCATGTTTTTATGCCGGGTCTGGTTTGCAAACAATTCCAGGAAAAACAAGCCATCAATTTTTACGCAGCAGCGAACCGACGATTCGTTGCAGGATGTTCAGAGTCGTCTGATTGAAGCCAAACTCATACAGCAAATGATCACTAAATGCCCGAATAAGCTGGTGGAAGACTCAGGCCAAGTTCTTGTACTAGTCAACCAAGTACTTTCGGACTTCATTTCAGCAGAATCCGGCAAGGAAAATGAGGTCGAGGTCTCTCTCAGTCTTCTCAACATAGTCTTGACCTCTCCAAGCTTTCGAGCCGACGGAGATGTTGCATCTCTATTGGCGTCAATAAAGGCCTCGTTGGAGGCGATCAGCAAGATGGGACAACTCGAAGTGTCAGGAACAGCACGAAATCTTCTGCTATTCATAACATACCGCAACTCGATGGTCGATCCTAACGAGGAGCCATTAAGCACACCCACTACCCGACAAGCAGAAGACCGCAAAAGCTACAACCTCGCCATGTCCTACCTCACAGCCGCCGACTCACCTCCCCCCGTCCGCGCCCAAGGCCTCGAATTAATCCTCACCCTCGTCCGCTCCAACAGCTCCATCCTCGACATCCCCGCCCTCCTCGTCCTCTTCTCCTCTCTCCTCCAAGACACCGAAGAATACATCTACCTCAAAGCCATCTCAGCCTTCGACCAACTATCTCAAAAACACCCTAAAGCAGTAACGAAAGGCCTCATTGACCGCTACGTCGACCCAACCGAAGAATACGATCTCGATCAACGACTCAGACTCGGTGAAGCATTACACCATGTTATAAAAAACAACTATCTAGCACTCTCTAGAGAGATCTCCCAAACTGTTTGCGAAGGTCTACTATTCATCGCCAGTCGTCGCGGTCACCGACCAAAGTCGCAGCGCGAACAAGAAAAGAAAATCAACCAAAAGCGTAAACAAAACGTCGAAGCATCCGAAGCATGGGGCGGCGAAGTCCCACAACTCGACGAAGTCCTAGAAGCTGAAACACAAGCTGATCAAGACTTAATATCCACCATCGTCTCAGGCTGGGAATGTACCCGCGGTTCAGAAGACGTACGGATCCGTACCTCAGCCCTCGCAATCCTCAGCACAGCAATAGAATCCAACGTCGAAGGCGTAGGCTCTCGTCTCGTTTCTACAGCCGTCGATCTCTCGATCCATATCCTCACCTTAGAACCTGAGCCTGAGAAAGGTATCTTACGCCGTTCAGCGATTCTCTTGGTTATGAGTTTCATTAAAGCGGGAGATGTGGCGAGAGAGCAGGGGAGGAAGTTGGGGTTTGGACTTGTAGGGCAGAGTTTGGAGGATGTGAAGAGGGTGTTGGAGTATGTTGAGAGTATGGATAGTGATGGATTGGTGAGGGGGCATGCGAGGGATGTGGTGGAAGGGTTGAGGGATTGGCAGATGAATATTCTGATTCCGAAGCAGGAAGAACAGACGGAGTTGAAGGAGTTAGCTGGGTTGAGAATCACGCCGAGAGGGGTGGAAAATGGGAGTGGGAGAGTGAGGCCTAGGATTGAGGAAATTGAGTAAAGCTCGAGGTTGATTGGATACTCGCGAACGTACAGTGTCTAGACCACAATACAAAAACCAAAACCCGCAAGAGGACATGGAACATGCAAGTTCGCTGACAAAAATAAACATCAGGTAAGCGAAAAGTACGAAAACTGTTAGAGGATGACGATGAAGATACTACCTGACGGCGCACAATACTAGGCAAAAGGTCATCCAAAAAAATCCCCTCCCTAGCAACGGCCAGGAGGTAGGTTCGACAAGATCAATCCGCCATGAATAGCACAATAACGAACACTGGTGACAAGGCATGGGGTTGAAAGTTTTGCAAATGGCTTGTACTGTACAGACCAGGTTCTCGTGGAACCGGAAATTGTTGCTAGGTTCGTTTGGCCATCAAAGGTATCTGGAGGTCGTTATTTGGCCTAGAATTTCTCCTTCCTTGCTCGATCACAATGGAGTTCAGAGGTGAAGTTGTGTCGATTGTCCAGTGTATTGAGGTGATCATGATAGCAAATGTTACTTAATGAAGTCAGACAATATAAAATTTATAGATGATTGCAACAGAAATCATTATCCAAACATTCAATAGAGGGTCATCGACACCACAATTTTTGAAATCAGGAGGAACATTGAGGAGAAGAATATGCCGTAGGGGTATAATAGGTGCTTTCATCTCATACATAAACCCATGGCGTAACTTCTTATGCAAGAGCGGTGATAAGAATCTCGAACCCCAGCTCCCATCATCCATACTCCTCAAACCATCCAAACCTCAACAACGATATCCTATCCATTCCATCGACAGTTTCGAAACGCTCCACCCAAACACCGAAGAAAATGCAATTTATCCAAGTCTATGGTTGTCATAACCCATGCGCCGGTTCAAATGCTATATGCTGGTCTCTCTTCTTTCTCTGTCTCTGATTTTATTAATGCGCTCTTCCTCTAGTCTGTAAAATATGCAATCTCCTCCTCTCATCTCCCTCTCCCACATGCGGAGGCATAATATGCGCCGGCGCGGGTGGATGAATAGGGGTAAACCCCATAGTCGCTAAAGGATTCCTATTTCCGTTCAGAGTTTCCGTATCACTTCCAGGAGTAGTAGGACTGCTGAAAGTCCTCACCGGACTAGGAGGGGCCGATATCGCAGCTTCGTAGTTGGGAAGTGCGTCACTGTAGCTCATGCCTCGAGCGGGAGTTTTGACCGCTGTGCGATACGAGGGGACTTTTGTCAGATCTCCGAGTTCGGAGTAATCGATGTGCTCGGGTGTGTGTTGACCACTGGTCAAGTTTGATTGCCCGTGATTATTTTCTTCGCTTGTTCTTCTGCTTAGAGGATTACTGTTTGGTGCGGAATGGTGGTGGTCGAAGTAGCCTGGCTCGCTGTCCGTGTGTGCTACAGGATGCGGTGTGTTGGCTCCAGAGCTCGGATGCACCCGCCTGAAGCTGTTGCTGCGGGATGTGGCGTTCAAATTTTGGAGTCTGGAAGACAATGCTGCTGGTGGGACGGCGCCAGTTGGATGAGCAGCTTCGTTGAGGGAAGCAAGGTTTTCGTGGGATCCTGCTCGAGATTGGTTGTAAAATGGGGTATTCATGCCGGATTGCGGTGCTGGAGTCATCATTCCTGATTGATCCACGTCGGCATACAACTGGTCCAATATATGCTCGCCGTAAAGTGGTGGAGCATGATGTGCAACGTCCGTCGTTTGTGTGCTGAGAGGCGTCTGATCAACAAGTTCTCCGTTCGCGCTAAGTGGCATATTGGGTGAAATAAATATGGTGACTGGAAGCGTTGCACGAAGCTAGAATTTTCAGCCTTATTCTTTACTTGGCTATGAAGTTAAAGCTTACCTCAGAAACATGTCCATCAGGGTTGTGCAGAGCAATATTGAATTTGACTTTATGCCGAATTTTGATGCCATGAACATCCACATCTTGCATGCACCGGCTTAGTGATTTCGGCAATGGCATCTTCTCTTTCAAAGTGTACCCATCTTGACCATTGTCATCCAGCATGTCTTGGTAGTGTTCGTCTGTCAATTCAAAAGTCCAAGTATCCACGTCTCTTTGGTGTTTATGGAATCTCTCGGTATGCGCAGTCGCTCCAGGAAGTGTAAACTCTTGTGCCTCGAGAAGTTGGCACTTAATTTGGCCAATTCTAAGTCCTTTCAATAATGAAGTGAACCTCATCTCGATGTCTATGGCAGTTCCAAAAATGATCGCCTTCTGCGGAATTACGAGCTGGTACTCGATTTTGTTCGGCCATACGTTCTCCACGGTCATCGCATGCGCCAATTCTAATGCTGATGGATCCAGAGTCCTAACAATTCTCAAAGGCTTATAGGCGTGTAAGTCGTATGCCAATTTCCCTCTCGCAACCGTAGCCTTCAACCTATACATGATGTGGCTGTCGTGTAGTCCCTCGATGCTCTCGGCCATGGACCCCGGTATGACAAGTTCGAAAGGCCATTCGTAGTTGCCCGCTGGCAATGTGGTGCCTCTCGAGGAAGAGCCTGGGCCTCCACCACCCACAAACGGCGCCCATCGGTGGCTATATATTTCTGTAGTTTTGTCGACTTTATTGTTCGAGATACCAGTTGGTGTCACTCGTTGATCGTTCCACCTGCGGACAAGTACATTAGCTTGAGCTTGAGTGGTGTAAGTTCTGCAGCCTTACCCAACTTTCAATTGTCCGATCATTCGCAGATGCACATCTTCGATTTTCAAGGCAGCTGGCAGGCACAGAACCACCACTCCTTTCAGCAATTGACTGGATGCCTCGCTTTCGGCGCCGCGCAACACAATAATCTCACTGTCGAGGCTGCAGATTGTTAGCAGACTTTCAAACTTCACTGCAAGTACTTCTCATACCGAATCTCAAAGAGGGTTGCGCTGGTGCTGCCAGTGACGCTTCCAAAAGGATTGAACCTGGGCATGTCGAGTGGTTATGTCATTTATGGAGGGGTCGTTGTGGTGCTGTTCAGTTCTCCCAGCGGACAATAAATTTGTGAAGGATGACAAGTAATGTTGCGGGAGGCAAAAGCGAGATATTGGAAAGAGGAAGTACGAGTCAAGTGAGAGATGCTGACAGGAAAAAGAGTCGAGGCTCTCTGGGAGGCGTTCTCTTCTGTCTTTGGCCAAGAGATTGCTGCTTTTCTGATTGCACAGACCAAGGTGTACCTTCTTCGCAGTCAACACTGCACCAGGAAGGAGCCAAAAAGAGTCAGAACCGGCACGAATCCACTTTATGTTCGATGATGGAGGCGCTTGATAGGAAGCGGGAAGGTTCGACGAGTCGGTGACTTCGACGGGTCTTCGATATCGCTCGCACGCACGTCAGTTCGGCGTCTGCACTGTGCACCAAAGGGCACTACCACATAAGAGTGGGGGTCGTCTTTTCGCCAGAGTTGCCCAACCAAAGGATGAAGAGCAGAGCGCAGCAGAGAAGATTTTTCCAGTTATTGTCTCATTGTCCCAACAGTCCTAGAGGTCCATATTACTGCCTCTTCGTATTGACGCCTGGAGGATGACGACGGTTTTGTGCAACCTGGTCAGGAACGAGCACCAGCTGAGCAGTGCATGTCGACTGATATTACATCAATATATATTTATCCAGCACGCGAGCACCGAAAGCGCAGCCATCTTCTGCTGCCCTCTCCGACACCATGGCATGTTGCGAACGGTAAAGCTGCCATCTAGCATCTGATACTGACATACGGTGCTGTACATGACCAGTAGAGCCACCCACGCAGATCAGTCCAGAGTGGCCTGTTTCCAGGCGTTCAAGGCTCTTCCATGCGTCAATCATCCCCTTGCAGGAGTGCAGCTGTATCCAAGCCCGTCAGATGTGAGGGAGCCAGCTCGACCCACGCTTGGATACGCATAAGGACCCATAAGGACCCATCTTCATGGCCCCTCTATCACAGGCAAGATAGCCGCACTTGCTTGCTGTTTGCTCTTCTCAACGGTACTTCACCCTCACGTCTCGGTACTAGCAGATGCTAACGACCTCGGAGTCATTAGGTGGTCTAGTAGACAGCTGAACCGCTTTTTTTCACGTCTCACGAGTCAAGGCGAGTCGCCATTCACTCTTCGATGTTCCCTTGTCGGCGTCTGGTTCTCTAACCACGTCGCGGAGAATCGCCGGCTTACAAGCTTTAACCTTACCACATGCGCAGGACAATGGTTCCCGCCACCGCTTGCATGCTTGCATGCTTGAAACATTGATGACTACCATGATACTGTACAGTAGATAAGTACTGTGGATCACATTAAAATTCTTGCGATAAGAATGCAGCGTCGATCAGGCTGAAATAAGGTATTTTGGTCTGGACGCCACAGGATTTTCTCATTTCTTCCTGTGGTTATCGTGGATTCGGCCCGCGTTGTGGCTTGAAGGCGTTGATCTTGCAGCAAAAAAAGAGTTACCTCATCAAGCTATCCGGTTCACGATCCATTTCCCAGGGTTTTTCTCTGCAAAGAGCAGGACGGGTTCTTCCAGCAATTGAAACAATTACCGATTTGTCCCGAATTATGTTGACGTTTTCGGTTTGGATGCAAATTTGCTCCCGAAAGAATCCGATGTAGCTGGCCGGTTCCGACCCTGAAGGGTCTGGGCAAAGGTGAATGCGAGTGGCTTCACAATGATTTCAAGTGAAGATAATCACCCTAGAAACAGTCGAGCCTCTGGATATCAGATTTTCTATTTCATCAAGGCGACTTTTGTAAGCAACAGTAATCATATGCAAATTTGAGAGCTTTCCTATCCTGTCGAGTTGGTTGAAGAAATTCAAAAGCTACCCAACACAAGTGATGACCATGGAGGAGACAATCGAAGTATTAAAGCTTGCAAAGTTGCAATTATGAAATGCGTTCTTTTCAGTTGACTATTGCGAATGTTGTTTGTAAGCAAAGTCAGTCTCTTTGATGGATGGACCTGACCAGTTGATCTTCTATGTGATGGAATTCTGTTGCCATATGAGGATTTCGTTCGTCTACAGAGGTACAAGTGGGCCAGGAAGATCAAAAGCTTCGTCGAAGCTTGTCACCTCGTAGACTCTTGGCCTTGCATGACAAACCCCTTGTTCTGTCTAAGATGAGCACATTGCGTACTGAATTGGTCCAGCTTTTATTAGATGTGGAAATAGCTGAGACATTCGAGCCATCATTCGCAGCCTACTCTCAAGGGATGATCATTTCTGCCCTTTTGCCGCTGCTGGCAGCCTGCACTGCTTGCGCGTATCAACATGTCAACTTGCTCGAGCTCGAACGATGTCCACATAAGATTGTGGTTACCACACATGCATTCAATCGGCAGTTCACCTCGAACGATTTGATATGTTTCAACGTCACTCGTTTCGACTTTCACGTTCAAGTTCTGGCTGCCATGGAAGATGCATCAATGCTGCATGTGAAGGTGGGTCAAGACATGTGCGCTGCTTATAGAGGTACATGTGAGAACAAAGTTCGAAGAGAGAGTTTTTGAGACCTAGAAAGTATCTTAGGAACCGAGTATGGAAATTTGAAGATAAAACCCATGGAAGGCTCGGATCATGGGGAAAATTTCTTGACTCTAACGGCCTTGGCCTTTCACAATCTTCCCAAGTTGAGCAAGCGAGTTTATACATCTATGTCCCGGCTACACGACCTTCAAAATTTGGTGAATTTTGCTGAGTTTATTGGAGCACCTCTCCGTCGACACAGTCTTCAGAACGTGGCCTTCTTATCACTTTCGATAACGAAGGTGGTTGTCGATCTTTGAGGAAGTCTGAATCTCAATTGGAAGTCACTTCTCGAAAACCGACAATTGAGCACTGGCCGACTTCAGACAACTTTTGATACCGGCCTCAACATTGGCATGCTACAAATATCATAGAAGACCAGAGAATCCATGTTCTCGTCCAAACATAACCTTTTTGGCATTGTCCCATGAGCCTCTCGCAAGCTTCTTTTCGTCTCTTGTTTGGAAACCACGCTCAATGGACACATCTAAATGCCAGATTGTTAGTCTATAGATCCCTCGCTGCCTCGTGCTGAAAGTTTACAGGCCAGGCCGGGTTTCGGTATCCTCTTGGCCATGCAATACACTCCTTGATTAGGGCAAGTCGCCTCTTGATAGATCTTGGGCATATCCAGTCTGGACGTGAGTCCATTCTAACTTTCCGTCAAATCTTTCAATCTTCTCATCTTCATCTCAAGTTCAGATGGTAACCCCTTTAGGTTGCATCCGAAGCCGTTTTGATGGAAGTCTAAACATCGCCTCCGCTCAGAATTCGGAATCAGGAAATTTTCATTCCATCACACTGGCGCTCGTGGGACGGTATAAGATGCCTCTCAGCCATGATTCCACTGAATTTCAATCCTCATCAACGTCTTCTCTGCTGTACTAGCTCACATTATTTACTCTAATCTAGTAATTTTCACCTACGTTCATTTACTCCCGATTACTTTACATTAATTCAATCATAAACAAATCTTAAATCCCAACTCAACGATCAACATGAAGTCATCAACAGCCCTTTCCTCCTTGCCGGCCCTTGGAGCCCACGCCACCCCATTGGCAGTCAAAGCTTCTCGAGACTCTGTCTCCGTATCATGCGGCTCTGGTCTCAAATTTGAAGGCTCCGCCGCTGCAGTTTCTTCCAACACCACTGCCACCAGCTCCGCAGCAAACATCACTGCTGCTGCTACCAACTCATTCGTTGTTCTTCCTGGTGGAAGAATCGCACAGAGTGCCGTGGCTACGGACTTCAGCGTCTTGGCTAGTGTGTTTAAAAGTGCTGCCGTGAAAGGAGATGGTCTCGTTTTCAGCGACCTCATCCAGTTCCCAAACACTACTCAATCACTTGTCTGTCTTTCTCCCTATTCTTCTTTCAGCAGCTACGCTAACCCAGACTATAAGTTCGACACCCAAACCGACACCAAAGCCTTTGAAGTAACAATCTCCGACAAATCAATCTTCGTTCCCCAAGGTGGCCACCTGAAAACGCCACTCGTCGCGCTGACTTGCTGCCATCCATTCGTTCGACTCGTTCGTTTCATCCTTTGTTCTCTCCCCATCTCACTCACAACCTCATCCCCATACCCCTCATCTTCGCTCTCGACCTCCTCCCTCCTTGTCTTCCACGAAACAGACCCTCACTAACAGCCAACCCAGTCAACAACGTACCAACAACTGGTATAAAAACAATGCATCTCTCCCTCCAAACGGACGCTACGAAGTCTCTGAATACTTCTCATGATTATCAGGTTGCGTTTCTGGAGACGGCGGATTTTGCTACGCATCAATTTGATGTTAGACTTGGGACGCAACTTTGGAGTGCTACGAGTGATAGGAAGAGCATTGTTGTCAATGGGAATAACAAGGCTGTTGGAGGTGTGAAGACTTTGTTTAGTGCGCCGATTACTGAAGGGCAGTGGCAGAATTTGGCTGTGAGGATGGATTTTGGGGCTAAATGAGTTCTCTTCCTGCTTCTTCCTCCTCATACTTGAAGTGAGATGAGTCAAACAGATGACTGATATCGTGCAGCACCATTCAAGACTTCCACAGTATGGGCAACAACCTGCTGGCGAATATTACTGATGCTGTGCCTAATGGTGAGTCTTCTATCTTCGCTTGACCAAGAACATGTACTGAACTGGGTAGATATGGCTGGGAACGGCGAGTATCATTTCGGCGTGCTGAAGAATGCTATCGCGGGGTTCCAACCTTCTGGTATTAATGAAGGTGTCATTTTTGGCGGTATCTTTACGGAGGATTCTGCGAGTGGGACGGTTACTTTGCAGTGAAGGAAGTTCGATTATATAGTGCCTTACTAGGAACATTTTCTGGAACAGGATTTGCGGTGAAAGGAGCAGGGGCAGGGTTAGGTATCCGAAGTATCGGATGAGAAATGAAAACATCTTCCATCCTAGACGTTGGACTTCGAAAGGAATGATGCATGGGGGTCACTCTCACCAAAGTGAACATCCGCGAGCGCTCTTCGCCCATCCTCCCAACTTCCTTCAACCTACAAATCCACTTTCACACTCCTCTCTATTGGCACTTAAGCGAAAGCAATTCATTGCCCCCTTTCTGTCGTCGCATCAATCCCATTCAACCTCAACTCCAGACAAAAAGTTGCAAAAAGAAAAATAATTCAGAGATCTAGTGCTACCTGTGCTTGAAAGAAAGAGAATATTCACTCACAATGCAGTGCTAGCCTGCACAAGGTTACTTCTCTCTGGCTAATACACTGTCTTTCAGACGTCCCTAAGCTCGGTTAGCTACTACCAATACATTTCCAAGCCTTACCCTGTGAATGTTACTTAGCATTCATTTTTTGTAAGGACTGAGAAACGGCGCAAAGGTAGAGGGGTTTTCTCTGAATGCTGGGACGAAAAGTTCTTATTTAAATACATAGGATGGTTTGCTGTGCGCGCGAGTGGAAGTTGAGCTTCGTCAACCGAGATAGGGGAGGCGAGAGACGTTCACCTTTGAAATAACTTGCAATTCACAGTAAAGATTGTCGATAATAGATTCAAAATTTCAGTGTATTCTTGTGGTCTTGGAAACACGCGTTGTTCTTCATTACAGGCGTATGCTCCTTTCGTCCTTTCCCCTCAAGTTATCTCGTCTCCGAGACTTGATCGTGAAAGTCGATTGATTTCGAGTCTTGCTCCTTCTCATCATCTCTTGCCTTAAGCCAGTCATATAATTACGCCCAGATGCTTTCCTTCAAGTTATTCCTTGTTCCTCAACTCTGTCACATAACGTCTGACTTTTAGGTAAGGCCCTCCTCTCGTTGAAAGGAGAGTCACGTGTATCGATCGGTGTTGGTGACTATAATCGTTTTGGATCGGTTCTAATAGGGAATTTCGATTAAAGAGATCGAAATCAACAAAAACGATAAATATGGTCTCTATCAGGTTGATTTGAGTGGACATAAAATCTCAAAACCATCACCATGTGTTATCACGTGGATTTCGTCGTTTTAAAAGGGGGACTGCCGACTGGCCAAGGTCTCCTTCAACTTCAAATCTATTCTAAATGAACTTTTGATTTCTGAGCGGAGTTCGCATTCGGCTGAACAACCCCAAAGCGATGGAGCGGCCGTCGGTGAACATTCCCCTGCCTCCGACATGCACGGGCAGCTTATTCCTTCCAGGGGAGCAACAATCCCTCCGCGCTTTAAACGGCTACCTAGGACTCAGCATCGATCGAGGTATGATCGTCAGCTAGAATTCCATGCATCGAACATGTCCGCTTGGGATCCCCGTGATATTTATTATATTTTCTATACGAACAATCCAGTCGGGAGAGAAGCTGTCCTCACGCAACGGTCTCGCCTCCGTATACTAGCCAATGGCTGAGTTCTAATGTGGATGTTGTGGCGGTCGTTTCTCAGGGTTTACCACAGCCTCGGTTTGTCGCGTTCATCCCAACTCCAACCATTGCCCTTGAATATGGGACCTCCGAACCTCCAGACTCGAGAGGACTTGGATATTCGCGTGGCCCCGTCGGAAACGGGCCCCCTCTTGCGACAGGTTTTGCTCAAATGTAATCATGCTTCCCTGCATGTCGGGTTTCGAATTCCCCGACTTCGATCGCGATTCTCGAAGACTTAGGCTCACCCGGCCGGTCTCTCCTTCCGCGTCTTCTATCTCATCGTCTCATCTCATCTCTTCATCCGATCTATATTTTCTGTACACGTACTGTACGTGAAAGAGCTGCTCTGCTGTACATATTCAGCTCTCCGCGTCTCAGCCCACGAGCTAGTGGCATTGCACCTTATTTCCTCTTCTACTCCCTCCCTTGGCGACAAATTTGGCTCCAATTTCGACAACCATCTATCAGGATGGCTTTCTCACTCTACACGCTCGGTGGTCTGGTTTTGGTCGTTGGATATTTGATCCAACAGCTGGCAAATTATATCCGCGTCGCCAGATTCAAAAAGCAGCATAAATGCGAGCCCGAAACACAGATCCCGCAACCTGAGCGTATCATCGGGTACAAACTCTACAAGACCCAGATGGAAGCATCGAAGAACAAGAATCTCTTGGAAGCGGGCCGACAGAGATATATCGACAACGGCAACACGTGGTCGGGTATAATGATGGGACGAGTAAGTTTCTCAAGATACAAACCAAGAACCAACGATTTGACATCCCTAAGAAATTCATCAATACGATTGACCCAGAAAACGTCAAGACCATTCTCGCTACCAATTTCAAAGATTTCGGTCTGGGACAGAGGCAAGAGAGTTTTGGCCCCCTTCTCGGACAAGGAATCTTCACGACGGGTATGTTACCCCTCTCCTCGCATCAGCCATCAAGCCCTGCTGACAGAAACTCGAAGACGGCGCTCAATGGGAACACTCAAGGGTAATGATAATTTCCGAGACTCCTAGCTTTCCTGCTGACGGAAATCACAGGCTCTTGTCCGCCCCAACTTCACCAAGGCCCAAGTAGCAGACCTCGATACGTTTGAGTCTCACATCCAAAGACTCATCTCCAAGCTCCCACGAGATGGCTCGACAGTGGATTTGCAGCCGCTCTTCTTTCAGCTCACCCTCGATTCAGCAACTGAGTTTCTCTTCGGCGAGTCCGTGAACTCATTGACGTCTCAGGAAGGTTCAGAGCAGGAAGTATTTGGCCGAAGTTTCGATCTCGCTCAAGCACAACTGGGCAAACGCAGTCGGTTAGGGAAGCTTGTCCACCTATTCCGCGACAAAGAATTCGACCAAGCATGCAAGACCGTGCATCAATTCGTCGACAATATCATTCTAAAGGCTCTAGAACGATCCCAACCCAAAGACGCGGAGAAATCGATCGACGGAAAGGGTGAAAAGGAACGTTATGTCTTCTTGACAGAGATGTTAAAGTCAACCCGAGACCCAAAACAACTCCGCGACGAACTCCTGAATATCCTCCTAGCAGGAAGAGACACAACAGCCAGTCTCCTCTCAAACACCTTCCACGTCCTCGCCCGCCGACCAGATATCTGGGCTAAGCTGCTCGCAGAAGTCGACCAGCTTCATGGCGAGAAACCAGACTATGAGACCCTGCGCAACATGAAGTACCTCAAATACCTCATGAACGAATGTAAGTTCCCCCTCCCCTTTCCCAATATGCTCTTCTAACCCCACCAGCCCTCCGCCTCTACCCCGTCGTCCCAGGAAACGCTCGCTTCGCCAACAAAGACACTGTCCTCCCCCGCGGCGGTGGCCTCTCCCGCACCTCCCCAATTTACATCTCCAAAGGCCAAGTAGTAGCCTACAGCACCTACGTAATGCACCGCCGCCCCGACATCTACGGACCCGACGCCGCACACTTCCGTCCCGAGCGCTGGGCACCAGAAGAAGGACTACGTCCTGGCTGGGGATATCTTCCTTTCAATGGCGGACCGAGGATATGTGTTGGACAGCAGTTTGCGTTGACGGAGGCGAGTTATACGACGGTCCGTTTGGTGCAGGAGTTTTGCGGGTTAGAGAGTAGGGATGCGAGGGAGTGGGTTGAGCAGTTGAGTTTGACGATGGCGTGTGGGAATGGGGTGAAGGTTGGCTTGGTTCCAAGGGAGAAGTGAGGGAGCTTGGCGTATAGGATGGTGTTGGAGAAATTGAAGTTGGAAATAATTGAAGAAGGGGAGGGTGAAATTGTATAGGACGCGAGGTTACGACGGCATGAATGATCGAACGAACGGCGGATTTGTGTACCTGTAAAAATTGTCTTGGGATAGGTAGCGCGGCTTGGGAACAAACTTCCTACTTTGAAACGAATAACCTCATAATGAAGAATTCGATTCTCTACCTACCATGAGAGTCTGTCTCTCAAGCTCTGCAAACACTATAATAAGATGAACGGGACGCGTAAGGACATCGTCACGGTCTCAAGGTCGTCTGATTGAAATATAGTAGAAATATAGCTTGAACCAAGAAGGTACATGTAACTCTTACACTCACCCCTTCGCTCTCCAGGTCTAAATAATAACCTAAAGATTTGCAAACCCGTCCTCCACAATCTCCCATCACTCCATCTCATGCACG
>FJOG01000002.1:2093325-2257461 GCA_900073065.1 Phialocephala subalpina
CTGGTTTGTGTTTGTATTGCCTCGATTTGGTTCGGGAATGATGGTTGTGGATGTGGATACGTATGCGAAGATGTCGGCGTATGTGTGGGAATTTAGGTATGGGAAAGTAAGGAAGGATGTGAGTGAGGGACGGCGGAGAACGAGATACGAGGTTACGCCAAGTGTGGACGTTGTTTGCGTTTTCAGCACGAGAAGCAATGCAGAGCGGATCCATGGAAGGGAAAATAGAACGAGGCTAGGAACTAGGATGTGGACGATTGGAGCCCTCGCGGTACGGTCACTTGAATGTTTCAGCCCTTTGTGTACTTCGATTTGAAGAACGCAGTTAGGCGTTCTAGAAGCCTCGTTCTACGAAAGCCCTGATTTAGGGCAACTCATCTACCAGAAACAGAGCTCAGGAAGCAAGCTTTGAGCTGAGAATTTGAGTGAGGCGCGGGGCCCGCAGGTGGAAGTCCGTGTTTGAAAACGGGATAAGGTTTCGCTGTAGCAAATGGTAGAGAATTAGCAGCTTCGACAATTAGCGAAAATAGAGATGGTGTTTCTCTTGATGGAAGGTGAGGATCGAGATGATAAGAGAGGTTATCCTGGAGTCGATAGAATGTCCTGCATGGGCGATCGAAGGGCACGAGGTGTTTCTGTCACCATCGAGACACTTGACCTGTGTGTGGCTTTGTTTGATGGCTGAAGCAAACAACTTCTTGAGCATGATTGAGCAAGGTATTGCCAAGTACAACCGCCTGGAATTCTAGAAATTGGATCTTGTGGCATAGAACCTAGCATTCTCCGCAGAAAGCGCACCAAGATGTGTGGAATCATCGTGGCCACCTGAAACATCAGCTGCATGCTCTCGATGCCCCTGTTGCTGCAGATCATATTCGTTGCAAGGCTCAGCCGCTGTCAGACATCGGCTGCCATGTGCTTCGTGCCGACTTGAACGCGTCATAACTATGATCGAGGGATCAAAGCGCTACTCAGTCCTATCAAGGGAACATAACTTCAACGACATCGTAAGAAACATCCACAGAAACTCTATGAATCTAGAAGGTCATGGGCCAGCACTGTTATCAGTGCCTGATTGGGGCACTGCGTGCCGAATTCAGGGAAGGTGACACACCTGGCGTTCTCGTCCACTGCACGGTGCTAGATTCTGCAGGCTTCGAGTACCGTCACACAGTGAGTGGGCGAGAACATCGAAGACTAGGCATCGGGGGAACGATGCACAAAGTATATGTAAATGCGTGATGTTGGTTGTACCAAAAAAAGAAACAGCTCGATGTGGCAGAGAGGTAGAGAGGTAGAAATATAGAAACTATCGCTAGCAGTGCGAAACTCCGAACCACGAAGCCTTGCAAGATTGAACATCATGAGGGACTATCTATCTCAATTTGACGAGGAGTCTGCCAGGTCTGCAATGAGGATCCAGCATGGAAGCTCATGTTTTAAGGACTTCAGCAGCAATTTCGACCCCTATGCATTCAATTGTATCTCCACAAATACTGCGAGAGCTTTCTCTGAGATTCTACCATCAGACTACTTTCTGCCAAATAAAGACTTTCCTGGCTAGACGATGCCGATGTGTGCTGCTCCGTTGGAGTTTTCGGGTAGCGACTTCACAACAAGCCCAACTTCGACGGCAACAAACGGAATCCACAACACTCCATTCAGTGATTCACACAATCCATTCGACGCCAGTTTTGCCCAAACTGCATACCCCGACAACCATCAGCAGCTGCCGTACAAGATTCACGGCTCACAATGCTCGTTGCAAAGCCCAGGTTCACAACTGTCGTCTCCGCATTCGGCGTTTCCTTCAGAAGCAGTGCAACTCAACACGGATTACCTCTATGCACCTCAGCCGAAAAGATGCAATGGCGATATCGTAGGAGAGCTGCAACAAGGAGCGCCGGTTGAAGCACTGGAGACTTGTGCAGTGTCATTGACACAACCTCGAAAGCGACGCAGGACGGCGCATGAGCCGAATGGGGAGGCCGGCACTATCCCAACTGCCACGAAACTTCCCACGCGGCGCAAGACTCTGCCATCCACGGCGAGCGTTCAGCCCGAAAAACATATCCCAACCCAGATAGATTCTTTCGACACTCGAACCGACTCCCCGCCTTGCTCGAAGACAATATGGAACATACAAAGGAGGCTAGGACTCGAGACCAGCAGCGGGGAATAGCGCAATTGACAAAGAACGGCACAAGCATGTAGAGATGAAGTATCGAAAGCAGATGAAGGACAGATATGAACAATTATTGTTGGCCTTGCCTGTACAGGTTGCGAGTATCAACACCAATGGCAAGTCTGAGATTGTGTTCCAGAAGAACATCAGACGCGGAAAGGTGCTCGACCTGGCCAAAGAGCACATCGACTTGTTAGAGCGAGAGAAGGACAAGCTGGAATGGGAACGGCAGATTCTTCAACGTGAGGTGAAGGTGTATGAGGATGTATGGTTTGGAAACATGGGAATGCCAGGACCTATGGTGCCGCTGAGTTGAGTAATAAAGGCATGCTAGAAAGACAGAAGTAGAGGTTGAGAGAGAAGAAATGCCTGAGGTGAATGGATGCCAAAAGTTGTATCAGCGACTTGGTCATTGGTAGCTAGAGGAAGGAGAGAACTAGAGCAACATAATTTTGCAGTTGAGCTTCTTGGAGACCTTCCTCATTCGAACATGACGTCAATTGCATCGAAGAGAGCCGCACCTGCGAAATTTGGCACTCAGAAATCTAGGGTTTGAAATTATTGCGGGGCAAAACAAAACGTCATTCTTTTCCAACAAACTTGACAAGGTTGTTATCCATCCTCGCATTACCAAGCCCATCACGACGGCGCGCAAAAACCCAAAAAGCGAGTACGAGTCTGTATACTAGATAGTGAGTGATTCTTCCACACATGCTGTGTCACAAAGTGCTAGTGCATTCTGACAATCATACAGGAAAGGTGCTCTCCTTTGCCATCCGCGACACCCGCTGGACCCTGAATCTGACCCCGGCATCAGATTAACTTTGCTTTAAGCTTGCTTTGGAGATCTCTGTCGGTTTTAACGTGCATCTTCGGCTAGAGCTCTTACTCGATGCTAATCCTCATTCTGGTCATCATCAGAGCATGGGAATGCACGAAAGCCCAAAGAGAGTGCGAGTGCGGATGGACCCGGAACTCTTGTGCCGTCACGCCAGAGTTTGGCTGCTGCTGAACTCTATTTGCAGTTCGCGTATAAATGGTCAGGATTGAATGATATCCAAAACGGCTTTGCGCGATAGAGTTTCTCGACGTCCACTCCCCGTGATCAGACACGCACACATCCTGAGCGTCTGCGATGTCGATCCCCTTGATGCCTTGTGCTCTGCAACTATGCCGATCTTCGAAAAGCGGGAGGGACGCACGGCGCTGGGATTGATCTCAGGACAACGTCCTAGACCTTTGGGGATTGTTAGGATTCGTTCCACAAGGTCTTTTGGGCTCTGGAAGACCCGGAAGCAAACGTGGAGATGCTTCTGCTAAGGTGTAGCCCAGCTGTAGCTCATTGGCCGGTCACAACCACACCTCGGAAAGCATGCAGCGGGTCGAATCTATCTAGTTTGAAGCAAGCTGGTGTTAGTCGTCTCTCAAAGCGGAGTTTCTGTCAAACAGCATGAACGAACAGATGTTCATGTTCTTCACAACCAGCAACAAGACTACTATAAGATATCTTGGTCATCCCGCGATCCCACGCTGCATGCTCGCTGAATCGGAACATTATTGACGGGGGATCGCTTGAGCCCCGCCCCTCAACGGCAAACGGACGGCTTCCCGCACCAGTTCTCGGGGACATGGTATCGGCATGCTGTGCTGTAACCTTACAGGACGGAGTAAACGCTTCATTCGTACTCCATACCGACGAACATATCCATTCTTGGGCTGCACTGCACATGCATGACATGCATGCGAAGTTCTCCAGTTGAAACTTCAGAATTATTATACAATATGGCTCCTCACATATCAGTCAATTATCGGGGAATGCCCAGACACGCCTTTCATACCCAAAGAACCCCGCCACACTGGAATGGGCACGTCCCGCCCGAGCGCAAAGACCGACGAGGCTAGAAGACTGGAGCGTGAACTCTACGCCGGCCTTGTGGATGGATTTCTTCGATTCGCGTTTCTTTTCTTGAGCAATCCCATCTGGCATGCGTTCTCGATCGAGGGAGCTTTTAGTCCAAGATCCTGGACTTCCTTTAGCTCTGCTACCCATTACTCGTGCCCACTTACCAGCTACCTTATATGCAGAACCTTTTGGTGCCATAGCATGCTCTCCATCTACATGTCGATGACTCTGTCACCACAACACCACTCTCAATCGAGCCTCGATCAAAGAGCGACTCAATGGCCAGGAGTGATCTGAGACGGTAACACTGGTGATAGTATAGAGAACCCCAGTTCTCGCAGCCAGAAAACCGAAAGATGTTGGCAAACAAGACCTCCAAGATCGCGGACCCGTTCAAAATACACAGAGTCTTTCCAATCCGTATTCAAGGAAGCAAGGATCCAGAAGAAATAAGTGTGCAAGATCAGGCCATTTAAAATCCCGAATTGATTGCTAATTTTGTATAGTAATACCTGATCCCTCCCCAGGCTCAGATGATGATACAGATTCCCACGAGAGGCCGTCTCCTCCGCCGTTCCTCGTTCGACACCACTCTCAAGATAATGTCTACAGTGATGATCCGCCAAGCGTTGCAACTTCCGAACACATAGGAACCACATCGCCCAGTGCTGGATCCTCTCGTTTTGTTTCGAATACTTTCAACCTAGCGACCAGTGAGGAATCTCGTAGTCCAGGGACGGTAAAAGATCAGAAGGTATACAGATGTGAGGATGAACCGTACGTTCAACCCTTCCACGCCGTCGAGGCCAATGACTTATTTGACGATTGACGGGCAGAATCCACATTCCCGGCGCAATCCAAGGATTTGGGGCTTTGATTGCCATAAGAGAGGATGAACAAGGTCGATTCGTGGTTCGAGTTGTCAGCGAAAATTCGCAAGCAATCACAGGCTTGCAGCCCGAGGCATTGTTCGAGTTGCGATGCTTCACTGACCTCTTGATAAAAAGCGACAAAAAGGAGTTCAAGTCTCGCGTACGTTCGATGAGAGAACGGGAGCAGGGTTCAAGAACGAATCCAGATGTCTTTTCTCTCTCATTGACATCGCTGATGGGTGCCCCACTTTCTTGCTACATTGCAATGCATTGGAGTGCTCCATCTAATCTGGTGATTTGCGAGTTCGAATTGATGAAGGACATGTTCAACCCAAGGCACCCACCTGATGATGGCTTTCCGAAGATACCAGTCGGGGTTGTTGAGACTGAGGCCACAGATGAGGAACGCAAATTATCAACAACTACCAAGAGCAAGCCACTGCATGCAGTTCAAGTCGCACGGGAAACCGAACGTCAGATTGGTTCCATGGAGTTGTTCCATGTCCTATGCGAGATCCAGAATCAACTAGCTGCTCAAACCAATTTACAAGATCTCCTTGATGTCGTTGTCGGCTTGGTTTATGAGTTGACCAGCTTTCACCGCGTAATGGTTTATCAGTTCGACGAGACGAAGGCTGGAGCGGTTGTGAGTGAGATTGTGGATGATCGAGCATCGATGGACAGTATGTTACCGAATCCACTCTCCCAACATCAAAGAATATGCTTGCAGCTCGGTGACCTTGTCATTTGAACCAAATTTCGGTCTTATGGACCCTTTCTCGTGCTTAAACCATCTCTACAGCTTGCATTCTAACATTTTGTGCAGTATACAGAGGCTTGAAATTTCCAGCTTCCGACATACCAAAGCAGGCTCGAGATTTGTACTTGATCAACAAGATTCGCGTCCTTTACGATAGAGATCAACCCACGGCAAGACTCATTTGCAGGTCTAGAGAAGATGCAGCAACTCCACTCGACCTCACACATTCATACCTTCGAGCAATGTCCCCCATCCATATCAAGTACCTAGAAAACATGGGCGTGCGAGCAACAATGTCAATCTCTCTGACAGTAAACGACAAATTATGGGGACTGATTAGTACTCACACCTACGGTACTGGCATGCGTGTCTCATTACCCGTTCGCGAGCTCTGCAGGGCACTAGGAGACCTTGCCAGTACCAACATCGAGAAACTGCTCTACGCCACACGAATCAAGGCTCGCAAGCCACTGTCAAGCCAACCGCCAAAGAACTCCCCATCAGCATATATCGCAGCATCATCTGGCGATCTTCTCAACATGTTCGGTGCCGACTTTGGCTTCCTAGCCATCAAAGGTGAAGCACGTACAATTGGGAAGCTCTTCTCTTACAATGAAGCAATTGTCCTTCTCCAATATATTCGACAACGAGCGTTCAAGACGATATACTCGACGAACTGTATTACGAAAGATTGCCCAGACATTCAGCAGAAATTTCATGTTATCTCTGGAATGCTAGTGATTCCTCTGGCTTTGTCTGGGTCTGATTTCCTCATCTTCTTCCGGAAGGGCCAGACTCAGGAAGTGCAGTGGGCAGGAAATCCGTACGAGAAGAAGAGACGGGTTGGTAATTACCTCGAGCCTAGAGCTAGTTTTCGACGTTGGAGTGAGCGTGTTGTTGGTCGGAGTAGAGAGTGGACTGAAGATCAAGGTGAGGGCGGTCTACGGTCTGAACAAGTGCTGTCGATGCTGACTTTTGTAGTGGAATCTGCTGCTGTTTTGAGTACTCTTTATGGCAGATTCATTGAGGTCTGGCGTCAAAAGGAAGCAATTGTGCAAAAGAATCGGATGACACGGCTTCTCATCCGCAATGCTGGTCATGAAGGTTTGTCTGAAACTCTTTCATCCCGTCTTTAGTGGTGCTAATAATTTTAGTCCGAACGCCGCTGAACAGTATTATCAATTACTTAGAGGTGGCTCTCGAAGAAGTTTTGGATGAACGAGCTCGACAGCATTTGCAGAGATCTTTGCAAGCTTCTAAGTCCTTGGTCTTCCAAGTGAACGATCTTCTGAACCTGACGGAAGCTGAGGAATCAGAATTTGATGTAAGTTGCCTTCCAACCAGAGACATCTGCTACGAGATGGATGTCCCATTCCCTGGGACATTGATGAGGATATTAATGTTCTTGTGACCTTTTTTGCTAACTTGTCCCAGGTCCACGAGGACAATGTAGATTTAAAAGTAATGCTCACAGAAGTCATCATCTCTTTCAAAGATGCCTCCGCTCGCCCTGACCTTGAGATCCGGCTTGAGGACGATCAAAAAGTCCCAACCATCGTGCGATGCGACCCCTCAATGTTGAGACAGGTGATCTCCAACTTGTTGGCGAATGCTATAGAGCATTCGAGCGGCAAGTTGGTATCCGTAGGATGTAAGTCGCCTCTCATCTAGCCCTTTCCGGTCAAACACTACGTGCCATACTTGTCAATGTCCTTCTTCCAGTCGAGCAATGCTAAGACATAACAGTGGAATACATCAGCACATCCGACTCCAACACCCTCGTAGAAATGTACTTCCAAGACGGCGGCAAAGGCATGTCCGAACAAGAACTCGACTCCCTCTTCCAAGACTTCGAACAAGTCCTCGACGACGAAGAAAACCAGGCAACAGGCCTCTACGAAGGCGATCCCAAACTTCCCCCCATATCCCTCGGACTTGGCCTCGCCATGACAGCCCGTTTCGTCCGTCTCAACTGTGGCCAAATATTCATTGCCTCGGAAATCTCCAAAGGCACTAAAGTCTCAGTCAAGATTCCCTTCCGGAAAGCACGCCCTAGACCAGATTCCGCACGAGATGTTGAGACACCTGGAGAGAATAGTCTACCTACTCCTCCTTTACTCACGCCCGACAGTGCACCTGGAGCCGTGCCTGCGATTCCGGGAACAACGGCACCGGGGATTTTCGAACGAAGTCAGAGTCTAGATACCATTCTCCCCATCCGACAATACACCCCCTCCCACGCCCGAGAAAACTCCCAATTCACGCCCGGTCCCGGATCCCTCGCCTCAACCGCCCATGCCGTATCCATGACCACCGGTCCAACATTCGACCCAAACACAGGACGGTATCCCTTCCCTACCGTTTCGGCAAATTATCAGAGAGTGAATGTGCTAGTAGCGGAGGATAATCCGTTGAATAGTCGGCTACTAGAGACAAGGTTGACGAGGAGGGGTCATGATGTTAGAGTTACGGTTGATGGACATAGTTGTGCGGAGGTTTTTAAGGCGACGCCTGATGCGTTTGATGTCATTCTTATGGACTTACAAGTTCGTCCTTCCACCTCCTCCCTTTTCCTTCTCACTAACAAACTCCCTAGATGCCACTCGTAGACGGCAACGCCTCAACCCGTCTAATCCGCGCCCACGAACTCTCCCACCTCTCCATCCACAAAGTTCCCCTCCCCACCTCCCCGAACTGCTCCTCTTATGGCCGCGTCCCCATCATCGCCGTCTCCGCCTCTCTCTCTGAACAATCTTGCGCCGAATACGTAGAGTCAGGATTCGATGGATGGATTCTAAAACCGATTGATTTTACAAGACTGGAGATGATTATCGCGGCGGTGATGGATGAGGAGATTAGGAAGGAATTGTTGTATGGGAGGACGTTGTGGGGGTTGGGGGGTTGGTTTAGGGTTAGGGCCGGGGATGCTGCTGTTTGTTAATTACGAACATTATCATTTTGGTTTTGGTTAGGTTGGGTAAGCGAGAAGGGAGCCAAGGGGATGGGTTGTGCGATCTCATTGAAGATCTGATGCGGATATGATTGCTTTTGGATGATAATAGAACATGAAAGGGGTACGAGGAAAAAGAGATGGATGAATAATGAAGATGATGAGATGAGATGAGACAAAATATTGGGCATTTTAGCTTGGACAAAGACCTGGGTTTGCGAAGCGAAGGTATGATTCGATACCCAGACATTTTTACATGTAAAGTAGATAAGCGTAGGTTATTGTTTGGAGAATAGATTATGGGGTGCGAACTCAATGATTTTCAATGAGTGATTGTGCGTGATTCTTATGAAGCGTTCAAGGTATTATTCAATTTCTGTTCTCATCTGATACTTGAATTCAGGCGAGACAGATTTTCATCAACTTTCGTCCCTCATTCAGTCATCCAAATCAACACAACGCAATGCAAATCCCCAACTCCAGCCCCCATCAGTGCAGACCATTATAGTACACCAAACAGCACCCCAAACACCATCGCCAACCCCGCTGTCATAACCCCATTCCACCCAACACTCACTCTGCCAGCAGCACTCTTCTTACTCAATCCAAACGGCAGTCCTTGTTCACTGAACGTCACATTTTGTTTGATCGTGGCATTGTAACATTGGCCATTGACAATATCGAGGTTTGTAAGATCGTCTGGGACGAGGAAGAACATGTATTGATTTTGGGATATATTCTTGAATCCTGATGTGTCGTAGGGGAATTTATCACCGGAGTCGGTGGCTGAGGTGTTGCGGAGGAAGATGCATTGGACTTGGCCTGGGAATTCGGTTACCATAGCGGGGTAGTCCTTCATGACACTGCAAGAACAACGGATTAGCATTGTGGTTTCTGGGAAGACTAAGGGATTCTTACTCGGAGTTAGAGGTGTCTGCGATGAGAATGAACTTCCTTTGAGGATAGGTCTGGAAGATCTTCTCGAGCAGGAACTTTCTGATTGAGAGCGTGGCGGATACATCTGAGAAGTTCAAAGGGCGGGTATCGAAGGATCCACCGGGGTAGGTCTTGTAAATAAAGTCCATGTAATTTCGAGTGACTTGCTCAGGTGTCGTCGTCAAGTAGTGAAAGTGAAAGTCGGGAATGCTATTGCTCCAGTTGGCGTAAATGTCGGGCATGTTCATCCATGGCGTAAATGCTCGTGCAAATGAATTCAGAAGACCCTCCTCTGGTTCGTAAATCTTGGTAATTCGCAAGATATCATCAATGTCTGAAATGATTGTAAGGCCTGCTGGGGGAACGAGGTAGGAGGTTGCATTTCCAGTGTCTGTTCCATTTGTGTAGACGTTCACACGCTGGATGGAAGTTGTGTCGTTTCCTGGGAGAAGATATCCTCCAGGACCCGAGACATTCGCAAGGGGAATGAATTGATCAAAGTCGCCTTCAACTGTTGTCTCTCCAACAATTGTGATATTTTGTGCCCCTCCGCCTGGAGTGATGGCATTGGAGCCTCCGGATGTGCCATCCGTGCCTTGACTTGCGGCTGGCTCAAGGTTGAATGTGACGTTCACATTGCCTTGCTGAACAACGAAAATCTCAGCAGTGAGATTTCGTGCTTGTGTTTGTTGTGCAGGTGGGAGGGCTTCGATCGATGTGCCGACCAGGAAGACGTTTGCCAAATCGTTTAATTTTGACTCCGAGATGTTCGGTTGTTTGTAGATGTTTCCACGGAATCTAAGATTCCATCCTTGATCCGTCCAGTTCGCGTATCCTCTGTAGTCTGGTCAGTACCAACATTCTGCGGTTCTCAATGTCCCAGAACTTACGGGATATTCAGGGCCTGCGTAGGAGTAGCTGTCAAATCGCTGCTGCTGATACCAAGACTACTTGCTACATCAGAACCAGTCGGGAAGTCCTGGAAGAAGTTTGGCACGCCGCTAGCGATGTATGATGGGTATGTGCCCAGAACTGAAGTAAGGTAGCTTCCCAAGCCTTCAATTGAGCTAAGGACATCTCGTTCTTGGACTCTTGACGGTGTTCGATCGGTCAATGAGGCTCGAGCCGTGATCATAGGATGTGGTGCGGGTGCAACTGCAGCTGGAGCTGGAGCTGGAGCAGCGAAAGCTACTGGCAGAGCCAAGGCGAGGAAGAACGACGGCGAGTTGAGCATCGTGATAGCGGTCTCGGCAGAATGACAGAAACAGGGGCGGTGGACGAAATGAGGGTCTGCTATTGGTGGAAGCAGAAAGTCGGTTCACTCTCACGACCTCAAAGAGTGAGCTTCTGGGAAGCGATTTTGAAGAAGATGAAAGGATGGATATTTTCACAGAAGGGAGACCTCCAGAAAAAGAAGATTTAACATGTCTAACTGCTCCCATGCTCTATTATTGTCAAGCTTAGCTTGCTCGTCTTCCAAGGCAACGCACAATGTAAGCTTAAATTGCTTTGGGTATGACGACACTGTGCATGGTCCCTCGTTGCGATGCTTCATCAAAAGATGAAACCGTGCCATCGCCGCCACGATCGTGGCCACTTGCTTCCAGGCTTTTCACATTCTTTACAATTATCCAGCAAATCGGAGGCGACGGAGATGATATTGATACATAATCCTCGAAGAAAACCTGGTCTGGAGATGCAGGTACAGAGATGGCCATCACGTGTGGCTTACCAGCCACAACCATTGATCGACGACCATTGTCTTGGCAGCATCACAATGCATCTTCTCCATACAACTGATGAGGCTGACATGCAGCGGTGGTGGCCTAAGGTCTTGTATCACAATCTTGATATCTTAAACTGGTGTGAGAAACTTGCTGATATGAATGTTATATGTTCTGTTTCTGCTTGAGATACGGAGCCGGGAGTCGGAGGCTTTGTCAAAATGCCAAGTGGTTGACTTCGGGCCTGCTGAGGAGATCAATCACCAGTCTGAGATGATGATGAGCCTCACTCACAAGCGTGTGAATGAGCCGAAATCTCAGACTTCATCTGGAGATTTGTTGATGTTCCCCGGCGTCCTGTCCATGAGCTGCGTTAAAATTAGCTGCTTTGGGACTGGGACTTTGTTCAATTCATGCATATCCTACCAGTTCTGATGTTGATTTGTGGTGTTGGTCCTTTAAGAGATTGCATGTCGGTTCCGAACTTGTGGAGGTGAGAAGAATCAATGGTTGCTGCCAATGGAAACATCGGACGAGTAGGGTCGTTGAAACCGCTTCAGTCAATCATGGTCTGCAAAGAACATAAATCGATTTTAGCGAGCCAAAAAAAAGTCCCTTCATGTCATTTGGCACACACTTCCTGAGGCTTACATGCGAGGTTTGGCAAACAAATTCTACGAATATCATATCGCCTGCGCAAATGCCATGTCCGAAGCTCCTTCAGAATTCCCGCTACGATGTCTGTTTGCCTTCCGCGTTTGCACCGAGACACGAAAGACAGCATCCTCCGCAAGGCGGCCTCCCAGACAACCCTAAGAAGCCTTCATGAGATTGACGACTTCGGCGTGATCGTAAAGCCGTAATAGAGAATAATTCGGCCGCGTCGTGCTGTCCCAACGCTGGGCATCCACATAATAAGACAATACGGATCGTCAACATACGACGGAGGCGTGTCGATATCTCCCATGATAACTTTAACGTGCTCAGAGCCGTAACTACCGAGAGGAAGTCCGCCTCTTTCGGAGAATACGTAGCTCAATTCGCGGTCAATTTCCTTATACGGGTGTTCTGCAAGACTTAGAAACAGCAAGTACTGCCTGTATCTTGTAAGAGGCTCAATTCTTGGAAAGCCTCCACCCGTGGCTTGGTGGGCTGTGATCGAGGGTGGTGGTCATCAATTATGTAGTCTTTCGTCCGTATCGCACATAACAGCTCCTTTCGTTGCTGAATATCCGAGAGTAGGATCACGAGTCCGAAGTCGGTGACTTTCGGACTCGCATCCCAAAACTCCGCTTCCTCACCAAAACTTTTCGTCGGACCTGTTAGGAAAGAATTCGTGTATGCCCCACCTGATCAAAATCCTGCCCGAACGGATCCGAGTCGATATCTAGAGTTGTGTTGAGGAGGAGGAATGCATCACGTGACCCACCTCCTTCACAACAACAAGGAGAAACTCTCACGATAGTGGAAAGTAGCCGATGTTTCAAGTCTCCGCCGAACTTCATTCTATTCTTGTCGATGTCGGCGTGAAGATTTGAGCTATGGAACTCTTTTCTTGCAAGAATAAATACCCTCGGACGCCGTTGAGGTGAGTTTCATTCAGCATCTTCTCTCATCATTCGGCTGAAGATTCGGTCCAGACTCTCCCATTTCCGAATAACACCCAACTCATAAAACCTCTTCGCGCCGCACAAGCACAACGAATGTTCCGAATACTTCAAACTTTCACAACTCCGATCAACATCTAGAACTCCGAGAAGAAATCCCCAACATTCACCTTTCCTGCATTGTCGGTAGCGCTAACACCCACCTTTCCGAAGTAACCACTCACAATTGGTCTTCGACTCACCTACTCGGATACACCTCTGGAATCTCGGACTTTGGTCTCTTTCTCGGACTTCAACCACTCAGGTTTCGGACTCTAACCTACCACACCTTCGGTTAACCATTCACACCTCAGATCTACGCTGACAAGTTGGACATTGGTTATTCAGGTCTTGGACAACCTCGGATCAACCCACTGCTCGGCTCTCTACCCCAGATTTCTCGGAAATTCCCCTGACTGCCTGGACTTAAGTTACTCTGGCTTTGGACACTTCGGTTAACCCCACACACCCTTCACGCTCAAGCTAACCCCCACACACTCCACAACCATGACCATTCAACGCGGCCCCCTCTCCAAGCCTAACGCCCCGGCTTCTACCGGCCCCAAGAAGCCAACAATCCTCTGCCTCCACGGTGGCGGCACCAACCGCACAATCTTCAACATCCAAACCATCCGGATCCAACGTGCCTTGGCCACAACCTTCGACTTCCTCTTCATCGACGCTCCCTTTGAGGCTCCTCCTGGACCAGGTGTGATGCCCACCTTTGAAGGTTGTGGACCTTTCTACCGTTGGACCAAACCTGGAGTCCCTGATGACTTGCCCGAGGAAACACACAAGCTCCTCCATGAGACACTGGCGGACCCTACCCGGAACTTCATCGGCATCATGGGCTTCTCTCAAGGTGCCAAAACCGCGGCTGGATTGGTACTGGAGCAACAACTCAAAGCTAAGAATGCACCCGATTCAGTTCCAAAGGGTGGAAAACCAGGCCAATTCAAATTCGGCATCTTCCTCAACGCCGTCTACCCCCCCTTGGTCCTCGGAATGACAGATGAAGAAAAGAGTGAGTTGATCAACCTTCCCAGTTTACATGTTATCGGTACGGTAGATCCGTTTAATGAGGAGAGCCATGCACTGTACGGTGAGCATTTTAATCAGAGGAAGGCGAGGAAGGTGGAGTTTGAGTTGGGGCATAAGTTGCCGACAAGTGAGAAGGAGACGGCGAGGATTGCGGGGGAGATTAATAGGTTGTATAGGGAGACGAGTGGGAGGCCGGTTGGAGCTTCGAGGGCTCGGTGAGGGGATGATTATGGAGGATCTTGAGGATGTGAGTTGGCGTCGTCCAATGTTAAGGGGTGATCATTGACAACATCAAGTCAGGCTATTAGAGGGTGTGAAGATGCCCTTTTGGGAGAGACTTTGGACTTCGATTGGAGTGGCATTCTTCTCACGACATCGCATGATCAGGAGTTCGGGAGTTTTTGGGAGTCATCGAGGACAAGCCATAGATATGCGACGAAGAATACGATGGACGGCTTTCACGTCAATCACGCTGAGTTTTACTTCCCATCTTATTTTGACAGGTCGACGATTCATTCATAATCCAGCAGGTTGGAAACCAAAAATATTATTCACACGTACTCAGCTTTGGGAGTCTCTTGTGTTGGTTCCTAGAGAGCATAGCAAACAAATCAAATACACATTCACATTTATTTCTTCGGTCCACGTCCAATATAGCATGCCAAGTGACTCATTCGCGCATAGTAAAACATGGTATAATCCTCTCACCACCGCAAGACCACAAACTTGCCCTCCATTTGCAGGACTTTGACCAACTTTCTTATACAGCGCATTCCTGGTTGAGCAATAGTCACAATCCAACCTTTGTATTGACTTGACCAGCAAGTCCAAATTCAGCCAGTCAACCTAGAAAATGTCTTGAAGACTCACTTCAATGTTTCTAATAATCACTCCAATAGCCTCATGCTCGGCTCAACGACCTAGACACTCACTTCCAATTCCACCAACTACAGCTACTCCCATCCACCTCACCCAAAATCCTTAACATTCACCCTCCCATTCACCCTCCCCTCCACCACCCCGCCAAACCAACCCGCATTCCCATCCCCCTCGGTCCGCTTTAAATTCAACCGGTCCCGAACATCAGCCCCTTCTCCACCCAACACCCATATAAATTTAAATAAGCACTCCTCCCCTCAACAGGTAAGTTATCTCCTCTGTCCGCGTTGCTTATTGAATTTGGTCTTGTTATTTCGCATGCATTTGGTCCTGTTATTTCGCGGTATATATGTATTAGATGCGTTGAATTTTCTGAATTTGGTGATTTGGTGTTGTTATTTCGCGTTTGAGAATTCTTGAATTTGGTCGTGTTATTTCGCGTTAGTTTGTTTGTATGCTCGCGTTGCTTTTGCTTTTTGTTATTTTTCGGTAGATCGAGGTATGGTTTGGAGGATTTGTGTTTATTTTTTCGGTACTTTTTTGCGCTGCGCGTTGAAGTTGAAGTTGAGGTTGAAGGTTTATGGCGTCCTTTTTGCTTCCATGTGCCGCTCGCTTAAATAGGAGGTGTGAAGCGAAGGTTTTGATATTGAATCGAGTCGCAACAAGTTCACCACCACCACAATCACAGAGCATAGCAGACCCGAAGTAAAGTTTCAAGCTCTTGCTTTCTAATTATTGCTCGTTCGCGATCCCAGAATCTTTTAGGTAGGCAGCAATAACACCCGGCACACTGCCCTCCCAACCTCCCGGATTATTAACCTGCATCGCAGTCACAACCCCATTATCTCTCACCATGTTCGTCGTACTCTTCGTCAACAGATTATACCAAAATAGACTCGTCGTATCCGTCATTATCACCGCGTTTTCCTGACAGATATTATTATGATTCGGACATCCTGCATTGGAATAACTCCCATCAGTCATATCGTTGAAGAATACCCAGAAAGCGGAGCCGTGGATGACGAGGTTCGAGGATGATGAGATTTGTTGATGGAAACCCATGTAACATTGTGAGTTGCCTGAGTCTCCGCTGGAGGCGCAATTCGAGAATGTAGGGTCTCCGATAGAGGTGTTTGATGCCCAAGGACTGGGAGCTTGTTCCGGACTTCCGATTCCTTGCCAATAAGCAGTCTCGGTTTGTTGCATACCGATATACACATTCTGCGCATTGTTCAAATTATACTGATATAAAGTATTATGTTCAAACGCAGTCCCAACTAACCAAGCTCCTTTCGTGCTTTCAATCAAAGCTCCTCGACCAGTAGCTATGTTTTGATTCGGTCCGCCGTCGAGAGAATGGTCTGCGGTCCAGCCCCACATGTTTTCGATGTAGGGAGAAGAGGAGGATGTGATGTGGAGCATGGTGTGTGCGGCTTTGCAGTCGGATGTGTCGGCAGGGGCGCAGTTGGTGTTTACTTTTGTGTCTGCTGTTCCTCCAACGCGAACGTGGGTATTGTGGAATGATACGGAGCCGGGCGAGGAGGCCGCCATGTTGACCTCTAGAATGGTAGCGCCTTGTAGCACATCAGCGACGGAGAAGAGCATGTCGGTGAACTCGGCGACACCGACATCGCCTGGGCGGCCGACTTGGACGATTGGTTGGGGGTTGTTAGGATTGTAGAAGTTGGACCCGATGCCTGAAATTACTGAGAGGACGTCGCCGACGATGCGGGATCCTGGTGGGACGTAGATCGTTTTCGCGACTCTGATGAACGTTAGCATGAGGGGTATTGGAAAGCGTCAGGGATGTCTTACTTGTAAATACCTTGAGGAAAGTACGTGATCTTGCAGTTCGCATTCGCGGCAAGGAGAGCATTAATAGCATCACTATCATCGTGCTGGTTGTCTCCATATACGGTGTATCCAGAAGCACTTTTGACGTTGACGAACTGTGAGACATCGTAGTTCTCGTACTGTGGCTGTTGCTTGGTGTAATATTTGTCGCCTGAAAGAAGTGCTGCCGGACGGTTGATCTGGTACATCTTGCCAGACTGGAAGTTCTGCGGATTCTCGTTGCCCATAACCCAAGTTGATCCGGCTGCCACAGAGCCAGAGAGAAGCGCACTTCCATCTTTGCTGGACTTGACGGCAGTGACACCGCTGCCGACGTTGAAGTTGTCGATGACCAGAGATCCCTCACCGTTGCCGGTGACTGCCGTGTAAACACCAGCGTTGCAACTTGATATTGAAGAATCGATAAGGGAAACAGCTCCAACATTGTATGAATTCGACATGTCAACGCCATAGTTGCAGTTCTGGAAGGTGAGTCCTTGGAATGTTCCGACAAAAACGTGGTCAACGTAGATGCCAGTGCTGCAACCATTGAAGGACAATCCCTTAAGGTTGTACTGCTGATTCGAAAGTTGAATACCAATGGCCCCGCCGATGAAGGACTTTCAGAGATTAGCAGGTGTCAACTTGTATTCCATGGATGACTTACGCAGTCACTGATGAGTGTACCCGACCCTCCACCTTCGTTATTCCCGTTGACCACAGCGGTCATAGTGATGCCGATGTGCGAGGAATAGTCTGGCATGCTAAAGACCACGTTGAAAAGAGAGCATGCTTGGGAAACTGCCCAATTGAGTCCAACAGCCTTGGTGCCTGTGCTGATGCTGGTGGTCTGGATTTTGATATTTCTGATACCGGTGTAGAAGTTGGTCGTGGATTGCTGGGTGCTGTCAAAGCCTTGGATGACAGGGTTGGTCCCGAGAGAAGAATCGGCCACAAAGGTAGGCATGTTCAGGGGATCTCCGACCAGGAACGTGTTGACCAGCATGTTGACAGAGTTCGAGATCTTGTAAGTTCCTCCTGGGACATAGACGTAGGCTGGTCTCGTCGTGAATCCATTTCCTTTGCGGGATCCAGCTAGCGAGGTCAGATGGCAATCATTCAACAGCAATCGGACATTTACTTACAACTGATGGCATTGTTGATTGCTCCCGAGGCATCACTTGAGCCCGAGTTGTCGGCTCCAAAGTCGCTGACTACATTCCTCCAGACAGTGAAAGAGCCGCTCAACTGATGATTCTGTCAGCACAATCTAAGTCTTACAAAGAGAGTTCCTAACCGTGGCAGCAATTCCGTTGTGGGCAGCCTGTTCTCTCCAGAAAGTCGAAGGAGAACCAGGCTGAGGACCATTGCAGGAGGCTTGGGCGATGAATGAAACAGGATGAGTTGGACTCGTGGAGTTGAGAATGATATCAGGGTTGATTGATATATTCAGACCCTGTGCTATATCGATGATGCTATGTGCAATTAGTACTGTGCATATTTGGGAGGCATATTCAACACACGGTTTCTGAGCCTGGATCTGGTCGACATAGATAGACGATAGGTTGACTGGGTTTGTAAGAGATGAAGAGAGGGGCAGAAAGCTTGATGATGTCTTGACAGCTTGAGGTGCAGCTGCAGCGAAGGAAAGAAGAGCAATGAAAGACAGTAAGACAGACATGGCGACAAGATTGAGTGAGAAACAAGAGAATGTATGGCTGGGGATTGGAGACGACAAAGCTTTACGGTATATATCTACTCCCAGAAAGACACACTAGCATCTCCTCGTACAGTAGCTAGTAGCCAGCATCTTGCTTCTTGCTTCACTTGCCCAAAATGTGGGGAAACCCTTGACGGGCCGAAATCAGCTCCTGGTGAGATCCTTTAGCTGCACTGAGCAGATGAGAATGTGCAGATTTTGGATGAAAATAACCACTCATAGAACAGACTTCCCCAGGGTGCAGCGGTAGCACCAAAGCTGGGGTGGAAATCTGCAGGAAGCATCAATCGGTACCCTGGGAAGGAACCTCGGGACAGCTTGTCTAAGGTAAGGCTGAACTTTCAATCAAAGACCATCTCAGGGGTAGCCTAAGAATAAAGCGTTCCTGAGAGTAACCTGCCTCATCGGGTTACTCAAGGAAGAAACATGCTTGACGATCCACGCTGTCAGTCTCTAGTTTCCGTTCAACAACCGAAGGGGTCCTGAACGTAGATGAGGATTGCTAGTTTTAGTAACAAAAAATCCAGGAGAGGGCATCGTGGGACGGACACGATCCGATTCCAGAAGTCTCCTGCGAGGCTTAATTCAATTAAGCAGCGAACTAAAAAGATACTTTCGTCGATCGATCCCCTTGCACCACCTCGGCGTTCATCTCGACGATGGCGATTGAGGATATGCTGTCGGCCGACAGCGACAAGGTGCTTTACCCAAGGCAATAAGCCTAATATATGTTCGGAAATACCGGTCGGCTTGCTCGTGTCATGTCATCCTTGTGCACGCATGACTGGACGTCGTGCTCGAGGTCAGCTTTGAAATGAAAAATGATGTCGAATCTTGCACTCTCGGACAAAATCCGGGGTGCGAGGTTTTATCACTGAAGTTTCTGATTACACGCTCAGACCGAGGACGAGCAACCCACGTGATATGGCTACTGTAGCCTGACTTGGGTTGAACTCCATAACGACACGCCGTGCTGTTAGAATTCTATGAGGGTGGGAGACGGAGACGCTCTTTCTTCAAGAGTCTTATAAGCTACTTTAGATATCTCGATTTCGAGTTATGCACTTCTTCTCAACATGGAGGAACAGTAACAGAAGAAATCACTTGCATCATTCTCAATCACGACTTCTCGGGTCCCAAGGATGCATGTCTCAAGCCGACGCGCTTGGACAAATACTTTCTTCTCTGGGTACAATATCAACCCGAGAAGTTTTCTCACAGCACTTCGGTTTCCAAACTCTCTGGTCTTCTACTGAGTTGAGGTCCGAGTAATCAAAAGCACCTTTCATGCCGGAAGAGCCGTGGCACGAGACAAGAACCGTCGTCATGAGTAGTGGCTCCCGAAGATGCCGCCACTGAAGTTTTGTCATCACATCATCATCAACAGCCGTACTCTCCGGCATTGATACAAGTTATATGGAGGAGCTCAAGTGAGCACCTGGGAGACAAGAGCTTTGATACCATCCCATTAGTCATCCAAGAACTCTCATATTCCACTCCTGCGAGATAAAAGAACCTCCTCCGACTTCCCTATTCCACAGAAGTCCAGACCCTTCATCAATATCACCGAATGACACCCCAAGCAGCCACTCCACCTGTGCCTGTCCTCGAAAACCAAACCCTAAAGCTTCAACTACGACCCCCTCCAATCCCAGAGAAATCCCCAAAGCGATTGACCAAACCAAGACCACAAACGAAGGATGGGGGAAGGAAGACTCGGAACGGCAGTCTCGGACTGTCTGTGGTTTGGCGTATGGCCTTAGGTCGAAGAGAAAGACAACACAAGAAAGAAGCAGAAGACAGGCAAGAAGATTGAAGACCGATGGGGAAGGAAGGTGGAAGATGAGGGAGTGGAGGTGAATCCAGGTAGTAGGATGAGAGATGAGAGTGACTGCACCAAATATTTGAGGGTTCTTTGTACTTTGGGTTTGGAGAGCGTGGTTTTGGGAGTTCTGCGGGCGTTAAGGAGAATGGCAGAAGTCTAAATGCTTTTTGTAGCGGTATCGAAATCGAAATTATTGAACATCTTTTACACGCGACAGAACCTCCGAACTTCCGTCAAATTCAGGATCCAATTATTGTAAACATACGTGAATTCGAAGGGCATTGAGGTGGAGTTCTGGCCATCGTCGTAAGTGGTGGATCCCGAAGTTGCCCCTACTGAGTTTTATCATCACATAGTTAACAGCTAGGGCATCCGACATCGATATAAGCGTACGGAGAGCCCACAAGAGTTTCGAAGAGGGGTAATTCTCATGCCGCATCAGTAAGACAGGATTTATCGTAGCCGTCGTACAAACATCAGAAAGCCTACCTCCTATAGATTCATTTCTCCTGCGCAGCACTAACTCTCTCCCACCACCATATTCGCCGAGTTACCTCTCAGAACCTGAATTCGCAGCAAGAAAGGCATTCATACAAAACCAAACAACCAAGCTGAAACTTCAGCCAGCTACGGCTCGAAATAGACTTCGAGCCGCTCTCTCAGCCAAAGGAAAATTCAAGTGCGAGTGACAATGGGCGCAGGCAAGGTCGGAGAAACCATCTCGGACTTTCTCTGGTTCGGCATATGGCCATGGATAGAAAGGAAAAATGGCTCAAAGAAGAAGCAGCAGAAGGAAAAGGGGGGCAAGGAGGTGTAAGGGAAAAAGTGGGAGGAGGCTGTTGATGGTGCGTGGGTGAGCCGAGGAAGCAGAATGAGAAGGAGATACTTTGCCAATGTTCGCGGGATGTGTGTTCAGACTTCGAGACAGTTGCGGGCGTTAGGTGAAGGACGAAGGGCAGAAGTCTAAAGGTTTTTTGTAGCTGTATCGAGATCATCTGACACCTTTTAACTCTGCCTCGACTTCTTCTTCCACAATCTCTCGTACGCCTTCCCAGCCAGCTCCCTTGGGAACCGTTCTTACTCTCCTCTCCTTCTTCTCAAGACCGATAAATTCCTCTGGAAGAACGGTGTCAAAGCTGAAGCCAGCCTCGTTCTTGAGCGCCAAGTCCACCGCATTCGCGAACTTGGCAGGGTGAGCAGTAGCTAAGGAGATATGATGAGTCTCGGCAGGTGAAGTTCGTTTTATCGATCGCAAGGAAGCAGCGACACCAATAGCAGAATGTGGGTCCAAAACATAACCACCATTGGAATAGAAATCCTTGATCGTTTCAAGTGTCTGTTCATCGCTGACTCTCTCGCTCTCGAAGTCCGTTTGTGCAGCCTTCAGAATCTCTTGGTGGACCTCAAAGCCGCCTTTGGTCTTCAATTCTTTCATCCAGGCCTCGACTTCCTGACCTGCTTGCTTCCTGTTCCACTCGTCGTCCATGCCTGCCCCAGCAGCGTATTCGTATGCTAGGAACCATAGTAATCGTTCGAAATTGCTCGATACCAGGATATCCATTGCTGGGCTGAGTGTCTCCTTCACGCCATCCTCGTGCGCTTTTGCTCCATCTTCGGCGATGCCTCCTTCTGCTGCGGCGCCTTTGACGGGCTTTTTCTCGTATTTACCAGCTTTCCAGAATCGATCGAGGATGTCGTTCTCGTTTGTCGCGACAACAAGCTTCTCTAATGGCAGACCCATGCGCTTCGCAAAGTATCCAGCCAAGATGTCGCCGAAATTTCCAGAAGGTACGACAACTCGAATTTTGTTGCCGGGCTTGTATGAAGGAGATTTCGTTAGGGCGAAGTAGGCGTGGAAATAGTATGTGGTCTGAGCGAGGATTCGAGCCCAATTAATAGAGTTGACAGCTCCAAGATTTAATGTCGAATTGATCTTGGGATCTGCGAAGAGGGCCTTGACTGTATCCTGAGTAGACATTAGCAGAAAAATGGTACAAATCTGCATAACTTACCTGGCAATCGTCGAATGTGCCATCAACGGCCAAGTTGTGAACGTTGGCATCCAACACTGTAGTCATCTGCGCCTCCTGGACTGGGCTCACTCGTCCCTTGGGATGCAGAATGAAGACGGAAACATCCTTCTTCCCTCGCAGACCGTAGATTGCTGCTGACCCAGTATCACCACTTGTTGCTCCAACGACAGTGAGGTGATGCCTATTTCTGCCTGTCTTTCCCTGATTCCGTCGTACCAAGAAGTATTCGAAAAGATTTCCTAGCAGCTGTAGTGCGACATCCTTGAATGCGAATGTAGGTCCGTGGAACAGCTCCAACAAGTACAGGTTCTCCTTCTCATTGAGTGTGACGAGAGGTGTAGTTTCTGGCGCGCGGAAGGTCGAATAACTTCGGTTGATGATTTCTTTGAGGTCTGCGGTAGGGATTTCAGAGGGAGAGATATAGAGAGAAAGGATTTCAAGCGCAAGTTCGGAGAAGGACAGGTTCTTCCATTTCGACTCCCAATCGCGGGGTAAGGCGGGGACTTCCTCCGGGATGAAAAGTCCACCATCAGCTGCGAGACCTTTCAGCACAACTTCCTCGAATGAAAGCTGTTACAAGTAAGCTTCGAGTGTAGCGTAATTGGCTCGACTGGGATCTCATACTCCGTAAGACCCTCCTCTTGTGGACAGGTATCGTTGTGATGGGGTGTGAGTCGTGTCTTTGGTTTCTTCAGAATGACCGTTAGTCACAGGTGTTGTGGTTGGTACAGCCAGCCCAACAGGAGTAACTGAATCAGACATGGCGTAATGGCAGGAGGAGAATTAATTGCTGAATGTTGGTCTGTCTGCTCTCTTTTGAAGAGCAGAGAAAAATATCATGCACCAATTCCGCGATCGGACATTCTGCAAAAAGTGCCGATGACTCAAATCACGTGGAACTCAGGGATCGTTGGTGAAGTAGCCTCCGTAATTGGTCTTTTTGAAACGGATGGTCTCCTTCCTCTGATATTTTGTTAAAAAGCCGGCAATATAGTGCTTGCTAACAAATGTGTGTTGAGTTGTGGAATTGAGTTTCCCCGTCTCACCAAGACTTGCTTTTTCTCAGCCGAAACATTTCCTTCTCCTCCATGATACCCTTCTCTGAGTTCAGTATTTGATACCACTGCAATCAAAACTCATTGACCCCGATGGCTCAGAACGTCTATGACCAAGAGAACTTCTTCAAGGAGTATATCCAACTTCCTCGCCAAGTCAAGGGGCTCGATGGCGCTCCCGAATGGTCCGCTTTGAAAGCTCTCATTCCAGATCCTAAAGGATCAGCCTTTTTGGACCTTGGATGCGGCTTTGGTTGGGTCTGTCGATGGGCTAGAGAAAATGGTGCAACTACTGTTCAAGGAGTCGATGTATCAGACAATATGCTCTCTAAGGCGAGGGGATTTCCACCAGATGCAGCCATCACATACACTCGAGCAGACCTGGAGACATTCGAGATACCCCCAAACACGTACGACATTGTCTTCAGCTCTCTTACCCTCCACTACCTCAAGAACCTCCCAAGTCTGATACTTCAGATATCCAAGTCGTTGAAAGCTGGAGGGGCTTTTATGTGCTCGGTCGAACACCCGATATTCACATCTCCTCGAAACGCAAAGTTCGTCCCGGATTCGGAGGGCCAGACCATCTGGCCTCTCGATGGGTATTTGAAGGAAGGACCTCGAACGACGAACTGGTTCGCCGATGGAGTTGTGAAGCAGCATCGAACAATCTCGACATATGTCACTCTCCTTCTCCAAGCCCGGCTTCAACTTTCTGCACTTGACGAGTGGGGGCCAACTCCTGAGCAGATCAAAGAGTCGCCTCAATGGGCAGATGAATTGAAACGGCCACCGTTCCTGCTCTTGAAGGGGGTGAAGGCGATGTAAAGCTATTTTGCAAGCTTAGGTTTCATTTCAGTTACCAAAGAATGAAGGTTCAGCTTGGTCTGCAAGGTCTCACTTCTGAACGAACCGACTCCCTTGATTGGCCACAGAACCTGCAGGGGGCTGACTCCAACCTCAACCCAGCGGCCCAGCCTCATATGCACATCAGCATTACTACTTTTCTTGACGACCTCAAGAAATATTTACAGATATCATGAGAGGTAGCTGACTTTTCACCTTCGTTTCCCGTTCTACGGCATCCTCAAGAAAGAGTCACAGTAGCTGTACCTCTTCACGGTCCTTAGCTTCCCCGCATCACATGTACCATGGGTCTCCTCACAAGCTACCACGAGTGGCTGAAAGTAGCTGATACAGCACTACCTCAAAACTTTGCTGGTTATATACTTCAGCTCTGTCTTTCACCTCTCCGATCAAAACCCTTCGCAACAGACTCATACGACAACCCGAAAGAGATCGCGAAATGTGGCAAACGTATTGGGAAGAGGAACTTCTTGCCAAAGCTGCCCGAGAGAGATGGAGAAAGACCCGAGATGTTGAAATGGATGGCCCCACATCGACAAGCTACCCAGAGAACTGACGATGATATGCACGAGGTAAGTTCAAAGTTGGGAGAATCATTCCAGGCACTAACGATGAACAGCTTCTCGCTCAAGCAATCGACGAACTAGTAGCCAAGCACGCAGTCCACGTCGTCGTCAAGACCTCCCCAATGGAGAAGTCAGGTGATGCAATCCTCATCAAGGACGACATTGAGACTCCTCACGCAATCGCCAAGCAAAACAAACGGGAAATTGCTCATGTCCACGTCGACGGTGGTCATGGAGACTATTCATTACACCTATGTCTCAGTCCATCCGACTGCAAGGAGGTCATCGAGAAGAAATGGGGGGAAAGGATGACGCTGGCCGGAAGCTTGGTGCCGACGAACTACTTGCTCATCTACACGCCAAGGACGAAGGAAGAGCTTGAGATTGTTAAGATGATTATTGAGGGTGCGATTGTGTTTATGACTGGAGCGAGGGAGTTAGTTCAGTAATTTGGGGTTGATTTATGGTTCTGAGGTTCGAAGGTTTGGTTGATACCCGAGTTCGTTGATTTTCCTGGCATGGTTTCATCTGAGTGGACGTCGGACGATGCTCCAGATGGAATCAAGCCTGATTTTGCAGCGAGAGATATGAAGCAATCCAATGGTCCCCTTCACTCTGGATGCATCTTTAGATATCAATGCTGCGGTTGAAATCTCGAAAACTTTGCTCCAGATGTGTTAATGAACACACAATACTCACTTGCGATTGTCCAAGCTTTGTTGGGCATGGCTTCGCTGAGCGGAAGACCATTGTCGTCCCGTTCCGTCTCATCTATCAAGCATCCGACAAACAAAAGCACGTTGTCACTGTCAAGGCAGTCCCTTTATTAACTAACAATACCATTTCCACAATCTCCAAATTCGCATCTTTCTAATCCCGCAATTCCACCTAGAGAAAGGTGGTAAATCTTTCCACGCAAAGGACATCAAAAATGAAAAGCCCAGTCAGAGGCAGTCGCCAGCCAGTCTCTCAGCCATACATTATAAACCATTTGTAATGCTTCATCTTGAAAAAAGGTTGAGACTAACGAAGTATCGTTTATATACTCCTTTGGACGAGCGTCTCTGGCCCGATGGAAGGGACATAATGCGCGAAGCTAGTTTCTCTCATCCATCTCTCTTTATTAATGAATCTCAGAGCTCGTTGGTGAAAGGGATGTGCCTACTTTCTGTGTGCGCTCAATCACTCTCCTACACGGAAGTAAATTCCCAACTTCTCACAACCTTCTTAAATCCCGAGTGTGCAAGTATTGCTTGGCTCCAATCGGAGCAGAAATCAGAGGGATGCAAAGCTATATATACGATACCTTTCCAGTAACTGGTCAGCAGACGAAACAGTCAAGTCGAGGAAGCCGTTGTACCTGTCGAGTTGAAACGACGGGATTGAGACGACAGAAGTCTTTGCCCAACTAGAGACTTGCTTGTGCTGCCTGCAAGCTACAAGTGAGTTTTCACGAGATTGTCTAATCATTCGAACTTACAATTGTTGTTGTCGATTTATCTTATATTGCCACTCTCTTTCAATCACCACAAGCAAGACGCTGCGCAACTATCTCCAATCTACTCCTTTGATCATCTCATGCGACATCCCGACGACCAGAATTTCGTCCCCAGCCTCACCTACAATGAAAGGACTGACTTAGTCGAGATCAAAATCAGAACTTCTGATATCTTGTCTTGAAGACTGATCGTGATGCGAAGACGGGACAATATGCTGAAAAGTCACAAGCAGACGGACTATTTATCGTTTCGCCTTTCATCGGCATCGAAGTCTGCTTCTCCAATTTCGAGCGTATTATTCAAGACAGTCAAGACATTGACTTAAGACTTAACATTGAGGATAAAGGATTAGTATCTTGTCCGCTCTAAGGAAGCTCCGCCCTACTATTGGCTTCCGCTGGATCATTGCATGACCCTGAATATCGATTTTGGGAAGAACGAACATTGAGATGTACAAATACGTAACGAAAAATGAGGAAAAGATTCTCAAAGCAGAAGGTAGGATAAGAAAGCTTGTTTCATACGCTTTATTGAATACTGTCTGCACGGCATCAAGTAACCACCGCCTTCAAAAGCGAGTGTCAATAACCGAAAGTTTCCCGGTATTCCCACAGCCTTGCCTCTTCCTGAACCCAAAAGCTTGCCATGGCCATATCTGTGTGTTTTCTCTTCTAGTACAGGCTTGACCTCTTTATCAGGTATTCCCGGAGTAATCCCAGTACCATGCTCCCTCCAATAGGATAGTTTCCCCATTCGAACCACCAAGCACAACTCTTCGGATTCTCCAAGTTAACTTTTAGCATCATAGCAGACAAAGAGATAGCAGTGCCTCCACAACTGAGTGCGAAGTGTACTGGCCCGAAGCCTGCGTGCTTTCCAGCTAGTACCAGACCACCGATCTGCACTGCTGAAAGAAGGGAAAGAGCCGGCTTGGTGCCTTTAAGTCCTCTGGAAGGTTGGAGTTAGCGTCTTCTCGAGGAATAATGAGGCATTTAGAGAGGATAAACATACAGCCTAACAGCTAGCCCCGGCGCGCCGGCTTTGAGGTCGTCCTCATAGTCTTGGTGTACATAGACAGTATCAAAGATCACAGTCCAGAGCGTTCCCGAGATACTGAGGAAAGTGATCGTGAGGAAATCTGGGGAGGACTTGAGAGTATCCCACGAAACGGAGCTGACTATTGCAATTCGCTCTAATTGTAAAGGATAATGTCCTAATATCGCACGGCACATCAAGTAAAGCGGAGCCGAGAAGGCGAAACCTAGGAAGACCTGCGGAAAGCCCGAGACTCGTTTAGGTGAGGGATACAGGCAAAGAAGCACACCATCTGCGACCGCATAGGATATAGCAGCATGTGGTAGTGATGAAAGCAAACAGCCGCGGCAGCAAGCTGTTCCAGCGTGAAAACATTCGCTTGCTTGGTGGAGACTGCACCGCGTGCGATAGGTCGATTGCGAGTTCGGGCAACCTGACGATTGAATTTCTGATCCAGGCTGTCGTTCACGGTGCATCCTATACCACGGATGATGATATCCCAAGAAGCCAGGTACAAAGACCATTCAACGGCAGTAATTATGGAAGGGACTGGAACAAGGAGGTTCAAAAGAACTCAAAACTCCCCTTTCCAAAATTTCGCGACTGGATTCCGCATGTTGTCCTGGGTGCCCGGGCCCGCTATAACCAGAGAGAACTCCCTTCATTGTTCTCTTAGCGTTAGAAGATGGTCTCTCTGGGAGCTTATGGCGACTACGGAGAGACCGTGTCAAACATACCGCACTCTTTTTGTTGGTTCATTTGTACGTACATGGAAGATGAACTTCAAACATACTACACTCATGTTGTTCGATCATTTGTACATTGACGGAAGATGAACGAGGTTATACAATTCAAATTCTGACTCAAAACAGTGCGCCGCTCTACATTGTGACTTTTGCTATGTACCAACTACTCCAAAACAAGAATCCTGCCATGCCCAAACGCCTTCAATGGGAATCTTCGTGCCTTCGTCACTGCTACCAATGCCTCTAGATTACACCTCATCGCCCTTCTTGGTAGGAACTTGAGTGAGCACATCAAAAGCGCCCGTTCCAACCTTGCTTATCCTCCCAATGACAATTCTCGAACTTGGATTTGAAAGATCATCCCAGTCACCATCCGTCACAGCATCTGCCAAGAACCCAACCGTCGTCTCGAAACTCATCTTCATGAACGGACTAACGCTTCCCCTCATTCCATTTCTGTTGAAGGGGCTGAATCCTCCACCTCGAGTCATATGGTCGGCGATCAAGTTCAAATGCCTGTTGTCGACACTGATTCCGTGACCACCGAAAACGCCTGCAAGTTCCTGCACGATGGCTCCACGACAGGCTTCGACACCGTAGTTGGTGAGCATGGCCGCGATGTCGTTTGTGGAGATGGTGTTTGGGTTGATGAATTCGGCGTAAGCCTGCATGGCTTTCAGATTGACACCTTCAGTGTGAACAACCCGCGCCTTATATGGCTTGCCAGCCGAATCCTTCATTTCTTCGTCAGGAACGTATGTGCAGCCAGCAAGACCTGGAATCTGCTGAATGAGAGACTGTCTCAAAGCGTCCTCGACGATGGAAAGCATGAGAACCTTGGGAACTTCTGCGTCATATTCCATGGTGATCTCACACCACTCTCCAGCCTCTTCATCAAAACGGAAGCGGACGATGTCGTTGCATGATTTCATCACTCGGGCTTCGCGTTCTTCTGCTATAGCGGTGGCGGCTTGACTTTGGGCGCGGCTCTGTGAACGGCTCTGCTTGGCATCGTCCTCTTCGTCGCCGCTAGCAGGTTCTCGCGGTGACCCGCCAATGCCTTCGTCTTCCATATCCTCGTCGTCCTCAGGCTCTGCTTCTTTCTGCATCTGGGTCTGGATTCGGTCATCGTCCTCGTCATTTGCTGCATAGCTGACAGCTTCGGCGCGGTTGGCCCGTTGCTTATCATTTGTGGCATCATCATCTCCATCATCGTCGTCGTCGTCTTCGTTGACTTCGCGTTCCGCTGAAGCTCTGGCTTCTTCAATGGTGCCGATAGACTTTCCGATTTCAGGCACCGCGGCAGTGTTCGCAGCTGACTTCATGGCTTTCTCTCCCTTCTTCTTTCCGAGTGCCTTACGGGTGAACTGCTGAAGCTTGGGAGCGAACTTCTTCTCCAAGGTAGTAAACACATCTCCAATGGTGATGGCGTAGGTCTCCGTGTACTCCTTTGAAGGGAAGAGCTTGATGTGAATGTCGTAAATTTTGGCTTGGCCATAAGCTGTGCCTCGACCAATGCGTTCCTTGACAGTGGCCTCATCCAGGACTTCAGCAAGCGAGAGAACACTGATGCCCTTGGCGAATTTCTCTCCATCCTGGTCCGACAGCTCCTCGTTCACGAACAGCGTCATGCTAGGAGTCGAGATGTGGTTACTTGCTGTCATGACAATTTCTCTGAGACGTGGGATACCGAGAGTGACGTTCTTGGCAGAATGTCCTGCCAAGTGGAAGGTGTTGAGCGTCATCTGGGTCGATGGCTCTCCAATTGACTGACCTGCCACGATGCCGACGGCTTCACCTGGCTCGACTACTGACTTGAGATACTTTGCCATGAGAACTGGTTCAAGTGCTTTGCGGACGCCCACGCCTCTTGTGTGCTCCTTATCCTTGACAAGTCCATCCGGATTGGTCTTCAGGTAATCCGTCAAAGCTTCGTAGAACTTCTCAGAGGTCGCATAGCCGTATTTTCCAGGGTTGAAATCCGCAAGAACAGGATCGGGACCGTTTTTGTCGTTTGCTTTGGCGTACTTCACGGCCTTCTTCATCCGCTTGACAATTGTGTCTTTCTCGTCAAAGATCGTGGCATACTTTGGATCGCCGTAATTCAGCTGCGACAGCTCTGAAGTGATGTTCTCAAGCAAGAACTTGAAATCCTTCAAGTGCTTCTGTTTCGTTGGCTCCAGTCCATCCTCACCGTACAGGAACTGCACCATCGAACCATCAGCATCTCTGACAGAGGTGTCGTATTCGACTTTAAGACCCTCCATTCCCTTAATAAGACATCTTTGAAGGTATCCGGAACGAGAAGTCTTGACAGCAGTGTCAATGAGACCCTCTCTTCCAGCCATTGCGTGGAAGTAGTACTCTTGTGGTCTGATACCAGTCAAGAAACGATTGACAATGTATCCTCCGGCTCGAACGTGGGTTTCGTATGGCCTAAAACACGGCAGAGTCTTTCCACTGACCATTACCGGCACACGACGACCTTCCAGAACCTGCTGACCGAGATTGCAGGAAATAAGGTTGGCGTTGACAGCACTACCCTTTGCTCCAGATACTGTCATATTCTGCATCTGGTTCTTAGGGAACTGCTTTACCAGACCTCCAGGGAGACAGATCAGACTGATGGCAGATGAGAGATCTCCGCCTTGCTTGTTCGTTAGGGTATCTAACCCAGCCTGTTTGGAATCGTCCCTCAGGACATCCTCCAATCGGGATAGAAGTTCCGGGTCCGTATCATCTGGCTTTTGTTCGGTGAGCCCTACATACTTAGATGCAACTTCTAACCCGATGGTGTCGGCGACTACAAGTTTGTCTCTGCGGTCTCGCTCTCCTTGAGGTGTCAATCGCAAGTCATCCATACCGCAAGAGAACGCTCTCATGTGCAGAAATTTGGTCAGAAGTCGACCCAGGATACTAAGAGTCTTCCCTGCAACTGTAGGGCCATAAACTTCGTGTATCGAGTGGATGAAGCCACCTCCTGCAGGTCCAATCTGCGCTTTGTCGAGAACACCGGTGATGAATTCTCCGCCTTTGATATGAACAACGCCTTCCTCGGATTTAGGTCCCCACCTATTATCTGGAGTCTGAGATTTGCTGGTAAGTGTGAGGGGTGCGCAGTCAACAGGGGTAATATTCTTCAATATCGTCGTGATAACCTGCTTTCCAGTCCATCTCGCAACGGGCTTCAAGATAGCTGGTGGAACCGTCTCTATCCTATCTCCAACAATATGGCCACTTTCAGGACGCAGACAATTGTAAATCAACTGCTGGTATGCTGCACGACCGAAGAACGTGTCTCGATTACACATCCACACGGAGACGGAAATGTGATCTTGAATTAGACCTCGAAGGGGCTTTCCAGCCGTAGAACTAAGATACTGATGATCGGTATCCGCAATCTGCAATGCTTCTGCTCTGGCAACTTCAGTCTGGGGGAAATGCATGTTCATCTCATCTCCGTCGAAATCGGCATTGTAAGTATTACAATTTGCGTAGTGCATGCGAATGGTCTTCTCTCCGGGCAGGACTCTCGCTCGGTGGCCCATGATTGAAGGCTTGTGAAGTGTTGGTTGACGGTTCATCAGGACCACATCTCCATTCGTCAGATGTCGGTGGACTTTCTTGTTCCTGGCACCACTAGCACTGCTATTCGAGGACGCAAGAAGTTGATTCGCCAGTGCTAATCGTTCGTCTTGAGTCTTTGTCCTCAAACTTATGACTTGGCCATTCTCGTTCTCGATTGCTGCAGCGCCCGGCCACTTGTCTGGGCCGTTGATCACGGCCTGCTGCATATCCTTGAAGTTGTGACTGGTCACTGGCTCTGGGTAAGTCAACTTCTTCGCAAACACAGGAGGTACGCCGATTTCATTTGTCTCGATATTCGGGTCGGGCGAGATGACAGAACGAGCTGCAAAGTTCACTCGCTTTCCCATCATGTTCTTGCGGAAAAGACCCTCCTTCTTCTCAAGCTTTTGCTTGATACCATCCTCGTTCTTCTTTCCTGCCGCTCCCTGAATCGGATTTCTGTCTCGATCGATAAGTGAGTTGACCGCATCTTGAAGTTGACACCATGCTTCTTGAAGATCGTATATATCTCTTCTCCGTAACCCAGGGTTATCAAGAGCTCTGTCGGGATTTGCTATATCATGATGAATCTGTGCTACCGTTTCGCACCCCTTCAGAATCGATTTATAGAGGGAATTCTGCTGAGCTTCGGAGATCTCGCCGTCGCCGGTCCGGGCTTCAGGCCGGTATTTGTTTGGGGGAATTAGGAGTGTTTGCAAGAAGAACATGTCTGCTGACACTTTCGTGGCCTTCTTGGCCGTCGACCGGGAGTTGTAGATCAGGGAAAGGATCTCCTGCTCCTTCTCAAACAGCAGTGTCAAATTCGCCTTGACTTCCATGGGATTGATATAGCGCTGTGGCAATGGTGCTACTTTTGGTTTTGAGCTCGTCTTTGATGAGGTTTCGCCCATGATAACATCGCCATTCACATCTAGGGCTTGTCCTTCGCCTTCATCATCGTCCTCGTTCGAATCCAGGTCTATGTCGGCAATTCCTTCATCAAAGTCCCCGTTCTCCTTCTTCGCCGCATGCAAGACCTCCATCGCGTTGACGGCCCGGAAGTCTCCTTGTGCCATCTTATGCTTCTCCTTGACACTAAGAGCCTTTTCGAAGATCTTGACATAGCGATCCTTGCGGTAGGTCGGTGATATTCCATTGCAGTTCCCGCAGGTCTTGCTTGATGTGATAGCCTTCAAGAAAGCCTTGACAACCGTCCTTCGTGCCTCCGCAACACCTTCGTTCTTTTCTCGCTTCCATTCCCATGCTGTTGCCTTCGCTGCCTTGATTGACTTTTTCACGAAAGCATTCCGCCGGCGTATCACCACATCAATCGCAGATTCTTCGTCATCGTCGCTATCCGAGGCTTCCTTATCCTTGGTCTGAGCAACTTCGATGTTGTCAATCTCTTCAGCAGGTCCTAACAACCCGTGCTGTATTAACCGAAGCTTGCAAAAATATCGATTGACCTCTTTCCGGGACATCTTCAGGTGGTGACAATAGGCGCATTTCGCTCGTAATAACCGTAGGAGCTGATCCATAAATGTGGGGTGGTATACAGGCGCTGGGAGGTCGATATGCCCAACATGGCCTGGGCATCCGATCGAATTGAGATTACATGTTGTACAGCTATTGTCGCATTAGCAAGCTCCTATGCTCAAGTTTCGCACAAGCAAGCATACTAATGGTCTCCCCATGCGCCTAGAGCTTGGTCGTATAATCCTCCAGGCACCGGATGTAGCAAAGTATCGAAAGTCTGCGGATTCTCTATCCTTTTCACAGAAAGTGCTTTGATCTCTGCAGGACCAAGGAAGCCAAAGTCCACGCTGCCAATGGCAGACGGTACTGGTTGTGAAATATTCATGGTTTTGATTGTCCCAGGTTCAAAGCAGAAGACTTGCTATGCCGGGACCAAACACCTTCATGAACAATTCTTCACACCCCCGCTACGATTGAAGCTGTTGACAAAAATCCGGATCCGACGATAAACTTTTTTCTCGCCTTATCGCACGTGACTGTTATCGCAGTGCTAAATCATTCTAGGCAATATCACAGCAAGCTCCTCACTCACATTTCTTCAAACACGTCCACGACATACAAAGGATACATATCACCATGGATCGAGGCAAATCCCCCATTCTGGCTCCTCGCCATGACGATTCAAGCCGCGTTGGAAAGCCACAATCTGCCGCAGAGAAATTGGCATCTCTGAAGGCTCGAGTCGCAGCAGCAGTTGGCAGCAGCAAAGCAAAGACAGGCCTCAGTGCCCCCCCTCATCCTGCCATGGTATCCGCTAGAGGAGGTCTAAATGTAGACTTACATCCTGCTCTCCAGGACCTTGGACAATACAAGCCTTCAAAGACCATTGCGCCCAAGTTTGCGACTAGCATTGGAAATGCTCGACCAGTGGCAGAGAAGAACAAGCCCCAGCCCAAGAAGCAGCTTGATCTCTCTGGGCCATCTGCGGAGGAGACGAGGAATAATCCATATTTCGACAATAGCTTGGGTGGACAGACGGCTACGTTGAAGAATAGGCATTCGAGGCAGCTGGTTTTCAACCAGAAGGGCAAATATATCCAGCAGGCCAATGCTCTCCGAAGACAGGCAGCCCTTGAGGCTATGAAAAAGCGTATCGCGGAATCATCGCGGAAGATTGGCATAGATGAAGACCTCGATACGGAGAAAAACTATCTCGTGGAAGCTCCACCAGAGATAGAATGGTGGGATGAAGGCCTGGTGGATGGCAAGAGCTACGACGTTATCGACGACCCAAAGAAACTGAAGATTGATACCGTGGACTCCATTATCACCGAATACATCCAACATCCCGTCCTCCTCGAACCTCCCCAGGAGAAGAACATGCCAGCTCCCAAACCCATGTTCCTCACATCCAAAGAGCAAGCTAAATTACGGCGACAGCGACGAATGGCAGATCTAAAGGAACAACAAGCCAAGATCCGTCTTGGTCTTGAACCTGCACCTCCACCAAAGGTCAAGAAGGGCAATCTCATGCGAGTCCTAGGCGAAGAAGCAGTCAAGGATCCAACAGCCGTCGAAGCGCGAGTGAACCGCGAAATCGAAGCTCGACACCAGACCCACGTCGAGATGAACGAGGAGCGAAAACTTACCAAGGAACAACGACACGAGAAGCTTGCCGCGAATCAAGAAAAAGATGCTGCGAAAGGTATTCACGTCATGGTATTCAAGATCAATAATTTGGCGAATGGAAGCCATAGGTTCAAGATCGCGAAGAATGCTGAGCAGATGGCTCTCACGGGAATATGCATCATGCATCCGAGATTCAGTCTTGTGATTGTGGAGGGTGGTGAGCATAGTATTCGATTCTATAGGAAATTGATGCTGCAACGTATTGATTGGACTGAGAACTCGCCGACGAGGATTAAGGAGGGCACAAAGGCCGAAGCGTTGCAGGATTGGTTGAAGGCAGAAGATGAGAAGGGAGAGTTGAAGGATATGACGCTAAATAAGTGTGTCCTGGTGTTTGAGGGAGAGCAGAAGAGCAGAGCATTTAGGAAGTGGGGAAGTAAGGTGTGTGAGACCGATAGCGCGGCGAGAGATGCCTTGACGAGGGCGAAGATGGAGAATTTCTGGGCTTTGGCGAAGAGCATGAACTAAACAGGTTCTCCTCTTCATGTGTTGTCTTTTGTAGCATAGGCGTAGCTATATGGAAGCAAGCACGAATTGTCATGTTTCCTCCAGAGCAGACGTGCCGCTTTTGACTAAGCTTTTAAAACGAGCTTTGGCTTAACTTACGAAACAATGTCTATTTTCATATTAGAGAATCTGGCGAGCAAAGACTCCGCAAGCTGGACTTACTCCCTTCAAAACTGGCCGAAGCCTCAAGGATATATAGTGTGTCACGTGATACCAAATGCGTTTATCTGCCTCCGCTTTTGAGACGAAAATGGCATGATGTAAAACTTTATGGAGCACTCATACATTCATCATCGAATAAAGGTGAGCAGCTCCGTAACGAGTTCAGTGACTCCTTGCTCTCAACATCGTTGTAGCCTTACGCTTCTCGCCATCTCGCTAGGCAGATAAAGTCAACCTCTAACCACGAGAAACCACAACTCTTGAAAACACCAGCACTACACAAGAGTGCTCAACCGCTCTTCAAGATGAAATTCAATATTGAGTATGCTTCCTCTGCTTTTCATTAAGCTCACTCTAACGATGCGCTCAGTGATTTACCCGTTCTCTTTCCCTACCCAAGGATTTATCCTGGTAAGTTCTTCCTCGCCCCTTCGACTCTGGTTACAATACTGACGTTGCGCTCTAGAACAATATGCGTATGTCTCTTCTTCTCAATATTGAACTTTACAGCTGATGGATTGGCAATGAAGCTACATGTGCGATCTCAAAAGTACGTCTCTTTATCCCTTGAAAATGCAGCACGTGCTCACCTTTCGCCACAGAAACGCTCGATGCAGGCGGACATTCCGTCCTCGAAATGCCGTCGGGGACAGGAAAGACCGTCTCCCTACTCTCTCTCATCGTAGCGTACCAGATGTATTATCCTGAACACAGGAAGTTGATCTATTGCTCACGTGCGTCTCCTCCTCCTTCCCCTTCCATCCTCATCTAATATGTAACTAGGTACAATGTCGGAGATTGAGAAGGCGCTGTACGAGTTGAAAGCTCTCATGAAGTACCGAGAAGAACAACTCGGGCACCCAGAGGACTTCCGTGGCATGGGTCTTACGTCCCGAAAGAACCTCTGCCTTCACCCATCCGTCAAGCGGGAGAAGAGCGGCTCGGTAGTGGATGCGAGATGCAGGAGTCTCACAGCTGGTTTTGTGAAAGAGAAGAAGGAGAAAGGGGAAGACGTACCTGTTTGCATCTATCACGATGTCTGTCCCCTCGTTTGGAAGCCTGGAGTGTATAGCTAATGGAGAAAACAGAATCTCGATTTACTAGAGCCACATAACTTGATTCCAAATGGGGTCTGGACTTTAGATGGAATTATGCAGTATGGGGAGGAGAAGAAGCAGTGTCCTTATTTCACTTCAAGACGGATGGTCTGTTTCATTCTCCCACCACATGACAACCACTAACGAAGGTTACAGATGTCCTTCTGCAACGTAATTATCTATTCCTACCACTATCTCCTGGACCCCAAAATCGCCGAACGAGTCTCAAAAGAACTGTCAAAAGACTGCATAGTAGTCTTTGACGAAGCACACAATATCGACAACGTATGTATCGAATCACTTAGCACGGATATCACCGAAGATTCGTTAAGAAAGGCGACGAGAGGGGCGAATAATCTGGAGAATAAGATTGGGGAGATGAAGGATAGTGATTCGAAGAAGTTGGAGGAAGAGTATAATTCTTTGGTGCAGGGGTTGAGGGAACAGGATGAGGCGAGGGAGGAGGATGCTTTTATGGCGAATCCTAGTATGTTTTTCCTGGGTGTGAAAGTACAATTATGCTAACTGGTCATTCTAGCTTTACCCGAAGATCTGTTGAAGGAGGCTGTTCCTGGAAATATTAGGAGAGCCGAACATTTTGTTGCGTTTCTGAAGCGGTTTATTGAGTATTTGAAGGTATGCTTCTGTTCATGATTTGATTTGGATTAGTGACTGAATATTTTCCAGACTCGAATGAAGGTCCGACAAGTCATTTCAGAGACCCCTCCTTCCTTTTTGGCACACCTCAGGGAGTACACCTTCATTGAGAAGAAACCTCTGCGATTCTGTGCCGAAAGACTCACATCACTTGTCCGCACCCTCGAATTAACCAACATCGAAGACTACCAGCCACTTCAAGAAGTAGCCACATTCGCAACACTCGTAGCAACCTACGAGAAAGGATTCCTCCTGATCCTTGAACCCTACGAATCAGACACAGCCGAGGTCCCCAACCCCGTCCTCCACTTCACCTGTCTCGACGCAGCAATAGCCATCAAACCCGTCTTCGACCGCTTCAGCTCCGTCATCATAACATCCGGAACCATCTCTCCTTTGGAAATGTATCCCAAGATGCTAAACTTCACCACTGTTGTCCAAGAATCCTACCCCATGACCCTCGCCCGCCGCTCCTTCTTACCCATGATCGTCACTCGAGGTTCCGACCAAGTAGCCATCTCCTCCGGTTTCCAAGTCCGAAACGAACCCTCCGTCGTCCGCAACTACGGCCACCTCCTCGTCGAATTCTCAAAACTGACTCCCGACGGCATGGTAGTCTTCTTCCCTTCATACCTCTACATGGAATCCATCATCTCCATGTGGCAAGGTATGGGCATCCTCGACGAAGTATGGAAATACAAACTCATCCTCGTCGAAACGCCAGATGCACAAGAAACCTCCCTCGCACTCGAAACCTACCGAACGGCTTGCAAAAATGGCCGCGGTGCAATCCTTCTCTGTGTCGCCAGAGGTAAGGTCTCAGAAGGTATAGATTTCGACCACGAATACGGCCGCACTGTGCTCTGCATCGGCGTCCCGTTCCAGTACACCGAATCCCGAATCCTAAAAGCGCGTCTCGAATTCCTCCGCGAGACTTATCGAATCCGAGAAAACGACTTCCTATCATTCGACGCTATGCGTCACGCTGCCCAATGCCTCGGTCGCGTTCTTAGAGGGAAAGATGATTACGGGATCATGGTATTGGCCGATAAGAGATTTTTGAAAAAGAGGAATCAGTTGCCGAAATGGATTAATCAGAGTATTAATGAAAGCGAGGTTAATTTGAGTACGGATACGGCGGTGGGGTTCGCGAAGAGGTTTTTGAGGCAGATGGCGCAGCCGTTTGAGCAGGAGGGGACGAGTACGTGGGATTTGAAGGATTTGGAAGCGCATAGGGAAAAGATGGATGAGGAGAGTATTAGGAAGTTGAGGGAGGAGCAGGAGAATGGTATGAATGGTGGGGAGAATGGGAATGGAGATGGAAAAATGCAGGTCGATCCGGATGATTATGGAATTGATGAAGATGACGAGGCTGCCATGATGGAGCTTGATGAGTAGTGGGAAAGTCTTGGAAGTAGATCCCGAGATCTGGGGAAAGAGCAAGTAGATGAAGCCTTGCCTTTTAGATTGTAGGACTAGTCCCAAAAACTACTACAGAAATTGGAACCTGTATCATCTGCAGATTGAGCGCGAGATCTTTAACTTGACTGCTGAGTTTGCCATGGAAGCCATGTGGTGTATTTCTTCAAATGGAATGTCTGTCCTATTACTGGCGAGTTTAGTTTTGACATGTCCTGAATTGGTGCTATCACGATTCACGGACAATGGAATATCTTGAACACCAAAGTGATCTCTCCGTTTCCCTCTGAGAATGTAACACTACTATCCCTCCTAAATATATAACATAAATCCAACCCTAGAATCCGTCCAATATCTTGATACTTTCAACACCACGTACAATTTTCCGAAGGATATGTCGCCCGTAAATCCATATCACCAAATCCTAATGTTCGTTTCCAAGAACAAGGACCTGGCGAAACCATAACTGTTGATATTCCTGCTTCAAATTGAAGCCACCAAATGGTTGTAAAAGAAGAATGTCCCAACTATCCTGAGTGCCTGCTACCGGAGCCAAATGCACACTCTTCTGAGTCTCGAGTCACATAACCGTGGTCAAGTAACTCCAACTCCCCCTACGCCGGTAGCTAGCATCGCTAAAAGAACGTGGTATAAAATATGTCGTATCCTCGTAAATCATAAAAACCCCTTCTCAAATCCAAAATAAAAGTAATAAGTCGTCGAATCTCCCACAAACACTACATCACCTCGCATAAGGTTTATTCATAGCAGCCACCTCCCTCGCAATATCCGGCCACTCCAACTCTCTCCTGAAAGCGTCACCATGGCTTTCCTGACGGAGTTTCTCTTCCCACTTCAAAAGTTCATACGAGAACCTCAAATGCGGTTGTATGATAACGTTTAGCCTTCGGGCGCGGACGAAACAGTATGCGCGAGGGAAGGAAAGGCCCATTGAGCGCATCACTTCGGCGATGCAGATTGTTGCTGAGCGGGAGACGCCGACGCGGCAGTGGACTAGTGTTGCTGTTCCTTTTGCTTTTCCCTGATCTGTGAATTCATACGTTGTTAGCTAATGTCCAACTGAGAGGAGGTAAGGGGAGGGGAGGAAGGGGAAGACTTACCGATGAATTTTAAGCACCGCTCGAATTCCTCTGTTAGGGGATCAACGCCGTTATCTTGCACGCGTTGAACAACCATCACATTTTCCTTCCCCCACTTCTCGAGCTCGCCGTCTCGCCATGAGGCTGTTTCACCAACGGACAGGATTTGGTTGATGCCCATGTGTCGCAACAGGTCAGGATTATTGGCATGTCCTAAGTTGCCGAGATACATGTAATCTGTTACTCTGCTAGGGAGAGAACCGTCCATGTTTTTAATCCATTCTGGTTCTTCTTTAACCAGATCCGTGATTTCGGAAAGTGACTTCTCGGCGTGAACGGGCGATTCGGACAGGAGGCGGGGAGCGATGGTGGTTAGTAGTGCGACGTCGGAGGGGTAGGCGAAGAAATTTCGACGCTTGGAGACGTGGAGGTCCAGCCAGGCTGTTGGGACGGGGAGGCCGGTTGCGTATGTGTAGTAGGATAGGCCGAGGAGTGTGGATTCTGTGTATCCGTCTGTGCAGTGGATCAAGATCTTTCTTTCTCGTATCTTGGTCGGTTCTGGGGTTGAAAATGGCATGGGGGAATCTCCTTCTGCATCGTTCTCTTGGTGTTCTGCATCGGCTGGGAGGATTCCATGTGAGAGGTTGTATAACCATTTGCAGGTTTCCAGTATACCGTCCGCCTCGATTTGAGACCAAGTTGGTGGCATGATGCTTCCAGATGAAGGAAATTCGAGATACGCAGGCTGGTCAGGTGCAGAGCCTTCTGCAATAGCGTGTAAAGCAGTGTAATTGAGCCGTCCAAGGTCGCTGCACTCAATGAAGATGTCGAATCGCTCATCAGCTCCAAGTAATGCTGGATCTATCGATGGGTCTGGCGTTGGTCCCATCCAGACATTGTGATGAATCTCTGATGCCTTTGTCATCGTGCACATCTCAACTCTCTCTTGGTGGAAGAAGTCCATGACCTTCCCCGTCATCTGCCCCCGCGAATCGGTAGCAACAAGGTCCGGATACCTTTCCTCGAATTCTTGGAATTCGCTCGTGCAGACGAAGGTATTATATCTTGAAAGCTCATGCCCCTTCTCCTCATGTGTTTCTCGCCAGGATTGTTGTGCCATAGCAATGTCCTTGGCTAGCTTTTGAACCTCGAACTCATCTTCTCCATAGATCAAAATATCTGAGACCATAGCCGACTTAGCAGCTTGAATCTGAAAGTTCCGAACAGAGAATCCTTCTTTGGGATCAATCTCTCGGAACGTTGACCCCGTAGCATTCGAGGTTTGTTGCAGGAATTCCTCGGGAGCAATGGCGCCCTTCAGCCTTGAACAACTTAGATCCCCACCCGCTTTAACCACAGTAATACCGCGCAAACATTTTGGTGTCTTCCTTAAATTTCGCCTCCTTGCAATGAAAAATGCTTGTTGTATATGGTTGCTAGGATGCAGACCGTGGAACCAAGGGAAGACTTGAGATGGGTCTGGCATGGGCTGCCCAGCAATGTGATCCAATGCTGCAGCAACTCCATCTGCATCAATCTCATAGACAGTTGCAGAGCCCAAAGACTTTTGTTTATATTTGTCGGGAGGGTACAGCAGGGATCGAGATGGGAGAGAAAGTTCCTTCGATGGGGGAGATTGAGGAGGGGTATCGGGCTTCTCGGATGGAGCTGGGCCTGGAGGGCAAATGGGTAGGTGCCTTTTCCCACATATTCAAAGTCAGTTTACTGCTTTTATATGTTTGGGGCGTAAATGTGCATGTCATGGGAGTACTTCTAGGGCAATGACTGCAGAACGGCACATATGTGGAGACGTTTCCCCAAGAAATTGGTACTGACTTGTTTGGTATAGGTAGCGGACATGCAGCGGATGTATTGATACTTTCAAGGCTTAAATTTGGTGTCAGAGGACGTGGAGAAGAGGATCGTGGGTGTCCCGCAGGTATCGGTCGAGGTAGAGCAATTGTAGCCATTCCTGCAACTCTGCCACAACAGAAGTGACTTCTGTCAACGTTGCAATAAGTATTTCAGGACGACATGTAAGGAGCTGTAGAGCCAGCGACGCTTATCCAAAGGGCAATGAGTGGAGGAATGCTACAGATTCCAACCAACGGGCTGTGAGGGGGGTGTGGAGAGATAAGGCCGCTGAAGTCAATAAGGCGGTTGACGGTGAAGTCTGGATCGATTAGGGTTGTGTGAATTCGAGACTCCAAGATGATTGCCAAGTACGTTTGCCGTTCATACCCAAACTGAAGAGAAATTAGTGTTGGAAAGAGGTGGTGAGGAGAAGTTGGGGAGAAGGCGCACTTTGAGACAGGCCTCACATAACAAACAGCCTTCTTATCGCTGCTATCAACACCCATGAACACCACGCTCGGGTCTCGATTGATCGGACAAGTTCGCAGAGCAAACACACAATTCGAGGAGTGAGGGTGCAGTTGCAATGGGCGACAATGGTCAAAGATGAAGTGTTGCTGCCGACTTCAATTTGATCTGGAAGAAATGGTCTTCGGCACATCACAACAATCGCTCGATACAGCAGATTCCTCCCATATTGAGGCAGCCCATGCCACCACCACTTCGCTGTGCTAATGCTCGCTGGTGCTTAGCGGGGGCCGGGATCATCTGGCAAGTGGAACAGCATCGCCTTGAGCGGGCCAGTGATGAGTGACGGTGGCGTTGGGCCCCCTGCAACGCCCTGCAACGGTCTCCAACCAGCGTCGATGCCTGCCCGCCTTCACGCCCGCTAGCTGCGGGGCGCCTTTCTTAGTGGCCAGCAGAATTGAAGGCCAGCTATATCAGGCATGGCGCCAGGATCTCTCTGCAGGCATGTTGCTGGCGTTGGCTTGTGGTCAGAGCAGCTCGCATCTGACAGGTGGGCCACGACCAGAGATCCACTTTGGATCTGTTCTGTTGCGAACATCAAACCTCGAGCTGCATGGCGGAGATGGGACAGCCAACGACGACGACAGAGGATGGCGGACGCGAATTCAATTCGAGCATCTGCTATCAACCGCAGGAGAGAACCCAGTCACCACCCGTTGGCGCCACTCGTGCAGTCGATTGAAACATCTGCCCCGTTCTATGTATAGTCACATCGTGGAGAGTGACTCGTGGGTGGGAGAGTCTTTTACGAAACGTCTCGAACCCCGCCATGAGGATCCAGATGGTGGGGCTCAGCGATGCTCTGGTGGCCATGGCTTACACTAGAGACCCCCCCCAAGCAAACTTCCCCGGAATATCCGTCGAGGTCTCGAGCTTGAGTATGCTATTCCAGGTGAGGATAGTCAAACGTTCAACAAGAAGCGTTTCGAGTATCAAATCCCAGAACTCTCCTGAATCTTCAACCTGCTGTGGTCGCGTGCTCATGTCTTCGAGGAGGGTGACGTGTGGGGCAACATCAGTAGAGTTGTGCAGGCTGGCTGATCTTTCTAGATGAATCGACTGTTTGAGCAAGTCAAGTCGTCTGGATATCTGTTAAATGGTGCAGGTGCAAAGACCCTGTGCGTTATCTGATTGATATGTGAAGAGTTCTCCAGGTACTACTTGCCTGCTCCTCCAATCGCTCGTTTCTGGCCAGGGAACGACCGGCAGGGTCAACAAAATTACGGCATTGACAGACGACTTGACAAGAACTGAGAAGAATGAATGGATCTCAAAAAAGGTAATTCTAGAAAAGAATTGTTCGAATTTTCGGCAAAAGGTTGGTGTGTGTAACTCGAGAATCCAGTACCGACAATAAACCTAACAAATGCGGAACACTTGCCCCGAAGTAGATCTACCTCGACCTCATCCAACAACGTCTACAACACCCAAGCTGCCGCCTCAATTACTTCACATCCAATCTATCCGCGTCAGATCAACACAATCTGAACTCACGATGACGACTTCTCAACCGGCCCCATTCTCAATCTCTGAAAATGCTTGGTACGCTCATAAATATCCACTCCGTCTTGCGTCATTGTCACATGTCTTTCCAACGCAAGAGACTTCATCTGAGACATGAAAAGGAATGCTGACAAGAAGAGGCGGCGATCTCTAATCTGACTTTATTTGATGTATCACAATTGCCGGTATGCAGATCTCAGCCGTCTGCATTGGTGAAGATGGGACAAGCCCACTCAAAAGCAGTCAGCAGCAGACCAACACCTCAGCAGATGCCTTCAGTCTGACTAGACGAAAGCTACAAATTGAATACTTTGCAGCAGCCAGGAGCATTCGTTCACAATGTAGGTAATTCAGCCAGAAACAACTCGTCACAAAACAGGTGAGCCTCAGTAGGTGAGAGAGCAGGGCGCTGCTATCGAAGGCTCGCATTAATTTTCAGGCAGTCCGAAAGAACAACTTACAAGACTGAATTCAAGCTAGCTACGAACACCACCTTATAGGACCGGCTAGATGAAGCTCCTCCCAATCAGCCAGGAAGTCAATCAACACGTTCCAGAAGCAATATGGCCTCTTGCAGCTTGGCCAGCAGAAAGGAGGGCGGCCGACAAGCATTTGCAGGAGTCCAGGCATGCGACATGGTCTCTCGACTAAGGTGTGCAGAACAGAACAGGCATCGAGTTGATGAAGGCCGAGATGATGAAAGGCCTTCTTTTAACTTCACAACTTTCCCATCACACTGCCTTTCGACTTGTATTCTCATCCTCTCCCTGTAAAAAGAAGATTGGGAGAGTTGTGGAGTGAAGAGAAGAAGCACTGAATGTTGAGGAAGGTGTCGTGCGGGATAAGTAGATCAAAGTGCTTGGTGGGCAACGCATCCGGAAGGCGTATCCTGCACTTTTCATTTCCAACCATGATTGATGGCAGGTACTAGCATGAGAGGAAGGTACGTCCCTGCTGAAGTATGATCCGCATCTCGGGTGCCTGAGAAACAGGAGGAGCAGAAGCCAAGCCAGACAGACACATGCTGGATGAATATGTTCTAAGCATTTACTACTACTCAAGGTAGTAGCAAGCATAATTGGACTTTACAGTCAAGCAAACGAGTGTGATAGCTACAACCAAGCCAGCTCGGCGATTCCTCCTCTTGCATCCATCCGTTTTCTGCTCAACATCAACCTCAGCCTCACACTCAGCAAGATAGAAGTTAAGACCACCTAAGCAGCGATCTTAACATCCAATCTCTGGAAACCACCTCTGTTCGCAACCTCCTGCTGCAACTTCGCCATCCTCTTCTGGTCTCCAACAGGATCAAGCTGATCGCCCTCAAGTTGCCATCCCAAGAACTCATTCGTGTAGTTCGGCACGAAGTTTTCTTCCAAGACACCCAGTCTCTTCCCATACTTAGTTACTTTCTCCCAGTCACGCTGGACGTTCTTCAGATCTTTGCTGAAGTACGCATAAGAGCGTTCAAAGATCTTGGTGTTCACTACGGAAGCCATCTCGGGCTTCATGTCGATATACTTCTTGTATGCTTCAGTGGGAGAGGAGAGGACGTAGTCTGTTGCTCGCTTGACGGCTTTCATGAACTTGGTGATTTTCTCGGGGTTCTCGGCCATGAAAGCATCATTTGCTGTCATTCTCATTAGCACCTCACCTCTAATGTTTGACGAAAGCTGGGAGCTCGAGGTGAGAGACATACCGATGTAAAGGATGCTACAAAAGCAACAACACCCCAACTCCGCCAACTCATCAATCCTCAACATCTTCACCTCATCCCTGGCGCGTCCTTGTCCAGCCAACCACTCCTCAAGCTCAACCATCTGGACGTTCTCAAGTCCGATTCCGGCGTCGATGCTACCTTCAATGATGGCTTTTGAGACGTTCATTCCGCATCTCACGGCCTCGTAGTCAGTTGGCTTCATGCCGTAATACTTGGTTAGTTCGTCGATTTGAATCTATTCCCAAATCTCCTATCAGCATTGTTTATTTTGGATGATGAGGTGATGAGAGGGAAAATTGAACGACAGTGTTGAGGTACCTTCCCAAACTCCCCAACATAACCAATCTTCTTCCCCTTCAAGGAGCGGAAATCAGTCGTGATACCGCTGTCCTTCAGATACACCACTCCAGTGAACGGTTCATCGAGGAGGGAGCCAATGGAAGTGACGGGGAAGCCGCGGGCTTTGGCTGCGAGGGTGTGGATCATGGCTTTGAAGCCCATGTCGACTTTGCCGGAGCCGATGATCTCGGTGACATCTGAGAGTCGTTTTGTCAGTGTGGAGAGAGTGGAGCTGGGGGGCAAAGGGAGGGGGTACCAGAAGGGTCGTTAGGTTCAAGCAGAGCGACTTTGATTCCTTCATCGGCGAAGAAGCCCATTTTCTGAGCGAGGTAGACGGGGGCATGGTATGGCGTTGCGTGCCTTCACTTCTTCAGCTTCCCTCATTCACAATTCCCTCTTCCATGCTTACCAGTTCATCAAGAAAGTAATCTTATCAGTCGACATCTTGCTTTCAAAAAGCTACCAGAGGTTAGGAGACTTGCAGGGGGAAATAGGGGAAGCATGATCCTTTCGCTAGAATTATCTAGATCAAGTTCTTGGAACGGTATATTCTCAGATCCGAAACCTCACGCTCCGTCCAAACCTTCTCTCATCTCAATTAGGACATGGAGATGAGGTGGAAGGTCAGGATTGAAGTGTGAGGAATCGGAACACCCGCCATGCTTTTGTGCACGTTACCTGAATCTGATCTCTTGACACTTCATTGCGGAAGAATTGCTCTGCTGTTGTCGAAACATACTGCCTGTTTGTTTCCTTCAGATGATAAACGAGTTCAAAAAGATTTTCTAAGGTGATGAGAGAGAAAATTTTGCAATAAAGTAAAGAAAATCGAGGGGCAGCAATGCCTTTTCAACTTGGGACGGCCGGACTTCTCGGCAAGCTACCCCTCCACCATCCTGCATCTCAATGCCATTTAAATTGGATTGTTGGGAGCTTGAGCTCTTTTTACGCCAATTGAAGGTTCGATATGTAGCATATCCTTATGCTGATTGAGGGAGATGCAGGAATTTGTTGTTAGTGCATGTGGCGGACTTGTCTTGGTACAGCTGTGGTGGGGCAATTTTACCCCTCCTTGGACTCCGATTCGGAAGGAGGGGTGAGACTGAATTAAAAATCAGGTGATGTTTTGGGAATGTCATCAAGGTTGGGACTCTTATTGAATTAAATTCTTGTGAAAGGAGGGAGAAAACTGCTGAGATAGCTCTTCATGAAACAGCTATAGAGTGACGGACATCATCTCCTATCTATTCAACGACCCTTTATCAAATGCTTCTTTGAGCATACAACATGATACCTCGCATCCCTTTCAAAGATTCCACATAATTCAACGGAAAGGGTGCTTGGTACATTTTCTTTCCTGAGTTGAAGGATGAGGGGAGTTCGTCGCTGTTTGGGGGCTGGAATTTGAAGGCGTTTCCGTGAGGGTCTGGGATGGTGTCGGTTGAGGGGTTGAAGTCGAGAGAGCCGTGGTATGCGAACGCGATGGCAAGCTCGGGGGAGGTGACGAAGGAGTGTGTGCCTGGGTTGCCATCGTGTCGACTGGGATGGGTCAGAATAGGGTTATAAATAGGAGGATGATATGTACCCTGTGAAGTTGCGGTTGAAGGAAGATATTACAGAGTTTGGCTTGCCCTGAGTAAGTGTCAGTTTGACAGACGTGCGAAAGCTTGGGGGTGTTGTTTTCACCTTCGACACATCTGTTCTGTTCCATTGTCCCACGCAAGGCCCACAAGAACTGCTGAGAACCATAGCCCCTGCTTTCCTCATGGTGTCGAGAAACCCTGCATCTTCTGCAGTAGCCCGTATGTGTTCGCTTCCAGTGGAGACAAAGAACGGAGTCTTCATCTTGAAGCCAGCTTTATTGGCTTGTTTTATCAAACCCGACACCTTTATCAAATCTTCAAATGAAGAATTGGTACAACTACCAACAAGCGAAGCGGATATTTTTTCCGGCCAATTATTGTCCTCGACTGCCTGTCCCAACTTCGATAATGGATGAGAAAGATCTGGTGTGTAGGGTCCATTGATGTGTGGTTCCAACGCATCGAGATTAATCTCCACAGTATCATCATAGTACGAATCACTCCTCTCATCCGGAGTCAAAAAATCAAGATTCTGTCTCGCAGCATTAGCGATACCCGCTCATTTCGTAGCATTGAGATATCGACCCATTGCATCGGTGTATGGGAAAAGGCATGATGTTGCTCCAATCTCAGCAGACATGTTCCCGATGGTCGTCATGGCTGTTGCTCCAAGTCCATCAACACCAGGACCGAAGAATTCGACAATCTTGCCTTTGCCACCCGTGACTGATACAAGTCCAGCGAGCTTGCAGATGATGTCTTTTGAGCTTGCCCAGCCGCTCAACTTCCCTGCCAGTCGAACGCCGAGGACTTTCGGGCAGGGCAGTCCCCATTGCAGACCTGCCATTGCGTCTACAGCGTCTGATCCACCAACTCCAATACCCAGCATTGACATACCCGCAGCGTTTGGTGTGTGAGAATCTGTTCCAACAAGAAGACTTCCTGGACTATCAAGAGTTAGCAGACTTCTCGCAAAGAGTATGAGGTATCAGCTTACAAAGCATAATTCTCAAAAATAATCGTATGAATGATCCCCGAGCCCGGTTTCCAAAACCCAATACCATACCTCGCAGAAGCAGAAGCCAAAAACTCAAACACCTCACGGTGAATTTTCTTCGCAGCAGCCAGATCCTGTTCTGCTCCCTTCTCAGCCATCGTCAAATGATCTGTATGGATTGTAGTCGGCAAAGCGACTTTCTCGATGCCTGCACTCATGAACCGCAGAAGAGTCATTGTGGCATTTGCATCGTGGATGGCGACGCGATCTGGATATAGCTTCAAGAATGACTTTCCGGGCGAGATTACTTGGGATACTGGGTCGCATAGATGTGAATAGAGCATCTTCTCTGAGAGAGTGAGTGGTCGAGCTATCCTGCGCCGGACTTGTGTGAGGTTCTCTCGTAGGTGGGTGTATGGGAGAAAGGAATCCTGACCAGCTTGTCAGCGGTCGATTTCTAAGCTATACGGGGAGGGAGTGTCACCTTCTCAAGATTGCTCATAGGAATGGAATTTGGATCTTTGAGGCGGCCGTTAGATACAGTAGTGAGCCTCCGCCGACGGGGCAGCAGTCGCTGGACATTGTTGCGAGAATTCGGCGATAACTTGAAGTTATTTGTGCAACGCAGCTGGCAGAAACGAGACATGTTCACGTTATGTCATGAGGGCTGGAGAGAAACAAAGCATGATGAAGATCGGAATGAAGAAACAGGACATGAATGTAAATAAAAGACAATAGGACTGCGCCGGACAGAAATTTCGGCGGGCATGTCGCCCCAGATGTAGGTACGGAACCCCCACCTGCGCGGGTTGCTCCTTTAGCGCTGTCCGCATGCCCTAAATCAGCCACAAAATTTTGGAGGCAAAACCTCTTGAAACTTTTCTTCGGACTTGATGCTTCTTGTTGCTGAGTAGCGGAGCGTAAATTCGCGCAGAGAGCCAACCTTTTGTGGTGTCCTCGAAACCTGTTATCTGCGATTTCTCTAACTCGAGCTCTGCTCCAAGTCTGAAACAAAACCTTCATCTGCACTGCAAATACATAAAAGTGTTGGAATAGATTTCGATGTTTTGCCCCAAACCACGCAATATGATAGGCAGCTGCAGGTATGATTACCCTTTCTTGGGACAGAGATCTAACTAAGCAAGTGTATGTTTCGTGGACATAGGCACTGCAGATGGTAGTGATTTGTCCGTCAAGAGAAGAACCTGCTCATACATCGCGAAGCTGATATCGCCAGCCACCTACTCGATTTTTAGTATTGCGTAGTCAGCAGGTTTGAAGGGCATACCATGAGCCTCACCAACCTCGGGGTTGATCCTTTCCACAAGGACTTTACGCCTTCTTCTCAAATCATCGACGTCAAACAGTTCCAGCTTCCTGAATACCTCTCTCGTCCTGCGATGGCCTGCATTCTCGTTTTGATGTTATCCACGGCATGGTACAATAGACTGTGATGAATCCTGCTCCGCTACCAGCTACTACTGACGTAGCTCCGAGCTATTCGTCGCCAGAAAGTGCTCTTGCGTGGTCGAGGAGAAAGTTGCAGGTCGTAAATCGTACAACAGCGTTTGAATCTTGCCTGATCATGACGGGCAAGGCACCGCGATAGAGCCCTCCTACTCCGTCTGTAGCCGGAATGCTTCGGATTGCAGAGAGTGTGCGTCTGTATCTTGGACCTCCAGGGCGATTTCGATCTTCTATCAATTTGGTCTTCAAAGTCTCTCCAGGCGTAACCACGACCAGGCTCTCCGCGACGCCTGCAATCAAACCAGTAAACGGGTTCTCCACAGGTGATGCCTTCTTAGCAGGACTTTTCGAAAGATGTTTCTTGACGAAGTCGAATGTGAAAAAGCGCACAGCACTTTTTGAGGCGTTGGAGATGCAGAAAACCGTTGCTCCTCCATAAAGCTGCTTCAGCCCTTTGACTCGAACAGTTTCGACGAAGAGCTTGAATGGAGATATTCTTCGGTCGGTTCCCTTCTTCAGGAGCTGTTGCTGCGTCTTGATGTATTCGGTAGGATATGCGATCAAATTCTCAAAGCCACTAGCTGCGCCTCTAGTAATAATCGTTTGATGGAGCACGGTTCTGACGTTTCGTTGAAGTCTTGAGATCTGCAGTTACAATGTATGGAAAAGGAGGGGTACCCTTCGATCAGATAGTTGTCTTTGCGAAAACAGAAGCAAAATATTCAATTACCAAAGAGAATGAAACGTTGTCATGCCGCAAATCAGAACCAAGCGCGTCAACTCAACGGATTCGTCTCCACGTGTCTTGGAGGTATGCTAGGAAAATGACCACGTTGTTCAGAACTCGTTATTCCTAGCACCATGAGAGCTCCTTCTTGCAATGGTCCACATTTCCAGTAAATGCGGAAGGGCTTGCCACTCCACTGTTGCGTTCCGGGGAGTTCCCGCAGGGGTCACGGAACCATCCTTTAGCGCAAATGGAACTGTTAGAAGCCTCGAAACCTCTATCTTGCGGTACGAGGCAAGACAGATGAACTCGCAAACTTAAAATTCCAGTAGTAAATGCAGACTGTAATCTTCTAGATTCTTTTCAAAACTTTGTGATACTTCACACATGTAGAATGGGGTCAATCGAGCAAATTGACCTATTCCCAGAAGGTGGCTGCGATACACACCACCACATTTTTGAGTGTACCTAGACGTTACTACTCTCTTCGAAGATTGATTTCTGACTTTTCCTAGCACATAAATTCCCATCTTCTCCAACTCGGCATCTGACGCCACCAAAAGCTACCATTGAGGAATACGAGGCCTTTAAACGATCTCTCGGTATCACCAACTCGGTGCTCACGCATGGTCCGTTGTATGGCCATGACTGCAGCTCCTTGACGGTTTTCGTTAAGCAACTTGGCTCTGCTTCAACTCGGGGTTGTGCAGTGATCAACGAAGAGGCCTCGGACGCCGAAATCGAGAGCCTTCATAACAGTGGAGTTCGAGGGATTCGACTGGACCTGTATGGATATAACGCAATGGAGGATGCCAAGAAGCAAATCCGCGTCCTTGAATTGTATGCCAGCCGTGTCGGTCCTAAGGGTTGGTTTCTGGAGTTCTTGCAACTGAACCAGGCCAATTGGGCTCCTCTTGGGAAGATATTCCATCTTTGGCACTCCAGGTTGTGGTAGATCACCACGCACTGCTCAAGGCACAGAGCATGCTTCCAGTCGGCGTCGATGTGCTGTCCCAGCCCGGACTTCTTGACATAGTCGCGCTCCTAAAGTCTGAAAACTTCTAGATCAAGCTTTCGGCGCCATATAGGAGTAGCACACAGGCCCCCTATCACGGAGACATAAAACCTCTTGTGCTCAGGCTCGTCGATGCGAATCCACGACGGGTACTTTGGGGGTAGTGACTGGGGAGATCCCTAGGGGTAAACTGTTACTGCCGATGGGAACTGACATGCAGCAGGCCGCATACGCCGAATATGAAAGTACGAAGCCATGAGGAAGCAATGAGAGAGACGCCATTTCAGAAGGTCGACGACCGGGCATGGTTGACTTCTCTGCGGAGTTGGATGACGGAGGAGCAGCGGAGGCTGTTGATGGTCACCAATCCCCGCGAGCTTTATGGTTTGTAGCGAATGATGTTAGAAGATAGAATTGAGACGAACTGGTCAAGACTAAAATGATTGTTGTGCACAGCATGTGTAAACTTGATGTTAATAAAGTGATGCAAATGGAACAATGGTGAAGGTTGAGCTGAGAAGAAAAATATGTTGATAGGTGTCGCTAAAAAGGGCGCATGGGTAGCGTAGAATTCTTCCCGCCTGAAAAACAGGCTCCAGTACCCCGCATATCAACATCACATCAATTGCCCAGTCGCGACTTGACTCCTCAACCTCCACGAATGAAGGCTGCACCGCCATGACCGTGCAGAAGAGGTACAAGTATGAGCGGAGGATTGCCTAGAGCTTCGGCTTCAGCATCACCGATCGCTGAAACACCAACTACTACTCCTGTAACAACAAGTACGACATCGACTGGAGCTCCAAAGAAAACGAAGAAGGTTCGATCAGCGTGCGAACGATGTCGTTATAGGCGGATTAAGGTAAATCCTCGCACCTTTCTTGCCAATGATACTGATTGGTGCGTCTGCAGTGCGATGGCCAAGTCCCAGCGTGTGGTAACTGTTCCAAGGCTGAAGTTTTATGTATCGACGTAGATGGGGGCGACACCGAGAGACGCATTGTTCGAGGGCAAGTTGCTCACTCTGGGGGTCATAGAGTTTGATTGGCTGAACTGACATTGACAGGTTTTCTGCGGCGAATGCCAGTGCTCGCATTGCCTGGCTCGAAGACATTGTTCGGACACACCTTCCCCATACGTGTATCAATCTCGAAGAAGGTCCTTCCTTGCCTACAACCACACACCCCGAAGCTCCAGAGGTCTTCGACCCTGAGGGATCTGCCACAGGCTCCAATGGCTTCCCCCGAATTTCCTAAGTCTGTTCCAGGACATCAAATATACCCGAATCTCGAATCTAGGGAAGCTTCTGGCACATCAAACTCGATGAGGGGGCAGAAACGTCCACTGTCGACTATTCAAGGTCCATCCAGCAGAGAGACTTCAGTGGAACAAGACACCAGATCTGTTGCACTAGATCTGAGTCTTCTGTCTTTGAACTCCGAATCACGTCACATCCATTATCTTGGCTCGTCCCCAGGCTCATTGTTCGCCTCACTCTTTCAAGCAAGGAAGAATGGAGACTCGAGAAACGATTCCTCTTTGCGTGAAGCTCAAGATGGTGTCGAAGGCGATTGTTACAGTGCATGGCCAGTTGATATGCCACACTTAGAGGAGGTCCGCAAAGCTGTTACTAGCTATATCAACAGCTTCATAAAGTATGAGCGACTACATCCCTGAAGTTGCTCACTAACCAGAAATCTAGGACCTCTCAGAACATGCGGAGTGTGACCTTCTACTGAAAAGATTCTTCCAGCACATGCACCCCAATCACCCGTTCCTGCATCGACCATCTTTTGACAATATTGTCGATGCCCTCTATCAATGTGTATTAAACCCTCCAGATACTCCGATCCAGTACAACGGATGGCCATCAACCGTTGCACCTTTTGACTACAACGGCGAGGAACACATCTCTCCAGGTCGCCAACTTATTCCCATCTCAGCGCATGTAGCCGCATTTCAATACTTCGTTGCTCTAAGTATCGGCGCAACATTGCAGATCAGAAGCCGAAAGTATAGCCACAACCCCGAAAAGTTTTTTAATTCTGCAATTTCTCTTTCAACGCATGTTTTTGGGACCATCTCGTTGCCCGTACTGCAGGCTGTTTTGCTTCTTATTGTGCATAGTCTTATTGATCCTGCTGGCTGTAACGTATGGACACTTACCCACGCCGCTATGGCACATGCTGTTGATCTTGGGATTCACAGGGAAGTCAGTACTTCCGGAAAGTTCAGTAATCTCGCAGTACAAATGCGGCGAAGGGTTTTCCTTTGTGTATATTCCTGTGACAGGTGAGCGAGGTCAAAGCTGTTCAACATGTGGACTGTTTTATTGATCAGATACAAGTCTATCAGCACAATCCAAGGCCGGCCCCTTGGACTAGGAGACGACACATTCGATGTATGTCTACCTATGATAGATACCTCGATTGATCTTAATCCCACCACAATCAATGCGGCAGACCTTGCCACGATGTCATATTCTATTCAAGTTTTCAGGATGGCACATATATATCTCAGATCAAATATGGATTTTATCGTCTCCCGAGCCTGAACGACGATTTCTCAAATCCAGAAAGTCTGGTTGATAAGCAAAATCAGTTGCGCCACGAACTTGACCAGTGGCTGGCCGAGTCTTCAGCTGCAATTCTAGCAACCGTACCACCAGATCAGCGGCTCCGTCTCTCGACGAAACTCAAGATCCAATACCATGCTGCAATGTGTCTCTCACACCAGCCTTCGCAAGCCATTGTACGTCCCAGCGAACAGGCCCTCCAAATCTGCTTTGAAAGCTCCAGACAGAGGCTACGTTTATACGAAACGCTATATGAATCAGGAACTCTATACCATAGCTAGAGAACGGTATAAGACATGTTCCTTACAAGTGCGACTTTAATGTATTGCATCTCAATTTCCTCCAACGTTCGCAGATCTGTCTCATTGCCATCTCTAGCTCGGGACTTTCGTTCTTGCTCTAGCATGCTGAGCGTAGGCGGCGAATGGTGGCCCATGATCCGAAAGACCAGATCAAGTCTAGAGCGATTGGCAAGTCACAGCTGAGAAGGAACGATCTGGATCGGACAATCCACAAGAAATGGCTTCCTTGGAGGTGAATAATGCGAACGAGATCAACCCCTTTATTGGAGGCGAAGACACCGAATCGGCCTTGGTTCAGGACGCCTTCATGACCCACGATGGTCAATTGGCGAATATCTTCGATAATACGATGCCAGGATTTTTGGACAGAATGCCAATCTACTAAGACGACATTGCAACGAACCTTTTTGGTCAAATTTCGACGAAAATGAGTTTGCAAACGCCACTCGTCATGGGAGGTCCAACGATCGGGAAATGCAAGATTTCATAGACAATTTAGGAAATACATGAATAAGCCGAAATTGCTTCGCAATTCATGGTTATACTTGTACTTGTTGAAGGCAACCGCAGTCCAGCTCCTACTTCGCTATGTCTGCGTGCAGCTGGTGGATGGCTTAATTGACAGATCTCGAGACTCCAGAGCTGTCGTAGCGTTTTCCTTGACGTCTGACTCTCTTGTTCCGATATGCTAGTTCCAAGAATTGAATTTCAGACAGGCATGCGGGTAACCCTGTCGCCCAGCAGTCATTGTGGTTTAGTAATGGCGTGTTGTGTGTGCTTCGAGTCCACGGATCAGTCCTTAAACTTTCATTGGGTTGCCCCCGGAGCGCTCCGCTAGCTGTCAGCTCAGCAGCACAGCCAAGTCCATGATGTGTGGGGAAATTTGGGGGCCCAGATTCTTCATATGTAAGAGTCCTTCATGTTTGACAGAATTAAAAATAAAACTGTGATCATCGTCACAGGCTTTGCATTGTCTTTCATCAAAGTTGCGCCAATATGTCGACCAAGGATATGCTTGTGAGCGAACTACATGAATTCAGAGACGGCAAGTCCACGTCTCAACCACCAAAAATCGAGGATCCATTCCTTATCAACGTGGAAGATTACCGCCGTCTTGAGAAGAAACTTATTCGGAAGCTGGATCTCACCCTGATCCCGATGGTTTGGATTTTGTATCTCTTCAATTATCTCGACAGGAACAATATTGCGTATCTCAACTTGCGCAGGTGACGCGATCATGTACTAACACGAAGCAGGCAAACAAAACTCAACTCGTTCGAGAAGGATCTCGGGCTCAAGGGTTATCAATACAATACTGCTATTTCCATTCTCAATGTTGGGTAAGACTCCTTAATCCTCCTGAAACATGAGTTCAATGTCTGACACTTACCTCTAGGTACATGCTCATGCAGTTGCCCAGCGACATGATCCTCACGCGTGTACGGCCATCTCTTTTAATACCTTTCTGGGTGTTGGTCTGGTCTTGCATCTCAGCCTCGACAGCCGCTGCCAGCAACTATACCCATCTGATCGTCATTCAATTCTTTCTTGGAATTGCAGAAGCTCCATTCTTTCCAGGTGTATTCTACCTCCTTTCATGTTGGTACACACGTAAAGAGCTTGGTCTACGCACAGCTTTTCTGTACAGTGGTCTTGTGCTTGCAACAGCATTTTCTGGGCTCATCGCCGCTGGAGTCTTTTCTGAACTTGAGGAATACTTGGGCCATGCTGGCTTGCGCTGGCTCTTCATTATTGAAGGCGTGGCTAGTTTTGCCTTCGGGATCGTTGCAATGTTCCTGCTGCCAGATTGCCCAGAGTCCTCTACAGGAAGCACCAAGTGGCTTCTCAACAAGGAAGAACGTCTTGTTGCGATGGAGCGGATGAAGCGGGACCGAGTTTCAAATACTGAAGAAGGCAAGGGCTCAGTATGGCGCGGCTTGAAGCTTGCATGCATGGACTTCAAGACCTGGATATTTGTAGGAGCATACCCTTCAGATATGCAGCAGCGGTTCATAACTAACAGAAATGTCTAGGTTGTTATGCTGATTGCCAATCACACTGCGTACGGCTTCAATTATTTCTATCCCTCGATCGTCAAGGGCTTCAATCTAGGTTCTACAACCATCACGCTAGTCCTCACCTCACCTCCTTACCTCCTAGCAACCATCAGCTCCATGCTCTTTGCCTATTCCTCCGACCGCCGCGGCGAACGTGGCTAGCACATCTCAGTCCCCATGAGTGTCGCCGCCGTGGGGTTCATCATCTCAGCCGCGACGCTCAACATCACTGCACGCTAGGTCGCTTCTTTCCTCTTCATCTGTGGCTGCATCTCTGCAAACGCAATGGTGTTTTCCTGGGCATCTTCATCACTGAGTGAAACGCCTGAGAAAAGAGCTGCTGCCACTGCTATGATCAATCTACTGTCTCAGTTGGGCAATATCTGGAGTCCATATTTCTTCCGACCGCAGGACTCTACGAGGTATTTGTTGGCTATGTTGCTTATGATGGCGTTTTCGTTGTTGGGTGTGGGTCGTTGTATTTTGATGAAGATGGTGTTGGTTAGGGAGAATAGGAAGATTGTAGAGGAGTTTGAGGGGAGTGACGAGAGGCCTAATTTGTAAACTTTGTAATTAATTGTCGTCAGCAAAGCTTGAAAGAACATTTTCAGATATTCCGGAGAGGTTTATGCTATGGACTTACAAAGCATTGAAGACAAGCGGTCAGTGACCTCGAGCAGGTGATGCAGAAGGAAGTCCGGACCGCTCAGCCGCCCCGCCTCATCCGCGGAAGGCTGGCACGGGCGAACTTCGGGTGAACTTGAGAACCCCGCTGTAACGTGGCGGTCTCGTTCATTTTCTTCAACAGTGGGATGGCTTGGCGACTCTTGTTCTACCTTCCGTATTCCCCAGACCAATGAACCCGCTCAGTCTTTCGGGGGAATTCCACAAAAGTAAGCTAAGCAATATTTTGCGGAAATGGGTTTCAGATCTCCCTTCAACCCCAAACTCTATCTATCCTCATAAGAGCCGCTGTACCTAGTATGTATTTGGTCCTATGTCTCTAGGAAATTGTGTTCGTTATGACAACTTTAACGGGAACAGGTCAAGGGGATCATCAGGATGTTATTAATAATGGAAGTTGGTTGCCCTCGGCCGAACATAAACCGAAGCTGGTTTTCGAAGATACCAAGGGACAGATTGAAAGTCCTGTTGAAGACGCAGATGGCGACGAGATCTTGGAAAGATGGAATAAGCCAAGGATAAATCTCTATCGGTATCTTGCGGCACTTTATAGCTTCATAATCATGGGCATGAATGATGCTGCCTACGGAGTGAGTCCCATCCAAGCAAGAATAGACTCATGTACTGACCCTTTTCAAAGGCTTTAATCCCATATGTGAGCTCTCAAATCGCCCCGAAAGTTCTATCATTGACACAATTGATAGCTTGAACCATATTATAATATTAATTACACAGTCATCTCTCTCGTCTTCCTCGCACCATTTGTCGGCTACACGGCTGCCGCATTACTCAATGACAAAATCCACATGCACTTCGGCCAGCTTGGGGTTGCGACAGTAGCTCCAATTTGCAAGATCATAGCATACGTGGTCACCTGCGTTCATCCACCCTACCCAGTTCTTCCCATCATCTTCATGTTGGCCGGATTTGGCAATGGATTGGAGGACGGAGGCTGGAATGCCTGGATAGGCAACATGGAGAGTGCGAATGAGATGCTGGGGTTCTTGCATGGTTGCTACGGTTTGGGTGCTACAATCAGTCCTCTGATTGCTACGGCGATGGTAACGAAAGGAGGGCTTCAGTGGTTTGAGTTCTACTATCTCATGGTACGGCACCATTCTCTTCTTCGTGGACGATACTGACGACAAAACAGGTAGGATTTGCAGTCCTCGAACTAATCCTCTGCGCAACATTCTTCCGCAAAGCCACAGGAGCTGCTCATCGAGCAGCAAACCCCCAAAATCACGCCTCAAGCAGCAACGCAAGAACGAGAGAAGCGCTTCGAAACCCCATCACCTGGGTCTGCGCATTCTTCCTCCTCTGCTATGTCGGAGTCGAGGTATCTCTTGGTGGCTGGCTGGTAACATTCATGCTAAAAGTCCGACATGGAGAAGCTTTTGCGTCAGGCTTAGTCGTGACAGGTTTCTGGCTCGGGCTCACATTTGGACGAATTATACTCGGTTTCGTGACGGGGAAGATTGGAGAGAAGCTTGCTATCGCCGCATACTCGTTGATTTGCATCGGTCTGGAGTTGTGTTTCTGGCTCATCCCTAATTTTGTCGCTAGTGCTGTGTTTGCAGGCTGGCTTGGTTTCTTCCTAGGACCTTTGTTCCCGGCTGCTATTGTTGTGGCTACAAAACTGTTGCCGAGAAGGTTGCATGTTAGTGCTGTTGGATTCGCGGCTGCGTTTGGGGGTGGGGGAGCTGCTGTGTTGCCATTTGCGGTGGGTGCTATTGCTCAGGCGAGGGGTGTTCAGGTGTTACAGCCGATTGTGTTGGCTTTATTGGTACTTATTTTGGCACTGTGGTGTATGTTACCTGGAGGCTTTAAGAAGGGGGCTTTGGAGGAAAGCAGTAGGGAAAGAGAGGAGGCGAGAGAGCGTGGTGAGGATGTGGAGAGTGGCCCGGTGCGAATAGCGGTTCGTAAGTTGAGGAAGAAGATGGGACTTGTGATAAAACGGTCGTGATGGGTTGGAAATCGCCGTAAAGAGGTAGGCCGAATAGTATGCGCAGATAGATGCGTAGAACATTGACAGGAACTAGGGGGTGCCGGACTGGTGGGAAACCACAAAGTCAACCACGTCAAAGTCTGAAAATCTCGAGGACTTCACAAGCTGGGTCTTCGACATGATGAAGTTGAGAGGCTGAAAAAACTTATTGAAATTGTCGGCACAATCGAAATGGATATCTTAATGTCTTATGCATGCCTGTACAATCTGGTGAAACGCTTCCTCCGAACTCAAAAGCAAAGATCCCATTTTCCCCTACTCATTTAGCGAGTCCTCGCACGGCTGGTTGGTATTTCGAGGCGCTCATGCCTGCTTCACGTGCTTACGCGTGGCGGCTGTGCGGTCCGGCTTTCCAGCTACACGTTTGAAGACTCGACAGCAACTCTATGGCTGTGTCACGAAATGAATGATTTCAAATCCGTGTCACGAAGATCCTCATGTCTTCCGTCAGCACTGTTATTGCTAGCGGGAGGATATATGTACGCTGCTCTGCCACATGACCTTTCCACTGCCCCTGAAGCCGCGAATGGTTCGACGAGATGCTGTCTAATATTATGCCTTCTGCAATATTATCTTCGAGATAATTATTGTCAAGATTGACTCCGGGACGCCTCTCCGTGCGACGTGCAACAAACTCTGGAAGCTTCTCAAGATGATCATCGAGATCCAGCTTTCTGCTTGAACTCCTCAATCAATCTCTGCAGGTAGAAGTCCCGAATGTCCGCAGGCAACTTGTCAAACGACCCCGCAATTTTGGCAACATCTTGTCTTCCTTTCTCATATGCTTGCAGGTCTCGATTTCCATAGACGTCTTTTCCAGCAGCATAGCCTATCGACAGGTTTCGAAAGAAGATGTTGACCGAGATGTTCCATCCAGTTGTGGGGGACGTGGTGTGTAGCCACAATGGCGGTAAGAAGAGGACATCACCTGGCTGTAGTAAGGCCTCGTGCGGGTGGGTGCCTGGGATACTGCCATCTTCGAGTTTCTCAAATACATTCACGACTGAGCTCGAGGCTCCGGGCTCGAATCCCAGGTGCTTGAAGTCGGAAGGTGGGAAAAGGAAAAGTCGTTTCGAACCACGAACTTGGCAGAGTACATTGGCCATCACCTGAGATGAAGTTAGCAGAAATATAAAGTGTGACACAAAAGCAGGTATCACTCACGTCGTAATGTAGCCACATATTGACAGGACCAGAGATTCTGAGAGGTGAGCTATGGGCATTCTCCAACACCATCTTCAACTCAGGGGGTAGTCTGAAATCTCCTGCTATAGTTGGAAAGTCCTGCGTGATGTCTGCTGCCTTCTCCGAAGGCTTTTCGGAAGACAGAGACCGGAGATAGAACTTCTCGCCATTCTCAATTTGGTCCACGAACTCACCGAACTTCTTGGGGGCGTATGCAAAATTCTTAGTCCTGAAATTCATGTGTTCTGTGGTCGCTTGATGAACGACGACCTACATTGTTAGCGCGAGATTATGACTTCTTGATAGAAGAGCTCACCTCACGATCAACCCCAATTTGATTCTTGAGGTACTCTGCTGTCCAATTTGTCGTGCATGAACCAATGTCCAAACCTTCCAGAATGACAGGCGAGCTAGATTGTACGACCTTCTCGAAGTCCTCGGACGAGCGCAGGCATATCCGTGGCAAGGATACGACACTCTTTTGAGCAGAGGCGGCCTCCGTGTTTGAAACTTTGTAGCTTTCTTGCAAGGGCTCAACCTCGACTGTTCGTATGTACTTCCACGGCTTCTCAACTGGACTAGAACCGAGCAAATCCATTGTAGTAGGTCTCAAGGTAAAGCAACCTCGGTTCCAAAATGTCCCGAAAGAGAAGCACACAGCAGATCCGCCCATAATCACGAGGTTCTCCTCTGTGCTTACAGTGGTGGTTCCCACAAGGAGAGGCCTGGGAGTACCTGGACCTCGTTTGAGGGAAACACCTGAGGATGATCCCGACATGCCTTGAAGCTCAAATGCACAAACTTCATTGCGTTCGTTCAGAATGTGATTCTTCACGATGCCTCCCACAACATAGATATGGCCTTCACGATTGACCACACTTGCACCAAAGCGTAAGATATCTGTATGTATCTCAAAGTCGCGGAGATGTTTGAATGATATGACTGGCTGTTGGTGTGATTCATCTGGGAGAATCAGATCCCATCGCCACGACGATTGCTGAATGGATGAATGCTCAGACATGCCGCCAGCAAGTATGCCAAATCTGGAATGATTTGTTAAGTTATAGGGTGTAGTTGAACATTGACCGAATGTTGCTCCGTACGTTGGAGGTGGGACATCCCCTTTTCCATAAGCACATTTCAGCCAGCCCGTTTTCCGACTCCAAAAGAAGTAGTCGGCAGAGACCGTACGGGAATTGATCCTTCCGGTCGAGACCAGGACGCGACCGCCACCTAAGTTTACCGCTTGGTGGCGGTATAATGGATAGGGAAGATCATCGACTCGCTCCCATACTTTGGGCCATTTGTGGTAGAGCCAACAATCCGAAAGTGCACCATCCGGAGACGTTCTACCACCGACGAGAATAGCACCAGTATTTCCAAGGTCTGTGATCGTATGACACATTCTGCCTGAAGGTGTCGCAGATGACCAAGGAGAGTGGGCTGTTATTTCCGCAGTAAATTTAGAGCTGTACACATCGAGGGTGTTCAACCTGGTCATTGTTCCCATGCCACCGAAAACACCAATGTAATCCCCAGTCCGGTTTGAACTTATCAATGGCATTGCTGCAGCAAATCTTCGACAACCTTGAGACTTCGGATACTCAGCGAAGGAGACCTGTGCCGATATGTTCGAATCGGCGGTGACGGCTGTTCTCGAGGCGTTTGTCTCCTTTAAAATCGACTCAGCAGAGTCGGAATGCGTGTCTGCAACGAGCAAGAAATAATGCGCTCCAAATAGGGCGAATTCCTCCCACTCATCAAAGGGCTCCACATTATCTAGGTACTCGCGGTCCTTTGAGCTAACGAACTTGGCTTGGCTCCAGAGTTTCCAAAGGTTGCATACTGAGACTAAGGGCCATCCCAGATCCTGAAAGCGTGACTGTTGCGCGGAAGTGGTAGGATACTTTTCGACTGCTCTTAACGGGGTTTGAAGCTTGTTGAAATGTGCCATCATTGTTTGTGAGAAGGGATGATCTTTCCCATCAGGCATAAGTTGTTCAAGGAGACAGAAACGAGCTGGTCTGAGTCAGTACCTTTTTCATACGAAACGATCTGGTGAGGTACCTCGTGGTAGTGTACTAGCCCAAGAGATTAGAGCATCTGCGGCTTCGACGTTCATATAAGTAATAGAGACTTCGGCCGTAAGTAATACCAGAGCTGAGATGAGTTAGCATTAGTTCCTACTTTTGAGCGAAGGCCATTTGACTCGATGAGTGGTGCTCAGAACAATATCTGCCATGGCTTGATCGGGCAGCTTCTTACATTTTTCCAATTCGACAGTACTTGACAGAATACGATCAAGACTCCCAAGATCACGAAGATCACATCCGATTTGGAGGTATTGGTCGCTCCGAAGTAGGACGTCACCTTCAGACACTTCAACGTTTGTCAAGAGAGACTTTAGATGATCGGTGTTTTCGACAACATGTCGCTTCTTGAGCATGAGGTCTCGATAGTCTATATCAACGAACTTAGTCCCATGACAATGAGACTTGTACCTGGTGAGGCATTGCCAAGGAAGTGGGTCACTGAGGGATAGTCAGCTGGTGTGTGTGAAATATTGTGAAAGGAGAGCACTTACTATCCACAACCTAGATTTATGACAATCTTTTGCTTTTCAGAATTTTGCTCTAAAAAGTGCCTTACAACTTGATCGATGACCTTCATTCGCAGCCAATAGCCACGGTTTATGAGTGGACTTCGTCTTTGAAATTTCTTGACAAAGTGGCGGAAAAATTGCTCTTCAGGATAGTATAGGCGTTCAACACTTCGCTTTGACACAATGCTGCTATTGTTCGTCTGACACGAAAGTCAGCTACACCCAGCAGTTTGTGGAAGGAAATGTACGGACACCCATGATTGAATCATCGATCTGCTGAGACTTTGATTTTGTCAAAGCTCTCACAGGCTTATCTCCAAGCACCGTGGGAGCGTGCATATTGGGCTTCTTCATCTTGATATTGTGTCGAATGTTCAGGACAGAAAGATGTCACTGTGCGAGGAAGAATTTTGAATCGTCCCTTTGTTTTAGCGAGGTTAAACACAGTGATTGATTTTCTAGACTTTCTCAATTCGTTCTAGCGTAAGCTCAGACCACACCTTATTCTCAGCCCCCATCAAGTTCAAGGTCCTTATCCCTAGCTCTGAGAGGCTGCCCCGCCACCATCATCAACAATTTTTGACACATTCACAACCAGGTCAAAGTCCAGATGATTGTGCCAAGGATCTCGTACTGTTCTGTTACAGCTTCACCTACCAGTTAGCTCCGATCAAGCCATTATTTTCGCACATCTACTCTAGCACGAATCCAGATTCCCGGCATACCTTACGAGCTACCGATATAGCTTCAAAGCTCCTGGCTGTGCGATCAGCAGCTTCGTACGAAGCTATGGCTATGAACTTTGTTACCTTCAATCAGGACTACAGCTGCCTAGCTGTTGGTGAGATCATCCTCTTCTTCCGGCAACTTGCGCTGACTGCCTGAAATAGGAACTTCAAGAGGCTTCCGGATATACCACACTGATCCCTTTGCGAAGATATTCAGCAGCGACGATGGAAATGTTGCGCTTATTGAGATGTTATTCTCAACATCCTTAGTTGCGCTTATACTGTCGCCGAGACATCTGGTCATACAGAATACGAAGGTAGGATAGCTGGAGGAGGTGGTGGTCTCATTGCTTTGGACTTTGAGCTTTGGACCTGAAGTACTAACCCCGCGATAGAGATCTTCCATAATCTGCGAGCTCACTTTTCCATCGGCGGTCCTTGCGGTTAGACTGAATCGAAAACGACTTACGGTTGTATTGGAGGAAGAAATATACTTGTACGACATCTCGAATATGAGCCTGCTCTATACAATCCCAACATCACCAAACCCGAATGCGATATGCGCTCTTGCTCCGTCATCAGAGAATTGCTACCTTGCGTACCCGCTGCCGAAAGCTCGAGAAGATTCAGGGGATAAACGACCTGCTCATGCGCCACCGCCGTCGCAATACGTTCCACCAACTTCTGGTGAAGTCCTAATATTTGATACATTGAAGTTAGAGGCTCTCAACGTGGTGGAGGCACATAAGTCACCGCTTTCATGTATTGCATTGAACAACGAGGGGACTCTCCTTGCCACAGCTTCGGAGACGGGCACTATCATCAGAGTATTTTCTCTGCCGAAGGGGACCAAATTGTACCAATTCCGAAGAGGCACATATCCTTCGACCATCTACAGCATGTCATTCAACCTAAGCTCGACATTACTATGCGTTTCGTCTACAACCGATACAGTGCATATCTTCCGACTTGGCCCAGCCCCCACAGGTCTGCGCCCACTGTCACCAAAGTTAACGGATGAGAGATGGGCACGATCTCGAAGCTACGATAGCGGCGGCGAATCTCCAACAACAGGGACTTCGCCAGGCAGTGACAACGTTGAGCCACCTACTGTTGCTCGGAAGACGAGCGGTACCTTCGGTAGCATGATCAGAAGGTCGTCTCAGCTGATGGGAAAGAATGTTGCAGGTATTGTTGGAGGATACTTGCCACAAGCCGTCACGGAGATGTGGGAACCCATGAGAGACTTTGCATTTATCAAGATCCCAAAAAGCATTGGTACGAATGCATCCGGTGGCCCACTCAGAAGTGTGGTCGCGATGCTCAATAGTAGTCCGCAAGTTATGGTGGTTACTAGTGATGGAGGTTTCTATGTATTCAGTATTGATTTGGAGAACGGTGGTGAAGGCGTGTTGGTCAAGCAATATTCGTGAGTAATCTGCTCTAAATGCTCGATCATCCATGACTGACATCTGATAGCGTCCTGGAAGGGGATGACAAGCTTGACCAGTCAGCCATGGACTACACCACCTGAATAAAAGTGAAGCGGATGTCTGCATTCTTTGATTTCTTATAGGAGTTCAGGTCAACATCTTCTCGCTTCTTCGCGATCGTTCCCAAAGGGGTTCAGCATTAGCAGCAGGCGTTTTTGTCAAGCTTTGGCACAAGCTTTTTGGAGGGGTGGAGCTCTTGCCAGCTACCACTCGAAGTCCAGCAACATAATGAATTTCTTTCAACTCTTTGAAAGTTCGTCCGACAGTGTATTGAAAGCCCCGAATCCCGCTCTTTGGCCAGGTGTATCTCTTTCTCATGCACGATATATGGTGGCGCGACTTTCTTACATCGTACTCGTGTATGTAAGAGTGTATATTGTTAATGATACTTTCATAGCACTTGCAGAAAGTCGGCGCAGTTTTCAAACTTCATATCATCTAATTCTATCGGGCAGTGCGTCTGTTCTGTGGCGAAGCCTTCATTTCTTCTCTTCGCGTTCCACAACCTCGCGGTTAAAGTCCTTTGCATGCCAGATGTTGTCATCCATACATGTATACTAAGCCTGTCGCTAAAACTGTTGGCACGAGGAAGTCCCTGCCGAGGCAAATTGAAAACCCCTCGTTGGAATACGGAATACGTCCGTACAGCATCACCCTCTGATTCATACGTCCGTAATCAAAGAGACACGAGATGTTCGCAGTTCTCCAAACCAATTCACACTATCCTGGAGCCGGCATTTCTGATATGCTCCTCAGCCGAAGTTCGGCAAGGACCTTTCTCCGTACCGACCCCAAGTCCTCAAACGGCACCCCTACCGAATATCAAGTCTTATTTCCTGATATCAGCCTTCCCCCAAGTATAGGGCCGAGGCTTGAACCGAACCCCAAAAGTCAGCCTCGCCGATAGTATCACTATTTCATCTGATGTCCAAAAACAAATTACTGACCACACATTTTTGGATACATGAAGATCAATAACATCACTTGAACCGAAGGAGTGGGAATTAGCATGCGTTTGATGATCGGTTTCAACTGATTTGCATGATCAAGCAAGTTATTTGCCGAGAAGTCATAGGATTCGATGTTCCCTTTTGTGTGATGAATTGAATCTGCCTTCCCAAGGCATATTTAAGGATCTAAAATCTTGGATTCCTGTATCAAGGCCTGAGTTGGTCTAGAAGTGTCATTCAATTGGCGGTTGCGAAGCGAATGCGATGCCGATCGGGAAATAATTAAGGGAGTGATGTTCTTGATGACACATGAGGGGCATTTTACGTGAGAAGCAACAGAAAATTTGGCTCGGAGTATTCAAGTACCTTCCCCGTAGCGTATACGGTTTAACGTAAAGGCGGCAGACGTTTTAAGAGACCTTCTCTCTGTTGTTCCCTTTGGATCCGGCAGGCTTGACTCTGGTCACGAACTTGCGAGATGTTTTGGAAATGAAATCCTAGGATCTAAGCACTGTCGTGGTAGTGTTTACCAAATTTACCGACGATAAACTTTACAAGGTCGAAGCTTGTTGTTCTAATTTAGCAAGTGTGACGGAGCTGCATTGCTTGGGATTCTGGGAAGGCTGGGAGCGCAGCAAATTTGCTCAGATATCAAACTTTGTCTCCATGATCCATCGATCGGTTCGCGCTGGTCCATAATTTAAGCTGGGACCGCGAAATTCCATTTCCCGCGGATGGCGGATGTCGAATGGAAACTATTTCCGATCCATAATTCTGTCCAAGTGAACCCATAATTGTGGGCGACGCTTGGTTTAGGTGGCCGAGTTGGCGGAAAAACATGAGGTTAATTCGCTAGGTGACCAGGTGCTCGGGCAAGCACATCCGAAGATCAACAGTGACTGATCGTCCTGGCCATACAGGAATTTCGGTTTGACTTATCCCAGGCAAGTATGAACCAGTCCTCATACCTTTCAATAGCTTCCTTCTGGACCCTCCAGACCTTTCCTCAACCAAAGAGCTCTGACGATAGCGAACGGTAGTGGAGACGATCTCTGCTCCTCGAATGTCGAAATCGCCGACAAGTTGACAACCATCACTGACACGTTACTACTACTTGGTGACATCTAGTTTAGTCGTCGATACTCGTGACGTTCGCTCGAGAGACCAATTGTTTGTCCAGAATCGTGAGATGGAGATTGCTTCGTGTCATCTCACCATGAGAGACAATCGATGGTTCAAGATCTGGCGCGGGTACCTGAGCACTGCCGTCTCCACGCTCAGCCTCCCAATTACAAGTCTACCAACACAGGAAGAGAAATGGTAAAATTTACTGTATGAACTACTCGTGTGGAAAATTGATTGCATCGGGGATGATGTCGAAAGAGGCCGTCGATATTGAGACCGCATCCTGAAGTTGGAGACTGTTGAAGCGGGGATGGAAATAACATCATCTCAAGGCAGAAAAATACCTCTTCAAGGCTGTGTCGTCTTCAGAGCTCTGAGGCAGGTTTACGAGCCACCCTATCAGAGAGACGAGTCTCTTGGGGCTGCTTGAGGCGGAGTAGGCCAATGCGGTTGTGATAGGAACGGGCGGTGGGTCACGGCACCAGACTTTCGACGGCGGCAACCCTGCAATGGGCTTCAGTGGGGAGAAGACAGGCTTGTCCCAGTACTGAAGATACCCTGAGGGCCCGGAGGTGGCAGCCTGCCACGCGCGATTCTTTAGCGCTGGAGACGCTGGTCTGCACTGTAAACGACCCTGCTGCAGCTCGTGAGCACACTGGAATTCTGCGAATGATGCCTCACCGGTCGTACTCCTGCGACCACGAGCACATTTGCATCTTTGGGACCGACCTCCGAACAATTGAACAGCCACACACTAATATGTATTGTATTCTGCGATGTAGCTGTCCCTAGCGATGGTGTTGGTATCGAACTTTGCTCAGCATCGTATGTCTATCCCATGGGGAGACTCGCACTGGGATTGACCTTCGAGTGTACTGTACCATGCATCTTGGCAAAGAGAGAGAGCAGTGGGTGAAGCTGAAGCTTCTTGACATGCTAGGTCTTCGGACAATGGCCGAGCTCCCCAAACGTCCACATACTCGGTCAGCCTCAGCACCTTATTATTACCCTCAACCAGGTGAACCCGCTGGCAGCACTAACTCTCTGGTCCTGATCTCGAGTCCTGACTCCCTGAATGGCCCTGACCCGCTGGAGCTAAACCCTACCGCAGAGCATCGCATCGTCCCATGCCATGCCCGTGCAAGTGCTGCCTGCCTTGTCGGTTAGTCTCTGTCTCTCTACCTGGCACGATGTATCCAACGGGTTCGACGGGTTCCAACGCTCTCTTTCCGCACCCTGGTCGTGGCCTCAAATGCACTTCGACAGGGGCATTGATCTCCTTCCTGGTCTGTTGGAAATAAATTCCCTGTGCGCATTGGAACAGTCATCCGAGCTTCATGTCAGCAATTACTGCCAACCAGGCCCGCCCATCACAGCAATATTGAGCGTGGTGCAGTGGGCTGCGAGTGACCTAGGTGCAGGCCTGGTTTAGGCCTGGTTTGCCATGGCCGTCCCATTCCCACGCCACCCTCAAGGGCCCTGGTCCATCGAGGACATTTGGTACTGTACCTTTGCATCGGATTCCCACTAGGACAGCGACGACCTTCGAGATGCACCCACCCTGCAGCCTGAAGCGGTCATTTGGCATGTTGGCTAGGGTACCGGTTCCTCCTGGAAAGAGTCAAGCCCCTCCATCCTCTCTAGCACTGCCGTACACCCTTGGAACAACAGGATTTACATTAGACCCATCGCCGTTATTATATGTTTGTTTGAAGGGTAGCAATGGTTTAAAGTCTGCCTTGACTTCCTTTCGAAACTTCATCGCCCTCTTGCAACCAGCAGCATATTACGTCTTGCTCATCCCTCGAGCTATTCTTGAGCTTGGACACTCTCACGGCATCTCCTCCTCGTGGATACCTCCCGCAGCGCTGGCATTCTTAAACGTGCCCTCATCCCATCCCCCCTCACTAAGTTATCGGTACATATGAGGTCACCAATCAGACTCCTTCATCCTCACTCCACAAGAATCCTCGATAAAGGCGTTGGCTTTCCCAGGCTTCCAGGATCTGTCTATTCTTTACATCGTACATAATCATCCTTCTTCTCTATTCTTGTCAAAGATGGAGTTGACCCCACAATCCGCACGCTCACCAACCTCACCATATCCGTACCATTCCAATTCTCAGCCACTCTATGAATATCCGTCACCGGCACAGAGTGACTCTCGGTATCGTTCAACAGACTCATTACAAGGACTCGGACTCTATTCATGTCCAATGCCAGGCTCCACCGTGGAGAATGGTCCAGTGACGAACATTCCGTCTCCCTCAGCCACCAACAACTGGCCAAATACGACATTACAACATCGGGATACCCCGAGGTCATCTCACTCTACCCCCAATCTACTACCGGCAGAATATGACCCTTTTGCGCCGTATCGTGCAACCGGGCCGACCCCTTACAGTCATGATATATACTCGGCTCAGACTTCAGAAGTAACCGTACTACCTGCCTCACCAGTTCCTTCCGGCAACACTTCTCAACGATCCTCCTTCTCCTCAGCTCCGGCCTCTGAGATCTTCACCCAAGCTGGATCCAGTCACTCCTACACTCCACGCATCAAGATGGAGGGCCATCCTGACTTCGTTGATGGGAACGAGTCCATGATGTTGAGCTCGCCCCAGTTAAACCATAGTCTTCTTACTTCCTCTGCTGGTCCCTATCCTGGAAGCCTCGAGGCAGCCTATTACAATGACCAACCTCCCATGGGATGGCCAAAGATGGAATACGGCAATCCTCCGGAACTACCTGGCATCACTTCATTACCTATTCCTCCTTACGACAACAGACGTTCTGAGAGCAGAGAACCTGGCTCAGGATCTCAAGCCCCGCGACGCGCCAGTGGAGTCCCCCGCACTCGAACTCGAAGACTCACTTCGAAAGAAGATGCAAACTTCCAGTGTCACGTCAAAGGATGTGGCAAGCTTTTTGGAAGAAGCTACAACTTCAAAGCTCACATGGAGACTCATGACGCCAGTCGAGAGTATCCATTCCCATGTCCAGTCAAGGACTGCAACAAGAAGTTTGTTCGAAAGACGGACTTGCAAAGACACCACCAAAGTGTGCACATGAAGCAGAGAAACCACCGATGCGACTATTGCAGCAGGTTCTTTGCAAGAAAAGACACACTTAGAAGGTAAGTCAATTCCCCAGCGCATACATTTGAACACAAGCTAATCATTCACAGACACATGGAAGACGGATGCTCGAAACGTTTTGACATCGAGACCGTCGACTTCAGACCACAAAGCTACAGCAACAATGACCAGCACTCCATGAGGGTTCCAACTCGCGGCTCAGACAACCAGTCAAGACAAGCCTCGTACAGCTCCGGAGCGCACTATTCCCCACCACCTTCAAGTCGCGGCCCGCATGCGTATAACGACCCCCTCACGTCAGCCCCAGGAACATTTTTAGACAGACCAGAATACCTCGGTCACCAAGATGGGAGTCATGAGGCGGTATGGACCAACTGAACGATTCGCATCGCATTTCGCAAAATAGAAAATAAGTATCACCGCATCATCACATCACCACACCACGACCAGTATACGAAAGCGTTGCGTTTCATCAGGAGAGACGAAAATGGCCAAAAGCAGATCAAACGACGTAATGCAACGCAGCACCCGATGGATTGGCCCCCAGACGCAGTCAGCTTCGGGAGACCCGCGAAGCAGATTCGACGATCGAACACTCAATCTACTTCGAGAACGAATTTAGGGGGCGGCTGATGGTTACACATCCACATTTACATCACATACGCATAGTTGATCATTTCAGCTGTCGCATGCCGGAGTTCAGAAGAAAAGGGGAGAAGAGAGGGGAGGAACGTGACCCGATTCGGTACATGTTCTTGAGCATTTCTTGGGAGCGGCGGATATTCAAAAACTCATGATTCCGGATGGGATTGGATTGGGAGGCATAACGCGGTTCCCAAAGGCAGGGCAAGGCAGGACAGGGGTCGGTTGAGGGGTGGAGGGGCTGCATTTCACGCACGGCGTTCCGGGATTTGAACTCGAAACTTTTACAGATTTATGTATGTATGTACTAGAATACCCTCTTCAGGCGCATTTCGGAATTGTTGTAGGATATGGGATTTATCATTAGAAGCACATTCCATCTTCGGAAGTATCAGCTTCCAAGATTGGACGGGACGAGACAGGAACAGGAAACATAGACGCGAACTGTATTCCACATTTGAGGAACATCATCGGTACAACGTTCAAATTTAAAGGTGTCCCATCCAAATTCAGAATAATTGGAAATCAAATCCAAAGGCTCTCCATCCACTCTAAGTCCAAAAAAGAACTTAATGCTTGTCTTTAACGTTCAACACCGCCCGTGCTTCACGAGCTGACCAATAACCACTTGGCTCGCGGTTGTCGTTGCCTGATGCCTGCAGCTCATCTTCAGCGCTCGAGGACCACTGAGATCCGTTCAAAAGTCAGAAAGCTAGTAGGCGAGTGGAGCGGATACCCAGAGAACAGTGGAGTGGACGCTAGGCACGTCTGGCGGCTATGGTGCGCTAACCCTGCAGTCAGATGTAAGAAGGGCAAACGTTGTGCCGGTCACTGGGTCTGGTCTAGCATGGCCTGAGGAAGATATACTCCGTACAAGGAGTTGAGAAGGTTTGGGAATGAATACATGGCAGGGCTGTGACGATGTGATGTGTGAGGAGCCATCTGCATCATCAATAGCAAGCAAGCAAGTCGCAGGCATGAACGGTGGCTTCGGGTTCGCTGGACGACGGGGAATGAGTCGTATGACGATTCCGAGTTAGTGTGTATGCAGATTGTACGTACAATCGGGCGGAGGAGAGATGATTTCGAGTTTCGAGTCAACAACGGCGGTGGGTGTATTGTGATTGGGCCGTTCGTCGTCGAAAATATCTTCCATGCCCCTTTCGAGAGCACCGGGGATGGAGCCGTCTGTTTCTTTCGCTGGCTCGGTGGCTTCGACGGTTGGGATGGCAGGGGGCAGGGAAGGGAAATCGTGCTGGGCTTGATGGGCTTGAGCTTGCTGGGGCTGGGAGTGGGAGGCTTTGACGCTATTCCGCACAGACGAAGACCCACGTTCACTCCCAACCCAGGGTCGAGCAGACAGGGTGCTCTCAGTGGTCGGTGTACGCTTCAGGATGAACATCCTCGCCCTCCCGGCCTCGTCTGGTGCAAACAGTTTAGTCCTGGCGTGCGGTAAAATAGCAGCTAGGATTTTAACCGCGCGCTTTTCGAGGGGCCATGTACGTTGGTTGGAACTTGTGGCACTCCCATCCCGGGGAATGTCAGAATGGAGAAAAGAGGGCTGCATGGGGGCTTGCTCGTCACGCAGGGGCCCGGGATCTGTTTCTTCTGACTGGGAATTTGGAATGCGACCAAGGGAGTGTGCTGGGTTGCTGGACTCTCTCTGGGACGTGACAACTTGTCAGGATTGACAAATACAGGACGGTACTGCATGCACACAGAAACGGACGTGAATTGGAAGTCCCCTTGATAGGTGGAAGCCTGGAATACGATCACAGAACAGGAGACACCGATAGCTGGAGAAATAATACGAGACGAGGACGGAGATAGGCTGGGCTACGATAACAGCGCGATGCTAAGATGAGCACAAGGGTGAAGAAATGATAGGAGGAGGAGGGTCTGGAGAACGACAAGCGAGGCATTTCAGGGGTCGACATCTCGTCTACATCTTGACCTTGAATACCTTAATTGAAGGTCCATATGCTCTGCGATCTAATTTCATCGCACGTATCATAAAATTAATGAAAACAAAATGCCTTAATCCCGACAGTCTGGGAGGTGCAATCTGGCCGCATTGCGGTGGTGAGGAGTTGAGATGAACTTTTAATATAAGATGCGAGAGTGGATGTGCGCACAGATTGAGCAGGAATAGTTCCCCTTCCCCCCCTTTTTTCCACTCTCGCCTCGACCCCCGCCCCTGAAGATGGCCTCATTCGCCTTGACCCGGAACTTTGAACATCGCGACTGCACAACTTGGTGTCTGCGTCGATTGGACAGCACCCGCGCTTGACAACATCTCGCGCACCTGCAGATTCGGTGTTCCGAAGTGTTTCTCCCAAACTCGCTTGAGCTCATATCTGTTTCGAGTGGTTCTTCTCATCTTCCTCCCGCATTTAGCACACGTATCCCGCTCTTTTGGTATTTTTGGGTCATTCTATATCAATTGCACAAGTCTGCCTTGCTGACTCACCTTTGCATTATTATCTCGGTACAATTCAATCTGGACGATGCACGTATCACCAGATCACTTCACTTACGAGAAGCTTACGGGAGTTACGATCAAGCGAATTGGAACACCGCGATGCGGCGTTTGCGGAGTAAGGTTTTTGAGTTATCTCCTGCTCCGTCGCCGTCCCCGTTTCTCAGCCCCACGGGTGCTGGACAGGCCTTCGCGGCGCTGATTGGTGTGCCTGTAGGTGGCCCTGTGTGCTTCTCTCCACGCTTCTTCAAGCCTGTCGTGTCCGTGCATTCAGCCTTCGACTTGGCGTGCAACGGCTGCTGTCACCGACCTCGAGCGAGGGATTGGGAAGGCGGCAGTGTTTGAGGTCGAGTCGGTACCGTTTCCGTAGCAGTACCTCCGTTCCATGCAGTGAGAACCTCATTCTCGCGACAGCACAGCAGAACACAGCCTCTTTCGCAATCTATTGTCCGACGATTTGACGTATATACCTCTAGCCCCCAACATGCCCCCAACCCGAACCTCTCGACTCTTTCACTACGGCCCATTTCATCTACTCGCGGTGTGGCTTGTTGATCGAGTCCAGGCCAACCAATACCAGAGCGGGCTGAGCAACTCTGCAGCGGGAAGCTTCGCTACCATGGCAAGCAAGCTGTCGCGATGGTGGCTTTTGCCAACACGGTATGTCCAGATCATGATCAAATGCTCCGAAACTGATCTTGCATAGATGTTGGTTTTTCATGTTGGATCAAGGTTTTCGTCGTAGTCAACGTCGAATCAAAGCCGTGGTTCTCTGTGCCTTCGGCGCTTATTATTTCCTCAGACATCGACCCCAACGTTGCTGCAGCCATCACTCAATTCTCGCGCCGTCCCGAGGGCACAGCTACGATACGATTGCTCACACAGGCCAGAAGCTGGCGCCTCCATCTTCTCTGTCAATGGGCAATGCCGTGAGCTTACACACCGTAAGCGTTGCCTCGATTAGTACGCGTCTCTCGCCAACGAAGTACCGCAACCTTCAACGATGGCGGCGCTTATGCTCGCGTTCGTATATGTTCGTAATCTGTCTGCTGTCCGGAGACTTCACGATCGGCGATATGAGAGGCACAGTTGGCAGATCAAGAGTTTGTATCTCAATCGACAGGTGCTCATCGTGCTCAGCGGCACAGAGACTTGCCCCGCTGCCCGCTGGATTGTCTACCAACCACGGCTGTACAGTCTAGTTGGTGGGCTGATGACCCAGCAAGAGGAGTTTCCAACTCGGGAAGTATCCATGGGGCATCCAAGATCACTGAAGTAAGTCTTTCGGCATGGACAACTCTTCTGGAGCATGAGCCCCTGAGATGCAGCGAGCAAGGAAGTCAAGCCCTGCTTCCGGACATCGATGTCCTTGAGCACTTAACTTTTATCGACAACGCTCCTTCTTTTCTCCCCTGCAGACACACTCGTTAGACTTGCGCCAGCCAGGTTTCCAACAATTGCACACGACGATATCTTTCCTCTTGGGGTCATGATCTCTGAAAGTGTGTCTCTTTCAACAGTCGAGTGGACTCACTACAGCCCCATCATACTTTGCGTTCATCTCCAGGGGCACAAGAGAACCAATGCCATCCAGCCAACAATCTCGGTCCGTCATCCCCTAAATCCCTCGAGTGAGGACTCCCCTTTGTTGCCACCATATGCAGCCGAGCGTCCTCATGGATCTTCTTTTGTCTTGTGACTGCCTAGTCCATCCAACATCCAACAACGACTGCGGATTTACGCCTCATCCAATGAATAATTCAAGATATCAGGTCCACTGTATCCGTTGGCCATTCAGATATCGTCGAGTCGGAAGGTTCGGTGGTTCTATCACGGCAATGCGGGCTTGAGATTTCCGTAGATCCCCGTTACTGATTCATTGCTTCTCGATCTCTTCGTCGAGAGACACCAAAATCAAGTGCCGACAACACAGCACAGTCTTTTCAAGGATGGGCACACCATATTCGTGTCAAGACCGCCATCCCCTCGCTTGGTCAGACTCCAGTCCTCTCACCGAGTTTTGCGCTCCAAAGTCTGATATCCAATGGAAATCTGGACCTCTGGGGGTTATCCGTGCAATCAAAAGATTCCCGCTGCCATCTCGGCCTTCCAAAATCGGTACCGAGCTTAGTTTTATCTTTCCTATGGTTCTAGATGCCCGTCTTCTGATGCTGCCACTTCTCTGCATGTTGCACTGTTTCAGCACTGTTCCCCAGCGTCTTGAAGACCGCTCGGCGGTCTCTCTCGTCGATGGCAGCGTATCCGCAGACCCGATGAACCATTCAGAGGTTGAGAGTGTCCGGAAACTATCACCGAGCTGTCCAATGATAAAATTCATACTGGTTGATGGGAAAGGAGGCAATGGCTCCGTGTACTACGTTGCTGCAGACGTGGACAGCAAGATCGTGGGTGACAGCAACGGCCAGAAGCAACGTCTGTTTCAGAGCAGACTTCTACTGAACCTTGCAGGTGCGTATTGTATGTACTGTACATCTTTCTTATTCCATCAAAATGAGGCAGATCACCGAGCTAGTCTCGAAATGAAGGCTAACAGCTAACAGTTAGCCAGCCTCATATACAGATACTTACGTCTAGACGACACCTTCAAGATACCTCTCATACCCGCCTTTGCCGCCTAAACAATGACTTAACGTTCAAGTTCTCGTCTCGGGTCACCCAAAAGGTCGCGGCTCAGCAGCCCTATCGTATCCTCTAGGCGCAGCCAGCCAGGCAAACGGCCCGACCACAGACCACGAACCTCAAGCCTCACTTCTCCTCTCCATAACAATCAACAGCTGCGCAATCCCCTCAAAGAACTTAACCATCTGGATAAACTCCCTAAAAAGCACAGCACTGGGTCGGTCAAAAGGCAATGGGAAAGAATAACCAGAATGCGCAGCACTTCTCCGTTCACACGACGCCTTTCCAAAATTTCCTCCCGCTTACCCCTGAAGCAGTGAAGGGTTTGCATACCGAGTCTTGACTCCATACCCAGTTCCCAGATCTAGCGGACGTGACTTCCTCACGGGAACAAAACTTGATAATGCTCGTATTGGTTGAAGGAGCGATGAGAGGCTCATGCTGCTGCCTAGACCCTGGTGAAAGATATCGCGGCATTGATTATGGTTTCCGGAAGGATTCTTGGGAAGTTGAGTCAGTGGCCGTGGGATGGGAAATGGTGAGCTTACTGAATAAGGGTATACGAGCTCTGAAAGTTCGCATCATACCTTGGGAGTCACGGTAGGTCTGGTTGGGTTCTTCGAAGTTTGGTGAGTCTTCATGTGCCACGGCATGCATTGGGGATGGTTGAAAGGCGAGAGGCATATGTGAAAGATTAGAGGCGTGGTACGGTAATTCCTTATTCATCTCACAGGCACATTGACTTCAATTCAAGTCGATATTCTTAGTCTAATCCTCCGTGCTGCTTGAGCTTTTGGTCTTCGTCTCTGTGCTCATAGCCCAATGGACAATGTTACAGATGCTTTAATCTCCTCTCCATTGTCAAAAGTCCAAACATTGAGCAAATCAGTGAGTCAAGTCGTATTACTTCACTCTAGCAAAATTACAATAGCATCGCATTCCTGTATATCATACATCAGAGGTTTCTCCTCAGTATGAAGCCCTCTTTCCAGTTCCTCTTCCTCTGACACTCTCAGCCTCCAAATCACAACTCAACTCACAACTCACAATCTCCCAGATCCCCTCCTAAAGCAAAGCCTTCCAACCACCCGTCTTCGGCTTCTCGAGTCCCAAATGCTCTGTCACCCTCGCAAGATGGTCAACTCCCCAAAAGCCCTCCGTCTCACCCTTCGAATTCGTAGCGACCATCCATGGAAGTCCAAAGGCCCCATCTGCCATCGCTTGATCGGTATTTTTGGCTAGGAGTTCTTTACCTTCTTTGGCGGCCATTTCGAGAACTGTTTGTTGGTCAGCATTTCTGCTTTCACAACGGTCAAGTCCTAGTTCTTGCTTGGACAATCAGACGTTCCAAGAACATGGAAGAACGATAGTGGAGAATGCAAAAGAAACAAGAGGACATACTCTTCCCACCCTCCTCCTTCCCAAACAACTCCCCCAACACCTCACTCAACACATCCTTCTCATGTGTCTTCCTATGGTCCACCCAATACGCTTTAAACAGCTCATCCAATGCCTTAGTCAAGATCGCTTGTCCCTCCTTTCCGGGATGCAAGATCGTAAGAGCACATAGGGATCTCATGATGGTCAAAGTCATGGGAGGAAAATCGGGAGGCAACTCGGTTTTCATGGGGACATTGAATAATTGAGCCCAGCGGAGACGTTCAGTGCCCACCCATTTGCCTTTGTCTGTTGACTTGGTAAGCAATTGAGGGGGGGGAGGTTTGGGTTAGAGATCAGGAAATAATAGAGGGTTGAAATTGTCCGAGAAGAGCCATTTGGAACAAGGAAGAAAGAGGAGGAACAAACTCTTAATATTAATCGGGGCGGTGTTTCCGCAGGCCTTCATGATGCCCCCCAAGAGAACAGGAATATAAATAATCTCGCATTTCGAGAAGACTGGGTCGTTCTATTCGTCTTATCAGTCTCCTTCCTTCCATCCTCCTCTCATCCCTTGCTTCCTTCCCATTTCACCTCCTCACCCCTCACTCAAACTGCCCAGAAGCCAAATTCCCCACAAAATTGTCAAATAACAAGGACAGAAGAAGAAGAAAAACCCACCCTCAGAATCCAATAAGCCTCATACCCAAACGGACTCACGGTATCAACGTACAACTTAATCTTCGGTACGGCTGCCATTCTGGTTGTCGTGAATGCTTTTCGTCCAATACCAAGCATACAGAATATCGTGCTTGATTACTTTGCAATACGTGACGTAGGTGCAGACGCAGGGTCAGTACAGGAAGCAGAAGTGATAGTAATTAAGGATTATTGAAAGCTTATGCTGCTGATGATTGGCAAAGGGATGGTTATTGGTGTGGGCTAGCCGAGGCAAGCGGCCGCCCCAACGTCATGCGGGGTCTTGAAGCGAGGGGTTGCGAGGGGAAAAGGGGAAGGAGCTTGACGCAGAATCTTCGAGTACTCAAGAGGAGTGGTAACAGTTGGATTCACGATTGGTGAGAGATGGCGAAGGAGTACGTGGGGTAGGAATACATTTGCATCGGAATTTTCTCTAGGTCTGGGTATCATAGGTCTATCTCTCAATCGCCTTTACGCCTTGGGCCAATGTCGCCCTGTCAATCTTATAATCCACACTTTTACCACGCTCTGAATGGCGACCAAATTGGTCTCGCCATTCCAATACTACAAACCAGTATCGTGCACATGATCCTTTTCATGCCTTACGGCCAGTCTCCTTCCGACCAATCTTTGCAACCTTCATATTTGGAAGTGCATGGTTTCTGCCAGGCTTCCGTCCAACCTCAATCACAATGAATCTGATAAAATCGGGACTTCCCCAGTAGCTGCTATGAGCACTCAGCATATTCACATACTGAATCTCTAGCGGTCCACCTCCAGAACTCAAGAACCAATCCACTTGTCCGCAATCATTCACAAGATAGAACTTCTTCTCTGCGATCTCCTCACGAGTGAAATCGTGGACCTCCATCTCAAGTTGCGAAGGAAGACGGGCTACAGCTCCAGGCTTTTGAACTTGCCCGATGGCGAGGTCTGACGGTGCCGCAACACCAGGAGTTAATGACCGCATGGCATTGCCGATACTCTCAAAGAAACCGGTTGTTGCACTGGGGACCTGCGCATTCTTGAGGCTTGCAGCGTACTGAGGATCGACTGTCGCATTCAACCTGTAAGCAATAGGATCGTTGACATGCATGATGTTGTAAACATTGTCTACAGCCAAGCAGCCAAATGTTCCTGCTTCACCAACAATGTTCTTGTCGGTGTCGTCGTAACCGTCTGCTCCAGGTTTGCCTTGCGCCTTTCGAGGCGTCAGTCTGCCCTTGTCCAGAAGTAGGAAGAAGCCAGCGGGACTGCCGCACAAGAAGAGGTTCGTGGTATTGAAGTCCAAGTGCTTTGAATTGATCTTCTTCGAGGAGGGGTCAGTCTTTGACACCACTGTCGGTTGCTTGCTTAGAATTTCAAGTGCCATTGCACTTCCAAGAGAGTGAGCAATGATATGCACACGCCCTTCTTGCTGAAATTCGGGATTGTTCTTGCACCACAGCTGATAGACTCGATTGGCCTCCGAGATGGCCGCTCGAATCATCTTTGGCTTGTGATGAGACATGTAGAACGGGATATCCAACATCACGTCTGAGATTATGTTGCGAACAGCTGGTATAGAGTCCGGTGTGATATCCTTCAGGTTGAAGTCTGTGCTCTCGCCTTCTTTGTCTCCTTGCTTCTTAGGGCCACCATCCTCGAATGATAAATTTGATCGCCAATTGACAGGAAGCACCATGACACCGCCGAGCTCTTTGCGAAGTGTCTTCTGAACAGCATCATTGGCAAGTTCTGCATTGATGGAACGTCGGAACCCATTGATAGCATGCGTGAAATTAAAACTCTCCATGCGCTCAGAAAGCTTCTGTCCTATGCCATGTATCACCAGGACCAGATCGGTGACATTCTGTCGCTCTTCTTGTGCCTTGCAAGCTGGACAAGTCATTCCCTTGCTGATGTCTGCATCACCAGCTACAGGGGCATTCTGTTCTGCTTTGGAATTTGTGCCACTCTTCTTGACGGGATGAAGTTTGTTCCAAGCCTTCCAGTCGAAACCCCTGACAACATGGATGCCAACGGTGGTTCCCTTCTTGATCTTGGCCAAAGGCTTTCGACCGTAATAGGCAGAAGGTTGGAGTGTCGACTTGAGGATGAAGGCATTTTGAGCATCCTTGTAGATGACTTGAGCTGACGAATACTTCTTCATGGCAGTCTTCGGTTCTGTTGGCTTCTTCTCTGAATCATCTTCGATAGTCCCTTCTGCTGCAGCTTCTCCTTGGAAACATTTTGCAGCGCAGTAAGGGTCGGCGTAGAGAGCATGTTCAGGAGCTTTGCTGCGTGATTTACCTTGTTGCTCCACCTCCTTGGGCCAGAGTCGGTGGGCGATTTTTTCTTCGCCGATAGCCCCGACTTCGAGCGCACAGCAGAGTTCGTCACTCCATGTTTGAGACCACGGTCTAAGCTCTCTGTATCCAAGCTCGAGCTGGTTGGCAACAGGAGGCTCCACAGGATACATGGTGTCCCTATAGAACCAAGTACCACGAGTGACTGCAGCAATGTCGTGAACGGGTGACCAGTATATAGGTTTCATCTGCAGAGCAGGCAGTGTGACCATGTGTAGTCTCGAAATTCCGACGGGTACCTCTGCGTGGGACTTGTTGTTCTTCTGTGATTTGCATCCAGCAAGGTTGACAGTCTCAGCATCTGTCGGCTCTCGCTCGTGACCCTTCGTAGCAATTCCAAAGAAGGTGCTGGGTTCACCCTCGGCCATTACTCCTCTCTCAATCTCAGCGGCAGATACAGGTGGTTCGGAACTTCGCTCCATCATCTTCACAAACGGGCGACCAGTCAATCCAACATCCGCCTGAGCAGGAAGATTTTCTGCACCAGTTTCCGAATGCTGCACTGCCAAGCCCATGTTTTCTCCCGCTTTTGCGATGGCCTTTAGAGGTGGATCTCCTTTCCCGTTAAGCATGCTAAGCTCTTGTGCGGATTCTCTTTCGTTAGCAGCATCGCCCTGAGCCTCTCCAACCTTCTGTTTTCCTTTAGAGGTGCGTGAATCTTTGCTGGATGGCTGGTTTTCGTTATGAGGAGATTCAATTGTTCCCTTATTCGCAATGCAGGGAGCATGATCACCTTTTCCTTTCTCAAATTCTACGCAGCAAGAACCAATTCCAGCATCGAAAGGCGCATGATGAGAATCGTCACAGGTTGGGTTGTGAGGATTTCCCTGTTGCTCAGATGTTTGCTCCTGCGAGTCGGCGGCTAGTCCTCGAACATTGGACGACTTGTCTTTTCGCGAGGCTTTTGAGCGTTTCTCCTTCTTAGATTGCTTCTTGGGGCTAGATGCACCATCCCCGCCAGCTGGTTCGCCTCCTTCACCAGGTTCTTGGCCCTCACTTAGCTCCGCGCACTGTACATTGATTGTGTGACATTCTTCCGGCGATGTACGGTCCAGCTCATCGAGTCCACAGACCGAAGTGGTGTCCGCACCTTTAGCCCGTGAGGATTCTGATTTGTCCGCAGATGTGGCAGCTGAGGTTTTGTCTCCGGATTTGTCCAGAGGTTTCCTCTGCTTCTCAGACCCCTTTGAGGACACCACGCCCGAGAACATCTGTCCGCTCAACTCTGCAGGATTTGTCGTACTGGCTGCTGCTTCTGAGCGAGGGGCTTTCTTCTTGTACTTCTCAGCCTTTGTGGCCACAACCGAAGACATCTGTCCGCCGAAGTTTGTAAGGTTCGCCGAACCACTTGCTTCTCCCGAGTGAATGCCATCCTTCTTATGTCTGCCAAAGTCATCCTCGTTCGATAAAGCTATTGCGTCGGCAGAAGCACCCGAGAACTTCCGTGTTAGAATTGCCGGAGGTGACGGTGACTTGCGTTTTCCTTGAGATTTCTTGTCCTTTCCTGCTGTGACGCCTGCCCATGCCTCCTCGAGAGCCTTGTTGTCGTATGGGGAGAAAGGGCGAGGAGGATGATTCGCAGATTTCGAATCTGCTCCAGTAGGAATAGGAACCACTGAGAGAGGATCATCGATAGGTTGAGGCGAAGAGTAGAAATAATGTGCCTTCAGCGCTGGGATATCGTCGTCACCCTTCGAGCCGGTGAAAGCGACCGAGGGGCCAAGGTGGCACGTAGTTCCGTACGTGTGAGCTGAAGGCGCCATTGTGTACTGTGTAGAATCAGCGGGCTGGAATGTCATACAGGAGGGACACCGCTCATACCACTATTATGAAAGAATGACTGCGTAGAAGAGAAAGAGCGCAGGCACGACTCTGCCCTGCAGAGCCGCCCGCAACTCAGATTATTAAATAGAGGGAGTGTGCGGTGTAGCGATAATCCGAGAATCAAATAGACTGCTGAGAATAGCGAGATGTGGGAGAGACAGGATGTGGTCGGCGAGGTTGTGCGATGGAGGATCGAAGAAGAGACACGCTGGAAAGTCAAGAGAGGAAGTCTCTGCCTCCGAGCCAAATGGCAGGAGCGACAGAGGCCGAAAAGATGTCGTGTTCATTCTCGAGGCAACCGCGATTCACAACCCTGGCCAGCCAGTGTTTTTTGCCGATGACGTCTCTGAGGTGGCCAAAGAGCATCACATGATAATTTCCAGGAAATAACGGAGTAAAACATCGCAGGATCTAGACCTCTGTCCCTGAGTCGTATTGCCTCACGAACCTAGAGTTCGAGTGGACGAACTTCACGATGGCACAGCAATTGGATTTTGTGGGGTTTTCATTAGACTAACAGGTACATCCATGGCAGCAACTTTTCTGCATACCAAGGTTTTACTACACAAAACATGTTTCTCTTTTCCAACCAGGTTGGAATATTCAAGGGATATCTTGGTAACGCCATCTCTCCTGCCAGATACGCCAAATGACAAACAAATACAGAAGCTCATGAACGTGACCGGTAGGTCCACCAGATATCATTGAAAGCAGAAACAGAATTTTTGGGCTACCGGGGGAAAGCAGAAGCTCATGATCGTCGGATGACCGACAGAGATCAGAGGTCCGCCAGATGGTATTGAAAAGGAAACATACTTTTGGGAGCATGGTGGACAGTAGAGAGGAGTATGGTCTTCCGAAGAAAACGCTTTTACTATGGCGAGTTCGTCTATTCCTGTCGATAGGACGTCGAAGGATTCCATGCGCCTTAGGAGGATCGAGGGTCGAAAGATGAGAGGATGAAAGAAATAAGTCAAACAATATTCGTAAAAACAAGTAGGCGCTCCGAAGTATGAATGATCGTAAGCTGGAGGGCCAAGGTATAGTCGAAGTCCTAACCACATTGCTCCCTGTAGTGGTCTGGGACAAGCTTCAAGCCTCCATATGGATCGTCGAAGGATTCGCGCATAGATCTGATCGCAGCCTCAGCAGATCCAGAAGACTGAGTGTACCATGTTCTCTCCTGGCCGTTTGATAGACCTTGAGCAGCGCGCTGCTCCTCCTTCTGTTTTCGGATTCTCTCATTCGCAATGGCTCGAACCTCTTGAAATCTGTACATAAGAGTATCGACACAACCCAGAAGCTCTAGAATCTGCTCGATGTCAAAGAACAGCTTTAAGATGACTGTATCGGCTTCGCAGAAGGTACGGAGAGCCATGTGGCTTGCAACTAGCTTCCAGGTATGCAGTGTTGCATTGATCCGAACGATTTCGCCGGCCCTGTCACCATAGAATCGTAGATTTTGTTGGTTGACCGCAATGAGGTCTCGTTGTGTTGCCTGATCGTACATGAACTCGATGACAGTAGGGCGACCCCTAGCCTTCCAACCATCGATCGTCTTCTTGATCGAATCGACATCCAAGCGTCCTTGACTGAACTGATTCATGAGGAAGCTGTTCGCAGTGTGAACCAGAAAGAACTCAACTTCCGCCAGGATTCTTGCTTGCTGCGGAGGTGCAAGGTTTGTTGGGAGGAATGAGATCTTCGCTGGATTGTCGGCGCTGTTTCGAGACCGACCAATTGGACTCAGATCAGCCTTTTCAGCCTGGAGATGTTGTTAGTCTACGATATAGCTAAGTTCAAAGAGCAGAAACTTACAATATCAGCCAGCTTGGCTCTGAGCTTGTCCACCAGACCCTTCTTTTCCTTGGAATTATTAGAAGTCTTCTGGACTTGCGCAGATGCCTTCTGGGCTTGACGGGCAGTACCTTGCGTCTCTAGAGGTGAACGTCCGAGCCAGCCATTCTCACCGAACATCTTCTTCATAGGTGAACGTGAACGCTTCTTTGGCGAACCCGGGGTCTTGGGGATATCAGCCTCAGCCTCATCGCGCTCGACAACATTACCCAAACCCTTTGTAGGAGATGCAGGTCTGTAACGGATCGGTGTAGAGGAGCTGAAACTGTTTTGCTCAATGGAAGGTGCCCTCAGAGGTGACCGAAGAGGAGATTCGGGACGGCATTCACCGAGATGGCGTTGGTTATGTTGATTGGGGAATTGTACACGGCGGGGAGAATCCGGAAATCGCCACTCATTTGGACGGACTGGAGGATATTGAGTGAAGGTTTTGGGGGTGCCATCTTCCTCGTAAGAGCGACCGCGTCGACCTTCTGGCTGAGGGGAACGCCCACGTCGAGTTGGGGAAACTGGATCAACAACTTCGCCATAACGAGATGCAATATCAGGGCCTGTCTGATATTGCGCCTGGAAGCGAGCTGGGTGCGATACGGCCGGAGACGATTCACTTCTTGGCATACCGCGCTTGTCTGACTTAGCAGGTCTCATCGGAGTAAACTGTTGACCGGTTGACATTGAATTGCCCGTAGAGGGAGACTTCTTCAAGTAGAAGGATTCGGGATTTTGCTCCAACTCAGATTCATGGGGGTGTGGGATAAAGTCGGTAAACGTTGTCATGTGGGTCTGATGACGAGCTGGCATTGGAGTGTCAGGCTCGAATTGATAGGGGTTCACGGCTGTCTTGATTTTACCAAGTCTGATTTGATTTAGCAACTATTCAAGCAATTTTGGAAAGATAACTTACGCGTCCAGATTACCTCTGATGCCATTGGCACTGGGTGCGGGAGCTGAGGTGTTCATGGCTGGTGGATCAAAAGGAACGAAATTTCCAATGATACCAGAAGAGCCGGAGACGTATTGACCTGAGTAATTTGAGAGGACCGATCCTGTAGTATTGACTGGTACAGAATGCCCGGTAGACGGGTCAGTGAGGCTATTGATCGAGCGGATGGACTGCGCTGGTGCTGCGGCAAAAGTCGCGTTGCTGCGCTTGCGACTACGAGTATGAACTTTGTCGCGATCGACGTAATCGAAAGTCTCAGCAATTGGCCTCCCAAAACCGTCGTCAACCAGGTCGGACTTGCGCATAGATGAAGTTCGAGGAGGGAAGGTTGGAGCTTCCTTGTAGGGGTTGTTCTCGCCAAGCTGCTGTTGACTCTGTGCGACTCGAACCTGGCCTGACTGCTTGTAGATACGTAAAGGTGGGGGGGATGGCGAATCGTAAAAGGAAGCAAGATCTCGCTGATCTGAAGCCATCTTGCAATTGACCTTTGGAACGGTCCAGCAAATTGTAGTTTTCTCGTAACCATTGACATGGACCGTAGTATGTGGACGTTAGGGCTGTAATCTTTGCTCCGAGTCGGCAAGCAAATTTCGTCAGAAGCCCCCGTCAAAATTGGCTATGTTTTGCCGGTGCTGATTCTGCGACCGATAGACGCGAGAAAAGTCCGGAAATCCCTCTACCGAGCTTCGGCTCCGATACTAGTAGCGTTCTGTGAGAGTCGCCTTGAAGTCCAGCGTTGGCATGAGTAGAGTCGCTTTGCCGAGATTCGGGCATATCATCCGAGTCAGGAGACACAGGGATAACCAACGATATAGGGCTGTCCTTTTCCTTTTCCTCATCCATGGGTTCATTTGGGAGTAATCCAACATGTGGTATATCGTAAGTCTCGTCAAATTCCTTTGGGGAGAGGGGTTTGGCCATCGAATTGACGCTTCCGTTCCTGACTAACTCATTGCTAGCAGCTGCCGCCACATCTCGAAGACCAATTTGCTGTGATCCAGAGGCAATTGCATCGTCTAGGCCGGCCGAGGGAGACACGAGATCGTCCATTGGTTTGGGGTGTGAGCTTTGGACAGCTGCCGTGCTTCGTGGAGCGCACCGGGGTGATGTAGGCGGGATGGCATCAGACAAATCATCGAAATCAGGTGGACGCACAACGCTGACTACAGGTCTGGAGCGTCTATCTGGCGTGACTCCGCAACTGACAGTAACAACAACGGTTCGTGGAACCTGTCCCTGTGGTCCAGGAGGAGTTGAATCGTTGACTTCTTTGCCCTCTCTGGGTGGTGCAGAACCAGCTACCGGTCTCGAGCCAATGCAACCCATACTTTCGAAAGACGTAGGATTCGAAGTCTTTCTTGTGGATCCTTTCAATATCTTGTGATCGAAGGCTAGAGAAGGAATTGGGGGACGATTGGCGATTTTGGGAAAGCTCTGACTGACAGGTGCCGTGATTTTGGTTTCGAGGCAAGTCTCCTGGTCTGCAGACTTGTTGAAGTCGATAAGTTGCCAGTAAACAATGGCGTTTCTCGCTTTCGAGGAATTGCGTTAATCGAGGGGCTTCGAAGACTCGCCGAGCGACCACGAATGCCTGACAGAGCAAACTGTTCTTGGTTAAACACAAGTGCGAGCTCAGACATAGCTGGTCTCTTCGAGCTATCAGGTGGGTAGCATTTAATTTCAGGGACCTTGGCAGTATGTGTAGTCTGTGGCCGTGTCGAACCCCCACCATCTCTCTCACTGAACGATGCATTGCTGTTTGATACGGTTGGTGAATAAGGGAACACCAGGTCCTTTTTGCTGTGGGTTCGTTCTGATTTGGTGTTTTTCTTGGCTATTTTAGACTCCTTTGTCGTCTTGGCATTAGATGGTGGGGCATATCTCGTCCTGGGGAGCATAAAGAGGTCTTCTTCTTCCTTTGGTAACAGTGGTCGTTCCTCTGTACCCTCTGCAAAATATTCCATCTTTTGTGCCTCAAACATCCCATTCTGTGATCCATCAGTCGCAGGGTGAGACTGTGCCAAATGCCAGTCTTCTACAGAGCCCACACTACTGTCGTGCTCTCCACTGTGGAGGCTGATAGCCAGGTCGACAGCTAAGTATTCTGTACTTTCCGGACCCCAAATGCCGACCTCGAGATCCCTTGTGGTACTTCTGTCTCGACTACTACCGGATAAAGTCTCATTAGATAGCTGACCCCAGCTTCCCACAGGCCGATCATCACGGCTTGGACCCCAGTTGAAGTCCAACCCGGTATCGAAAACAGCGATGATTCCATGGGTAGTGGATCATTGCAATCCTCCACTTACCGAAAGAACAGTTTTTGTCTCCATGTACCGCTTAAAGATTTTCCCTCTATTTGAAGATCTTCGATTTCAATCTTGGCGTGAGCCCAGAACCTTTGAACGTTCCTTCTACATCCTCCGTCAGGGTGTGCTGACGGACGTTCAGGATCTCCAGTGGCAATGCTTCCCCTCGAGGCACAAGATGATACTTCCTCGCAAGGTTTACGTTCGGAATCTCAACTTCGGATGGCCAATGCATTTCTTGTAAGTGGCGTTGAAAATCGAAACCTTTTGCTTTTTCGGCCTGAAACATTCCCTTTGAGAATTTTTTGAAGTTCAGTTCACTTTCCAGCTCACTTGCTTCCGCTTCTTCATGGCTATGAATGTCTGCAGCATTTGAGTGAAACAACTTTTGAAGGCGTCTCCGAAGGGCTGCCCAAAAAGGGCGGACAAATGGCACACGCTCTTCCGCGTTTTGCTCCTGTGTCTTGGGTTTTGCATTCGGGTTCGAATCCGCGTCGTCCTTCAAGGTCTCCTCGGCAAGTGCTTTTGTTATATCTGAGAAATTCTCGTCCTTAGATGGTGGATTGACGAATTTCATGCTTGTGATTCTTCCGCCGGTGCCAAAATGCGGGTCTCTTGACTTCTGCTCAAATTCTTCTTGAGTGAAAGCCAGCCATTATATCAGCATACTTCGTTCGGCTAAGAATGAAAAGGCATGCGGTCCGAATGGGTTGATGATCGTTGGTTTCTGGGAAACGGCGTACCTGAGTAGATACTTGGCCTTGCTCCCTTCTTGGACTTTTATACCCTGCGCTCGATATCCCAGGACATTTCACTGCGCGTAGTACTTTCGAGTGCATAGTGGATTGTTTGCTCTTCGGCGACTGGTGCAACAGGCCCTGGGACGATAGAAGCGGAATTGAGAGCGGTGGCTGTCCTGGAATTCTCTACAGCTGCCCCCTCAGGAGCCAGGGCTGATGCGTCAGAATTCCCGATTCCATCGTTCGCTGAAGGCAGTGATAGCCTAGTTTTCTTCGTGGCTATTACAGGACGTAGGATTGTTCTGGCGGAAGGCGTGTGCGGAGTATGTAAATCCTCCTGGGGGAAAGTATCAGCGAGCCGTCAAACGCAGTCGTTCAAGGAGAGGAAGGGCAAGAAAAATCTGGCAATGGAATGAACATCCCGCCAGTGCCTATGGTACTCACATGGCGATGCCGGAATGCATGTTTCCACCGTTGGAAGATGGCCTCTGGCCACGGGGGAAAGCCATCTAACAGGATCAACTCTTCCAACACCCCAGTTGCCAAATGTCCATTCTCGTCTCCAAATCGGATCACCAGCTCTTTGTGCATAAAACTTGAGACCATCCTGGTAGTTGTAGTTTCGAGGCACCCAGTCTAGGGTGCGAACAATGAAGGCCCGACATTCAGTAGAGCGAGTCAGAAGGCAATTCTCAGAGGTTTTGAGGAATGCAAACTTACTGTCTTCGTCCCAATCACCTTGCTCGGGCTGGCTGGGGGCATTCATCGCACCTCAAAGAGGTGCTTCGCTTTTTAGGAACGAGGATAGGATTTTGTGTTTTTGCAGATCGTTCGATGTGGCGGAGAGATTCTGTCATAGAAGACTCCTCTGAGATCGCCTAAAGAGGTAACATAGACGAGTTGCCCGCTCTCACAAATTATAGCCTCGTCTAATATCGGGCGGAGGAACATCTATAAGGCCGACTATCAGAGACAGTGCTCGATAAGACCAGAGCAACTGAATTGCAAGACAGAGCGGCATCTTCTTGAGTCTCAAAACTAGACGGATCAACTCTAAATACTTCAAAGGTATAGAGTCAAAGCTAGTGGTCAATAAGTAAGCAAGCGGGTGGGAAAGCAGGTAGCCAAGCAAAATGGCAAAAAGAATACAAGTTTACAGCAGCCTTATCAAGAGGTGGAGTAGCAGAACCATACTTCTGGTGTTGCCCTGTCTGGCAGCGCTTTACTTTTGAACATGCTGTCGCATATGCAAGCCTCCTTCAATGAAGAAGGGCAGAGATTTACGGTGATCTTTGTCTACACAATAAAGTGTTTTAACCCGTGCCTGGTCAGACTAGAGCTGGGTCAGAGCTATATAGCTGCATATCTTATGGCTGCCATGATGTTCAGCTCGGTACCCTCTCGGGTCAACAAGCCTAGAAGATCTACAATTTGAGGAATATGAACCTGTGTTTGTCTAAGTATATTCTTCTGGTCAAGTCTGATGGAAGGATGTACTTGAAAGGAAACAGCCAGCTCTTCAAAGTTGCGGAGCCAAAGTTGACGGAGCCTAGACTTTTGAAAGGCCGACCTCTGAGGCAGCTTGGACTTGAGACTCGCACGTCGAGAAGCATAATGAGCTCCAAGTTGATAGCTAACCTATTAATTACATCTTCTTCTGCGTGCCCATCGAGGTGGTTGACAGCGTAGTATGTTTTATGAGATGTTATACTTCTGGGAAATGGCGGCGCTGGATGCTGCATTGTAGACATCATCGAATTAGGTGAAATTACTTCTATCTGGTACTACAAGTATGGTCAAGGTTGTGTCGATGTCTGTGTTCTTGTCAAAGTCGTGATGCATCATGATGAGTTCGTGAATATTTGAAGTGACGTTAGAAATTTTCGGTGAGCGAGACGTACCAAGATGCTGCATGTGGACGCTGAAAGTGGGTGGACGGAAATGAATGCCTCAGGTTTTAGGATTCTTTTAGGTTTCCCGACTTTTGAGCCGACTTCTATTCGCATGGGCTCCACCGTGATGTGACTGGCTGCTGCATGACCTTCCCCCGCAAAGACCAGGTCCCGCGTCAGACAGCCGCTCTCCCAAAGGCGACATTTCCACGATTCTAGCAGTCCAGCTAGAACCATGCCCAAACGCGATAAGATGAAGAGGTTTGACACCGATTCATTTGCCGTCGAGGACCCCGAACCCCCGACGTGATTATTTTCTTCAGTACTTAAGGACTGAACATCTCCCAAGCTTATCTCTGTGTAATCTTTGCTTCCAAGCATATTTTGTTTGCCAAACTTCATCCTCAGTGGGCTTTGCGTCATTGTTCACCTTGATTTACTCATACACTTCTTATTCCTCTATTGTATATACCTCAGCTACCAACCATGGACGAGAGCATGGTCCCTACAGAGCGTGTTGGCAATACTGGAGATTCTTCGACCAAGTATGACATTGTAATCATTGGTGCTGGGCCTGTGGGACTTCTACTGTCTACTTGCCTGGCGCGATGGGGTTACAAGATCAAGCACATCGACAACCGCCCCGAACCGACAAAGACTGGCCGTGCAGATGGAATTCAACCTCGCTCCTTGGACCTCTTACGGAACATGGGCCTCAAACCTGCTATCATGGCCCATGAGCCTGCGAAAGTCTACGAAGTCGCCTTTTGGGATCCCAGCTCGAAAGCAGCAGGCATTCATCGGACGGGGACATGGGCCAGTTGCCCAAGTTTCATTGATGCGAGATATCCATTTACTACGCTTCTCCACCAAGGTCTGATTGAACGGGCATTCATCTCGGATTTGGAGAAGAATGGGGTCAGTATCCAGCGGCCGTGGACAATCAAGGGTTTCAAAACAGATGAGAAGGCGGATCCTGAATACCCTGTCGAAGTAAATTTGGAGCATGTTGATGGGAAGGAGAAGGAGACAGTCAAAGCAAAGTATTTGTTCAGCGGCGAGGGAGCAAGGTCGTTTGTTCGCGATCAGCTAAAGATTGGTATCAAGCACAAAGATCCAATTGCTTACGTTTGGGGTGTCATGGATGGTGTGGTCAAGACCGACTTTCCAGATATCAAGGTATGTTGTGCCAGATCAGAGCCGTTTGCACTTACTAACGTCATCTCACAGATGAAATGCACGATACATTCAGACAATGGCTCCATCATGGTCATACCGCGTGAAAACGATATGGTCCGCTTGTACATTCAGATTGCGTCGTCTACGGACAAAGATTGGAATCCTCGGAAGACGGCGACAGAAGAGGAGGTGCAAAATTCTGCGAAGCGAATTCTGCAGCCCTACAACATCGAGTGGGAGCGAGTTGAGTGGTATTCTGTTTACCCCATTGGACAGGGAATCGCGGATAAATACACCCTTGACCACAGGGTCTTCATGGGTGGAGATGCCTGTCATACTCACAGTGTAAGTCATCTGCAGCTGCTGTCTGAACCTTACTGATACCTTGTAGCCCAAGGCTGGACAAGGAATGAATACTGCATTCCTAGACGCCTTGAATCTCGCATGGAAAATACATCACGTCGAGGCTGGTTTTGCTGATCGTTCTCTTCTCGAGTCCTACGAATCAGAACGGAAACTCATTGCCGAGAACTTGTTGAACTTCGATGCGAAGTACGCCGCTCTGTTTTCTCAAAAGGCACCTGCAGCCAAGGATGTTGCTGCTGCTTCAGAGCAGAAGGGTGGTGATGCGGAGGAGAATCAGTTCATCAAGACGTTTAAGGAGTCTTGCGAGTTCACCAGTGGCTACGGAGTGGCCTACGACCCAAACTCCTTGAACTGGTCGCCGTCACATCCAGCAACTTCTTCCGTCATCAACCCCAAGGGACACAAGCTTCGCACAGGTCGAATTCTCATCAACTCGAATGTCACACGAGTTGTTGACGCCAATGTGGTTCATCTTGAGCAAGAAATCCCTGTCAACGGCTCTTTCAGGGTCTATGTCTTCGCTGGCAAGCCCTCAGTCACAAGTCAAGCACTCAAAGACTTCGCTCAGAATCTGAACAAGAAGGCCTCGTTCTTCTCTTCATACTTACGAACTGATATCGAATCCGTTTCGCATCACGAACGCCACAATCCCCACAGTCACTTCTTCACCTTCTGCACTGTGTTTGCAAGCAAGCGAAGCGACATCGAGATCTCAAGGGATGTCCCAGAGGTCTTAGCGAGATACAGAGACCACGTGTATGCAGACGACATTTGGGACCAACGTGTTCCTGATGCTCAGGCTGCAGCGCACGCAAAGATGGGTCTGGATCAAGAGAAGGGTGGAGTTATTGTTGTCAGACCTGATGGTTATGTTGGTATTGTTACCGCTTTGGTTGAGGGGAGTGGTACAGTGGATGCATTGAACGAGTACTTTGCAGCATTTTGTACGAAACGATTGGGTGAGCCACGAGCGCAGTTATAGATGAGCATTTTCTGGTTTTCATACTGTAGCATTCTTAGCATTCTTAGCATTCGTATATAAGTACAATGATCCAAAAGCACTTGGTAATTACATTGGAAGTCGATTTGTAGAGGAATTTTTGAAAATTGGTGAAATCTATGTTCCGTGAACGATCGCAGTGAGCAGAAACTTTGTTAGAAGAGGCGAAAAATGAAAAATTTGAGAATATTGATGAGAATATTTATTTCACGGTTAAGCCGCGATCCAGATCCGTACAATTGCAGGCCAGCCGCGAAGTGGGTCATCGCCAGCTAATCACCGCAAGCTACGACAAACCTTAAATTCTGACTTCCTAGCCCGCCTCTTTGAGATCGCGCCGCAATCGTCAACTCAAAAGACTCTTTCAACACCAAGAATCACCATCGCAAACCCGAGATTCTCCTACCGCAAACTATCGATGTTGAACACACCCATTCATCTGCAGCTCTTGGTCCAAAAAACCTCGAGATGACCAGCTTGAAGCGAAAAGCTGAAGAGCAGTTGACGCGCTCGACTGCGGAAGAGGTAACGAGATCACCTCGGAACAATCTAGGGAGAGCGATACTGACACGTCAATTAGCCCACCCAAGAAACCGATAACATGCACTGGCACCAGGCGACGGTGTCTGCAGTTCGCAATATACCTTACAACTTCTACCACCTCATTCGAAGCGGTTTAAGCTACATCTTTTCGCCTTCGCCCTCTTCCAAAATGGTTCACGAGAGCGCTGGTGGTCAGTGGCAGATCTACGAAGCAGGTCTTGAGGCTAATATAACAAAAGCGAGTCCAGAAGACAATGTCCTGCCGATATATGAGAGCGCGACATACCCAACGACCGAAAAGCGCGCGCGGCGGCACAATCCCACAAGATCTAAGTCGGTGGTTGACAAAAGTCGGAAGGGAGGGCGAGGGAGAATAGACGTCACAAGATTCAAAGATGTAGAAGAGGCGCGCAAGGGTATTGACAAATTCTGGGCCCCCCCAGCATTTGGTTCTTCGAAGCCAAAGGGCAGCTCGACCAGACCACTGCCCTCTACAGAATCCTCTCCAGAACCCGAGCAATCGCATAGGGAGAGAAGATACTCCGACCCATCGCCTTCCCCAGCAGCATCGACAAGTTCGTCAGCATCACCGGACTATGCATCGCATCAACGCGGGTTTGCGTCGAAAAGCTCTATGGGCCGAGCCCCGGCTACGCCAGAGTCATTACCACGGACTGATGTCCAACCAAAGAAGGGAGGCTTAGAGGATCGATTAAAGAGCTTGTTCCTCGACGAGGATGAACCAGGATTGAGACCTTCAGATTCGAAAGAGAAAGAGCGCGAGAGAGCGCGAGAAGAACGACGAAAGGAGCAAGAGAGAGCTGCCATACAGGCTAGGAAGGATCGCCGATTAAATCGACAGTATCCGTTGAAGGCATTGATTGAGCCTTTGGATGCGAGATGGGATGCCCGGGTTAGGCAAGCACAGTCCAGGAGCGGCCACGAAACTATCACGACGTCTCTCGAGGGCACAGAGCTTCGCTTGAAGGACTTCAATACTTTACTAGCCCATCGATCCTGGCTTAACGACGAAATCATAAACACCTACATTGAATGGGTCGTGGCTGCAGCTAATGGAGCTGCGGCAGAGGAGGCAAAAGCCTTCGGGGAGAAGCCCAGCACTGTGCCCAAGTTTATTGCGCACAACAGCTTCTTCTACACAAATTTGAGAAACAAAGGCCCTTCCAGCACGGACAGACTCATGAAGAGAAAAAAGGCGCCTGGTGCTTCGCTGATGGAAGTGGATTCGGTCTTTGTTCCGATATGTCAAGGTTCTCATTGGACCATTGGAGTTGTTCGTCCGATCGCCAAAACGATTGAGTACTTCGACTCTATGGGAGGATCTCCAGCGGAATTTATCCGTCAGATGCGGGGTTGGTTGAAGCACCAGCTCGGCTCAAAATACAAAGAAGAGGAATGGACGACGCCAAGGACAGCGTGTGCGATCCAGACGAACGGTTATGATTGTGGAGTATTTGTCTGTACTAATGCTTTCTGCGTTGCTTTGGGGATTGATACTTCCTGTTACGAAGAACGGGATATGACGCAGCAGAGGAGGTGTATTGCTGCTGTTCTTCTCAATCGGGGTTTTACGAAGGACTTCGAATGGGGCAAAGGAGGTTTGCTACCGGCAGCATAGGGAGGATTTGCATTTATGGCGTTTTGGGAGGCGACTGCACAAACACAAAGATACCCACTGTTTACAAGGCGTGCATAGGGGCGTGCATAGGGGGCGCATGATTCATCAACTGGTTCTGGGTCATTCATGGGGACCAAGGAGAGGGCGTTTTGTATGAGTTCAGAATTAAAATGAACGTGACATTCACAGCTATTTCCACGTACTAATTATTGGTAAAGTTTCTAAAACGCAATTGACTTTCTTGCATCCTTTTCCTAGGCTCCATGGGGCAGGACTTTTAGTTTATCCCGCGGCTAAACCTGTCAACTACACGCGAGTGTGGGGGCGATCTGCAGAACAGGCAAGCTCGTGTGGAGGCCGGAGCTTCTGTTGTACTTGTGCAACTTGGACATCGACTCACAGAACCTCAGTTACAGAAATCGTTTACATGCATGATCGTGCGACCGTTTCATGCTTCAACAATTCGAACCGCATGATTGCTAAATTGCCATAAGTGGCCATGGCCAATCGACGAGAGAGGAAACGGATTTCCTATGGTAAGCCCCCCGCATTCTTCCCCTGGATCTTGGGTTCACCACTCACTGTTCTCCGCAGTCCTTCCACTCGCGAACTCGCCAGGTGGTCATCGCCTAGGCGTCAATGGCCTTACTGTCGACAGTGAACAATCCATCTTGTAAGTTGGCAGATCCGCCCGCAACTTCAAATGCGCCGTGCATCGCGAAGGTGGGGTCCAAATGTCTGGTGCTGATCGAACAATAGATACTCGGGAGGAAGAGATGGAGCAATCTGTGCCTGGGACCTCAACCTCGATCTGAAAACTCCAATACCACCCGAGAACCCATTTGATTCCCCAGAAGACCCTCCTGAAGATGCCTCTAAGAAGCCGAGTCCCAAGGCGAAGACAACTTTTCGCGCGCAGACACAAGCTCATACTCACTGGGTGAATGATATCGTCCTCGCACAAAACAATACAGCTCTAGTGTCAGCATCTTCAGATCTCACAGTTCGAGTCTGGCGACCGCTTTCACATGAATCCGAAGCCCCACAAACGATTGGGCAGCACGCAGACTATGTGAAATGTCTTGCTACGCCCAACCCGCAAGCAGATTGGGTTGCATCAGGAGGACTCGATCGACGGATATGCCTCTGGGATCTCAATGGAGCAGGAAAGAAGCTTGAAATCGAAGTTGGGGACGAGGAGAAGAGCGAGAAAGGCTCGGTATACGCGTTGAGTGTCTGTCGAAGCATACTCGCAAGTGGTGGGCCAGAATCTATAGTACGACTTTGGGATCCCAAATCCGGAAAGAGGGTCACAAAGTTTGTTGGCCATACGGACAATATCAGGGACATTCTCATAAACGAGACTGGAGACACAATCATGACGGCCAGCTCGGACCAAACGGTCAAAGTCTGGAGCGTCACGGCTGGACGGTGCATGCATACTTTGACTATGCACAACGATAGCGTCTGGTCTCTATACTCCGACGATCCACAACTTGGCATTTTCTACAGCAGTGACCGATCTGGACTCGTAGTCAAGACCGATGTCCGGGGTACTTTGGGCGAGATGGACGATGGGCTTTCGTTAGCAGTTGCTCAGGAGAACGAAGGTGTCAACAAAGTCATTGCGTGTGGAGATTATATCTGGACTGCAACATCCAGCTCGTCGATAAATCGTTGGGCGAATGTTGACACAGGAGCAGATATCCAGCTTCCCGAGGCCTATAGACACCATCGTGCTTCGAGTGCAACTTCTAGGCCGAGTCATCTTTCTCCGCCGGTAGCTAATGGGAAGTCCAAGAAGGAGATACCTGCTCAAGCGGTGCTGAGAATATCGAATACTGCGAGCTTTCCAACTGCTGCAGTCAGGGAATCTGATGCTGCTACGACGTATTCTGCTTTGAGCAACATCCGAAAAGGTTCAGAGATTATCGTGGATCCGGACATTGGTGTCATTCTTCCCATTCACGCATTGCCGGAAGAGACGATTGAAGGCCAGCATGGACTAGTCAAGCATAAGCTTCTCAATGACCGCAGAAGAGCTTTGACTTTAGATACTGCCGGAGACGTGCTGCTGTGGGACTTATTGAGCTGCATACCAGTCCAGTCCTTCGGGAAGAAGCACCTTGAGGATGTAGAGCCGGAGATCAATACACTGGAAGCAGTTGCTCCGTGGTGCTCGATCGACACCAGAACAGGAAGACTGGCAGTTGTGTTGGAAGAGTACAACTGCTTTGACGCGGAAATGTATGCCGACGAACTTCAACTAGAGGAGCCAATTGAGTTCCGAGAAGACCAAAGGAGTAAGTGCTGCAAAACGTTTCGACCTTCTTTATCTTCATCTTTTGTGTATATATATCCCCTTTCTATCTGCTAACTCTGGCCTCAGTCAATCTCGGAAAATGGGTACTTCGTCACGTATTTTCGAATCTCATTGATGAGATGATCAAGAGGGATGAGGTATTCCGGAAGGAACTCAATGACAACGTAAAGAAGAACAGCCAGCGATCAAATGCCCCAATGTCCATACAAATACCCGCATCAGCTTGGCCAGAAGGTGCTGGAGCTACAACAACGCCTAGAGCGAATGGTTCGGTTCCCATGACACCCGGCATGGGTATTGGTGTCGCTACACCTGCGCCTCTAAATCACCTTCCAGGAGTGCCAGAAGACGGGGCACCTTTGGGCAAGAATCCTTCCCAAGCTAGCCAAAAATCTGCCGAGAAGTCGGGCGACTATTTCTCCAGCACAGCAATTCAATCGGAGTCTACCTCAAAGCCAACAGCGACTCCTGGAGACCAAGCTACTGAAGAAAAGCCGCCCAGATCACCAAATGACGCAGACAAGGAAACTAATGGGAAGGAGAGCACTCCACTCTTTGGGAAGAAGTTCCGTATGGGCATGTCATTCGGAAGCAAAAAGCTCGGACGATCAGCATCAGTCAATACCGACAAGCCAGTCGTGGTAGACGATAAAGTCGAGGATGGTTCAGAGACCTCTGACAGCGGAGAGAAAGAGAAAGAGGTTGACGACAGTTTTTTCGGCATCGTCCAAAAGATCAGAAATGAGTATGAGAAGTCCGTGCTTGAAAATCCAGAACAAGAGGTAGAGAGTGGAATTACTCCAAGTTTGCCGAATGAGACGCCAGTCTTGAAACCTCCGCCAATGACGACTGTCATCATTCAAGAGGAGACCTCAGGAGGAAGTGCGGATCTTTATAGAGGGACCGTTGCAACTGTTGGTGAAGACGCCAATCTGATTGTAGACCGGGCACCGATGTGGCTTGGTGATCTCCTTCTGCGGGTAAGTTTCAGAGCCGAATGTTCGATCATGATACTGACAATTTGCAGAACAGAATTCCTCTGAAGGAACCGGTCAAGGTCTCTTTCGTCCTTCAGCCATGGCAAGACCTTTTACCAAGCATTGCTGGACCAGATGGCAACTCTCGCCTGAACGCAAACAGGATGCTGCGAGTAAAAAAGATCTTGGCCTACGTTGCGGAACGCATCGAAGCTGCACCAGAACACCCAGATCCGAATGCATTGAAGCCTGAGGAGTATCTCGAGCTTTATTGCTATGACCAGGTTAGTCCCCTTCTACTGTACTTTATCAAGCTGACAAGGTTTCAGAAATTGCCAATTTCGATGAGTCTCGCTACATTACGGGCTCATGTCTGGAAGGGAGGTGCAGATGTAATGCTGTACTATAAGAGCAATGGTCGTAAACCGATTCGATATGAGAAGAAGTCTGAACCTGTATCTGGGGCATCTACTCCTGCTCAAGCGTCGAATGTATGATCGTGTTCAATCATTGACTAGGTGTTCTAGGTAATTTAATGAAATGAATGGTATTTATGGCGTAAAGACCTCTTCCAAACATGTTCTGCTGCTTGACCTTATTTGCAATTCCATGTGGTCATATCTCACACTAAGGCTACCCTACGGTTTTAGGTGACGGTTGAAAGTCCCTCGTAGCTTCGTACTATCATACAAAAAGATTGTTCATACAAGAAAAAGCGGCGTCTCCCATGCTACCAACGCCATCTATATGCATATCCATTACCAACCTCTTATTCATTACTACCGTCTGCCTTCTCCTGACAGATTGTTATATGCCCACTGATAGCTCCCCAGAAATATCGCGCCTCCAGCACTAATCCACAAAATCCTTGGCCCAATCCCCGCGAAGAAAGCCCTAGGACCACTATCCCTCAAAATCTGCCTCAACAACGGTACCATCGCCGTCTTCTCCTTCGCCAACATCATCCTCGTCTTCAACACATCCAACGGCGTCGTTGTCCCCGCTGCCACCGCCCCAGCCAAACTCCCAAACACTCCACTCTCAAGTGCACTTATGCTATCCTTCCCACTCGTCCTGCGTCTATATTCCTTCATCGATTCCCAGAGTGGGAATTGGATAACTGTGAATGGGACTTCGCGCATGATTGTGACTGACCAGCCGCGGTATAATTCTCTCCATACGCCGGATATGCCAATTGTTCGGTGTTGGGCGAGGATAGCTTGTAGTGTTAATAATGACGATGGATATTGTCCAGCTTGAGCCCGTTGCTTCACAACCTCCGTAGGTACTCTGACTGCACAAGCTGCTACTTCCCCCATACTAGCAGCGGCCATATGTTCAATCGGTGCCGTCCAATCCCCATTGTCCCCTCCAGTAGAAAGTTGATTCGCATGCCGCCGAGCAGACAAAAAGCTCTTCGCATATTCATAAGTACAGAAGAACAGGGCTGCCCCGGGAGCGGAACCGATGATTGCACTGCCGACGCCACGGTATATGCCTGTGAAACCGCCTGAGGCAAGGAAACCGGAGGAGGATTGGAGGCGCGTTTTTAGGGTGTCGAGGGGGTAGAGGGAGAGGTCAACTGTGGTTCCTGCGAGGGCGCCGGAGAGGAGAGCGGTGGTGAAGGCGGGGCTGTTCTGGGAAGCCATTGTGGAGGTAGCGGTGTATTAATCGCTGCTGCAGAGCTGTAGGATGTGAAAACGGTCACTATGGCAGAGGCCGAAGCCTACTGAGAGCTTGTGAGTGAGGTTGCATGGTGGTGGTGACGAGGGTAGAGTTGGAGCTCGTCTATAGAAAATTATTTGACGCGACTTCGGATGTCACGCGAGCAGCTGCAACATCAACACCAAGATCTCAAAAGAGAAAGTAACGAATGAGAATGGCATGGGTTCCATCTCAAATGCTCTCGGCTCATCAGCACGACATATTACCACTTTAGAATTTGCAAAATCTCTTGCCAGAGTGATACGCATTGGCAAATCTAGCTTTGATGGAAGGCGGCAGCACTTCAAGACTGTTGGTGTGTTTTGAGCATACCAAATCATGGCAGCTTTATTCTGACTTTATATTTCTAGGCTTAGCCATCAGTGGTGGCGTTGATTCCATGGCTCTTGCAGCTCTCTGCTCCAATATTCAGAACTTGCCTCACGTGAAGCCTGAAATGGGGCTGGATGAGATTCAGCTTCTGAAATATATAAGCTTCAAGGCATTCATAGTTGATCACCAAGTCAGACCTGGAAGCGAGGAGGAAGCAAATGCTGTGTCAAATATTCTTGAAGGGCGAGGTAAGCTTGTTCACGTTCTGTTCAGAGTCCAAAATGCTGAGAATGTCTGCCAGGGATCAAGTCCGAAGTCCTCAAAATACACTGGTCTGAGGCTCAAAAGCCCGCGGCTTTATCAAACTTTGAGACTGTTGCGAGGAAACACCGTTTCCGTTTGCTAGGCAAGGCATGCAAGGATTCGGGCATCAACTCACTGCTGCTTGCCCACCATGAAGACGACCAAGTCGAAACCGTCATGATGAGAATGCTCGCTGGCCATCGAAGATCAGGTCTCGTAGGCATCAAAGAGTCAGCAGGGATACCGGAATGCTATGGTATGCATGGTGTGTATGAAAGTGGAGGTCTTGACAAAACACCCTCGAAAATGATACCTGAGGAGCAAAAATTCCTACCGAAACTCTCAAGTACCAGTGTCCAACTGCAAATCGAGAGAGGAGGTATCAAAATCTACAGGCCAATGCTTGCCTTCAGCAAAGCTCGACTTATTGCCACCTGCCAACACGAGAAGATGGAGTGGTTCGAAGACCACACCAACAAAGATCCTACGCTCACGAAGAGAAACGCTATCAGGCACATGTACAACTCCCATGCCATACCTACTGCTCTCACAAAACCCGCTATTCTCGCTCTCTGTCAAAGAAGCCAAGACTCGCTCCTTCGTCAGGATGCCGTTGTGGATTCCTTGGTGGCTAAGTGTGTAATCAAGACATTTAACACCCGTACAGGAACCGTCACTGTCCGATTTCCAGAAGTTGATCTCATCTTTAGAGCAACAGCAGATTCGGAAATCGACTGTGGACGTGTTGCAGCTGAGATGCTGCGCCGTATCCTCTTCTTGGTCAGTCCCGAGGAACATATCGAGTTAGCTTCTTTACAAGGTACTGTTCGATATATGTTTCCTGGCCTTTTCGAGACCGGTCTGGAAGGTTTCAAGCAAGCTCTTTTGAAACCATTCACAGTCGCGAGTGTTCTTCTCCAACCCATGGTCCCGAAAGTTCCAGGACAAGAAAGAAAAGCACACTTACTCGATGAGCCCGAGACAGAGCAGAAAAGCCAGCCACTATGGCTCCTTTCTCGACAACCATACAGCTTGTTGCAACAACCGCCCTCAATGATCATCCCTCCGACCGAAAATGTCGACTGGACGCCTTGGACATTATATGACGGACGATACTGGATCCGTGTCATGAACAGAAGTCGCGGCGTAACAATGAACATCCGACCTTTCTTCCCAGAAGATATGAGAAATTTTCAATCGTCGCTAGAGGAGCCACATCAGCGGAAATTTAACAGAGTGTTGAAAGCGGAGGCGAGTGGTGATATGAGATGGACGTTACCTTCTCTCTCCTCTCGCACTACAGACAGCGAAGAAGATGTTATCTTGGCTTTGCCGACGTTGGGGTTTTATGGACAGAAAACGGAGGCTGATTCGCTTGTTAGATGGGAGGTTAGGTATAAGAAGGTGGATCTGACTGGCCTGTCGATAGACCCACCAGGAGAGAAGAAGAAGAATAGGAAAGCTCGAGGATAGGTTTCGAGGATGCGAAAGTTCTTTGTTAGGAAAGTTCGAGGACATGAAAATTCGATCCTCCTTCGCTTGATGCTTTCCAATTCCCATCGGTACCTGGACATTATCAGTGTTCTTTCAAATATCGTTGAGTGGACAATCTCAGATGGTATAACATCGGGTGTCCCGGACCTGCGAGCTGCGTCCTGTGCAAGTTTGCTGCAAGCCACTGTCGATACCTATGGGGCAAATTGAAATTCTTCAATGCGACCTAAAATATAATGCCAAGGCATCCACAACATCCAATGAACGACATTGAGTATACATCAATACCATAGTGTAAGCCGCATTTCAATCTCGCAAATTTGCCTGGACTTCCTTAGCTCGCATTGAGCAGAAATCAGCCTTTGGTTAGTAGAGAGGTCAAAATATGTACGTCAGGAGTGACTTACGAAACACACATGCATCACGAACCAAGAGCAGGTGAAAACTTTTAGCAGGCGTACTGTACACTGCATACTACACAACTGGCAAGCAGGACACCCAATACAATGGAAGGTGCTTTGGGGAGGCGTTAGCATTTGTTGTTAGGATACCCATGAGGGAGGGTCATGGTCACAGAAAACGTGCCATATGATGCAAATGCATACATTGCAGAGGCTGGCCTCGCCTGGGTTGAGAAACCACATTCTTCAAGGCGGTATTATCTTGGCCAACGAATGACCTTGTGCTTGGAAGAAAGGCTGGAAGCTTGAAATACTGTTTATCCATGATTCCCCACACGTACAAAGTGATAACAAGTAATTCAGAGCACCGCATACAATTGTCCTGGAATTGGAGTTACTTCGAGAATGAGCCTAGAGATCCTTATCGACTAGCTCTCAATATGCCGCGGTGAAGCACAAGTAGAAACACCTCCTTGAGGTTCACGCGAAGCTGGACCCGACTTTAACAGCAGCGGTTGTACTTCTCTAGAACCTAACAACACGATCTTAGACTTCTGTAGCAAGGCGTACGAGGCTGATTCCAAAGCCAGAGCACAGCATCGTCAGTTCCAGGGAGAGCTCGATAGCCAGAAGAAGCAGATGCGGAACATCCGCATCCCCAATATTACGACAACCTCTTCCTACGATGCCTCGAGACCACAAGGGGAGCTGCTGTATCTTGAAACCAAGTCTCAGTGAATTTACCTGACTTTTGGTACTTTCAAACGTCGCTTTTCCTATGGGGACTGTGTACACTTAATGTCTTTTATTGAACATTGGTAGTATGCATCCTATGCCACGTTTCCTGATCATAACCCGCCCTTCTGGGTATCTCTAACGCCAAATGTAAATCAAATATCAACGCCCGCCCAATGCACCTTTCCTGTAATGCTGCGTCTTTGCAGAAGTTTCGTTGTCATATATGTACTGTCATTCCGATGCTCACTTAAGATGCATCACCTTCTTGGAGTTCTCATAGACCATATAGGTAATGCTAACCGCAGGAATGACCTTCAGAAGATTTGGAGTGATGCCCTTGAACAGTCCTCGGAATCCCTCATTCTTCACAGTTCGTTGTGCGACGTCCCAGATGCCAGTGTATGTAGGAGGATGGAGAACGGTTCCTTGAGCTTGGAGTCGGGTTCGGAGTAGGTTGATGGGGTAGACCAGCGTAGCACCAAATGCACCCTGCTATTGTTAGCGAAATTACCGAGTGAAATCAAAAGGGGTGCCTACAGAGAAAGCTCCAATTGCACCAGTAGCGAAGTTACCTGGAAGCGCGTCTTCCTCGTGGCATCCTAAAACCTTGGCATTGTACTTTGCAACACGTGCCTTCAAGAACTCAAAAGTGCCGAGATCAATAGCTGAATAAGGGAACATGCCAACAAGACCCATGGTCAAGCCGCGATAGGAGGTTTTGATGGCACCTTGTTGGTACATCTTCTTCGCGGTTTGAATGATAAGCTCATTGCCTCGCAGACCTCCTGCGACTGTTTCACATTGCATTCTAAATTTCAGGGTGTCCATGGGATAGACGAAGAGTCTAGATAGAGGGGTTAGTATAGGCCTATGACTGAATCGAATGGTCCATGACTCACTGTGAGATTACACCGCCACATCCGCCAGCCACGAATTTCGAATAGGGGTTGATCTGGGTGGGATCACCGTGACCTTCAAGTTGCGCAAGAGCTCTCTTAGCAGCTTCGTAGGACCCAAACTTGATGGCTGACTCTGGCATGACTTTCATAACATTCAAGCCATTCCCTTGGGATGGTCAGCTATTGTTCATAATTCAAGGTTCAAGAGTCTTACCTGCAAACAAGTTGCGAAGTCCGCCATTTCTCCAAAGATCCTTGCTCGCGTTGATGAGTGGCTGACCGATGTGTCTAGCTGTTGCGACAGGATCCCCCTTCTTGACCGCGTCGACCGAGCCCTTAGGGTTGTCGACATGCGCGATGAGGTAAACCTTAAGTCGGTCAAGAGGTGCAGTCGAGGTTCTCGAGACAATTCCTGCAACAGCTCCGGCAGCAAAATAGCCTGGATCAGGTAATATCTCCGTCAGCAAGGACTTCTTCTTGATGAGCGCAACATCCTCCGCAACTGCCTCCTGGTGAGTGGTGGTGGGCGCAAGAACTTGTTTCGTAGGAACATTGAGGGCTACATCACGAGTCCCTTCGATGAAGTGCGCATGGACGTGCTCCATGGCGCCGGGATAAGTAGATGAAGTTGGTGGTTGCGAGCTGGTATGCGGTGGAAGCGCGAGTTCTGTTGAAGATTCGAAGCCAAGCCGATTGGATTTCGTTGGTGATTTCGCGATTTTGAAGAGCGCGCCAAACAACAAATTGGACAAGTTGGAAAGAAAAATAGACGTGTGATCAGAAAGTGGTGTACCTAATCCTTCCAAAGTATCTTCGCTAATAGCGGTATCTCCTTCTGCGTTCAATGTGATAGTAGAAGAGTAATATGACAGAACAGCTTTGAGTCCTGGATTGGTGTGCGTCGGTAGGAAGAGTAGAAAGTTGCTGAAAATTAATTAGCGGGCGTCTAAAATATTTTTGTGCGTTTGCGCGGATCAAAGGTGAATCGGTCCCATGAATTTAAATGTCACGAGGCTGAGGAAAATGTATGATTCCAGAACCGACATTCAGAGAATGACCAACATCGACCTCGAAATTTGAAAAATTATTATTTGACATACCGCCATTCTTCGAAAGTAATGTATCCCTAGGATCGGTTAGTCGAGTGTTACGATTGATGAGTATATAACATACATCGTGATTTCCGTCGACCTCGCCAAAGAATTGGTCGAGCTTTGAATTTGGGACTGCAAGCCCCGCTCTCTTGAAGGCAGCTTTCAGCTCACCCTTATCAAGTTTTCCGTTGTGATCGCGGTCGATTGAGTGAAATAGTGAGAGTACTATGTGAGCGCTGCATCAGTGTCAAGGCCCTAGGAGCTCGAGCATTCGTAGAGGTGTAGTAACATATGGTAGTGATTCTTACGCTCTTTCTCGGTCTCCTCGACGAAGTTTCGGAACTCTGGAGTAGAATAGTGAGCCAAGACTCAGAAGATACCACGCATGTGCGGGGCCATTGGGAAATCGTCTTCCCCCATATCTTCTCATATGTCATGGAGCATTCGCCATGTACGTTTGGTATAGGTATCGCAATTTCTCCACAGCCAAATTGAATGGCAGAGGTCCTCCAGACTTCACTGTACGTACCATCGTACTCAATAACCTCGTCGCCATTCTTGTCCATAGCCTTGACCACATCCCTGATCATATCGTTGGCATTCTTTAAAGCTATGTACCTGTTAGATCTTGAGATAGAATTGAGGGGATCTGTGCTACTTGCGATGATCAATCTTGTGTAAGCCTTTTTTGAGGCCATTCAGATCCAGTCTGCCTTTGTTTTGAGGATCAAGTTTCCTCCATAGTGCCTCAATCCGTGCATCCCGCGAGTTCTGGCTCTCCGGCAACTCCATCTTGGAATTGCAAGAGGGTTTTCAGTGAGAGATCATGACCGGGAAGATGGGATCGATCAATGGCGGAGAGAAAGGTTTATCATCGAGTCAATAAGCCAGTATAGCTCATGCTATATTGAATTGGAGAAGGCGTTGCACTGAATTTGTTGTTGCTAGATGAAATCCAAGATTGACTTTCGGACAAAAGAGCCCTTCACCCAACGTCACAAGCTTCAAACCTGGTGGACAAGGATTGGTGTCAAGGGTGTGCGGAGTTTGCCGTAACCTAATAAGGTTAGTTGATAGAGAACGTCCTTCATTTCACTAAAAGGATCTCGTCAGCCTCGTCAACGGTTCAGCCTCGGATCAAAATCCATTGGGAGCACCACGTCACCATTCTTCTTCATCGAAGCCTCATTGTCCCATCTCAAACAGCACTTTTGAGTAATGATATAAATAGCTCCCGAGAACAGCAGCTGAACTCTGCAGAGACCGTTCATTTATACTTCGAGAACGTCTGGAGGACCCCTTTGACGGCATAGAAAACACCCTCCAGCTGGCAGCTACTCCTCTACACCGGGAGCACGAAGCAGCTATGGCTGCCAACTACTGGGAGTCAACTCAACGGCGGCACTGGCAATTCACACGGCAGCAGCTAGAAGATCTGCGAAAGAAGTTGGAGGATGAAGACCAGAACCTAGTCCAGATGTACCCGCTACCACAAGTACGGCATTTAAGCATATACTTCAATCAGCGTATGGTACCCTCCCGCATTTGCTCCCTTACTCAAGAGCTGACAGCTTGCTCTGCAGAGATTGCCCGGCTTGGGAAACGTCTTGGTGTGCGGCAACAGGCCATGGCAACTGCCCAGCTATACATACGACGATTCTACTCGAAGGTCGAAATTCGACGCACAAATCCATACTTAGTCATTGCTACTGCTGTATACTTGGCATGTAAGATGGAGGAGTGCCCACATCATATCAGACTTGTCGTCAGTGAAGGCCGGACTTTGTGGCCAGGTATGCTTAGAAGCTCCCCCGTCGAGGCTACGGTACTAACAGTAACTATTTAGACTTCTTCAGCAGCGATACTTCGAAGTTAGGAGAGTGCGAATTCTTCCTCATATCCGAGATGAGCTCTCAGATGATTGTTCACCACCCATACAGAAGCCTCACTTCTCTGCAAGGAACTTTCTCTCTCACCCAGGAAGAATCCGCGCTTGCTTGGTCCATTATCAATGATCACTATATGACCGACCTCCCTTTACTGTTTGCACCTCACATAATCGCTCTCATGGCCATACTGCTAGCACTCGTGCTTCGGCCAAACACTACTGGCATTCAATCTGCTGGTGGTAATGCTGGTACCATTGCAAGCGCAGCACAAACAGCCTTGAGCTCGGCTGGCCAGTTCAAGCCGACTGGTGAGAAGCAGGGTGCAACACCAAGAACTAAAGTACAGAAGCTCGCCAATTGGCTCGCAGAAAGCAACATCGACATAGAAGCCATTGTCGACTGTACTCAAGAGATAATCTCGTTCTATGAAGTGCAAGAGCAATACAATGAGAAGCTCACCCGAGAGCAGATCAATCGATTTGTGAAAGCGCGAGGGCTTGACAAATGAACACAGCTTACTGAACTGAAGAGAAAGAACAACATCACCAACAACATAACATAACAAAGTTGATAGTATGCCAGGACTTCCCATCGGCGCACGACCTAGCTTTTGGTTTGCGATCAAGGATAGAGACGTATCTGCTCGGAGTCACCTTCCATTATAACCTTGCTATGGCTAAAGTACACCTACACCGCCATTTATTCAGTCTCAGCTGTTTGTTGCAGCCCATGACACGCTCGTCGTCGCTTAGCAAACAGTCGAGAAGAGCGGAGGAAGGTCGAGGAATCTGATTGTAGGAAATCTTGACAACTGGGAACTTATTCGAGCAATCATGTTCGTTCCGGTTCCGGTGCTCAGCACTGTTCCAGGGGCGGCAAGGGAGTGGCCAGCGGGGAGTTCGATTGCAGCTCAGTTTCGTCGTTGGTGTATACTTCTACAGACTATTACCGAGAGCAAGATACGGAGTAATGAAAGCGATTGCCCCGGAAATATGATGAGATTTTCTACGAAGTTGTCTGAATCTACCGCCAGGCAGGAGACACGTTGACGTTGTCTGAAGCTCGGGACTCAATATAGATGGCAGTCGGCATTGCTTTTTCCAATTGTTTTCACACAAGGAGGCCGCAAACTTGATGGCCGAATTGCAATGGGTTGAGAGTTCGTGAGGGAGGCAATCGAGCAAACAGACCTGGAAAGGACTGGTTCCTTCGACCATGAGACGGACATCAATACTTTCAAATTGAGGGCATAGCAGAAGGCCTTCTGTCTGGTATTCTTCTCAATGTCATCCATTGCACATGAAGACCAGGAACATTGATCACGACTGTTGGGCCCAATTCGATTTCCAACATCCGCCAACATCCGCCAACATCCGCCAGCACTCCGTCGCAGCTAATCTTCCAAATTGAAACTACCAGCTGGAAGCTCTGCATAGCATAACCCTATGGCTACTTCTAGTTGTCACTTTTGATTTGCTGAATGTAATAAGAGAGCATGTAAGAATTTCAGGAGACGGTGCCGGCTCTTCTCACTCTAACCTCGCCCAAATAGGGGCTCGAAGTAGTGGACGTTAAATATCCTAATCTTAACCAACTTCTAAGCATAAGGATTCACTAGCAATAAGCTTTGAGCTTACACGTCGCATGAATTCGTTACTTTAATTGCTGCATTGCTGCACACATGCTCACGCAACCCCTCCTGTCAGATCTTAAATGGCCAGGTCAGCATGGGGTGAAGCTTCAGTTATCGGACACCGAAAGATCTCGGGGCACATAACACCATGTTGATATCACCGTCGGTGACTTTTCCTGGTGCACTGAAGTCTCACTCCCCGCACGTGGCGAACCTACAGGAGCATCGAGCTCTGAGACAGCCTCTCCACATTCAATGCACCTGCACCGCTATTTGATGGTCTTTGTCGCGATGGTAGAGAATTTTCTACTGCAGGACAGCGGAACAAAACTGGCGGTGTGGCAGGGCCAGCCCCCCAAAGATCGCATTGGCGATTGGGCCGTCGGTTGTTGGTGGGAGCATCTGAGCTTGCCGGGCAGAGGACTGTGCATGGGATAGACAGCGGATTGCCCGTTCAGTCCCACACCAGAAAAGGCTGAGCATCCTGAGCTTCATGCAGTGTTCAGAAATAGACGAGGTTTGGTGTTTGGAAGGCTGGGCTGGGCGCGCACAAGACATGCGGGTTAATGATCCTTTACGCAAGTGGTGGCTTGGAGGATGGGGAGAGATGAGCTCGAGTGGTGTTTGAGCATATGCAGAACAGCCAGGAGTGGGCAGGGCCAACTGGAGGCAAAGGAAGCTTTATGCGGGTGTTTGTTCGAGTCGCTGACGGGCGGTTGAGTTGTGCCAACCAGACGAAGCCATTCCCTCCAGGGACCGGCGATCCCAGCGAGATGGTGTTCCAGATGTTGAAAGCGTGTGGCCAAGCCTGGTATCAGGGCAACACTGTGTGGTACATATCAGCACGGGGGTGCAGGGCCAACCTTTGAGGAACATCGAATGCTTCACATCACAACAGGAGGACGAAGCGTAAAGTTAGATAGAAATTCAAAGGAGTGCAATCGTTGGTCATCAATGTACCAAAATGGCCCCGAATGCGGTCTTGGTTCCTCGAGCATTTCAGCGATTGTTGTCTCAGCGATGCCAAAGAATGCAAGAAGGCGCTCAAAGCGGCGGCGGCGTCATTAATCCAATAGCAGGGGCTCGCTAAGTGGCTCCATGTCGTGCCTTCCCATTTCCGGCCTAGATCGTCGACCTCTAGCGTATTTGCCACTCAAGTGTGGTTGCTCGATTTCTTCCCCTCTCCTCATATGCTCCCCAACCTCATCTATCACTTCCGTCTTCCTCTTGCATCCGATACCATTCGATCAATCTTCCACCTTCTCGACACCGCATTACAACATTAATACTCACACCAACGCTCGATATTTCGCATCGTCCACTATATCTCAGCTGGCCACTTGTTTATCCTAAGCCTTCCGGTCGCACAAAAGCCCTCGTCAGCTCACCGACTCCCCCAACACAGCACATATATGAGCCGATAAGATGTCGTCCTTCTACCACTACAACTCCCACCACCATCCTACTTCTGCAAACGCGCAAACAGTATCTTCATCGCACCACAGCGGTAGAGGTCGCAGAGCACCTCGCCTGTCGCAAAACTCTCACAAGCAATTCCGGAGTGTGCGAAAAGATGAAGAGCCCGTCTCGCTGATAAACTTCCGACAACGCTTTGAGGCTGGTCGTTCCTTTGATCTCGACGATGATATGGAGTTCTGTCCGAATCTTCTGACCGAGAGTGACATGGTCTCGATCCATTCGTCGTCGTCGGATCGCTCTTCGCTGTCAAGTGGGTCTCCCACATCGAGCCCTCAATCCCATCAAGTAGCGCCCGATTCTGGCTTCACCCTCAACTCCAACTCGAACCCATACATCCCTTCATATCAAAGCCAACCAACAACTCTCAAGCTGCATCAGCCAGCTGCCACCCGGGTCCGAAATGCGATCCCGATCGTTAACCCGAGTACCGGAATCAGCATGCCGAGTCCACAACCTCAGTCAGTCAGCCCTGCCAGGATGATAAGTCGTCGTTGGTAGAATCTCTACTTCTGTTCCTTTTATAAGCAGATGTAGACTTTTCATCTTCGCACTGATTGTTTTTCGCATTCTTATCATCTGTCATTTTGGCGGGCACCGCTCTTTGGCATCGATCCATCTCCGGTTACGGCACCTCACCTCACCTCAACGAATCCTTTGTATAAATTCTTCGACGACCCACATCACCAATTCCTTGAGACAGTCATGGCGCAACAACGATATTCGATACCACTGTTCAAGTAGAGATGGTGTTCCATCATGATAGCTTGATTTTGAGCGCGCATTGCATATTATTGCGACGGTGTTTCGGCTGCATTGCTTTGGATGGGAAATGAAGCGGCGACTTCACAGGCTTTACGAAAAAAAAGACACATCATAGTTACATAGAACGATTTCCTTTTCTCGACCGAGATGGGACTTTTTGCGACGGTGTTATTTAGGGTATCTACACGGATGGGAAAGATCTCTCTCAAATCTTCTTTTTGGTTTATTGCAATATCTGGCGGGCAGGGTGTCGGTGGTATGAACAAATGTAGCGCGTCGGTGTATGATGAGCGCTTCCCGGTGTTGTCATTGGTATTGGCTTTTTTGAATCTGGGTCTGGGGTCCTGGGCTATTTGATTGAGCGGGTTGAGCTGGCAAGGTGCATTTACGTTGGTCAGATCAAATCGATCATGTCATTCATATGGGTTACTGCTGATGATATACGCTGCAAGACGGGGTGGGCATGGTCATTTAGGGATCGGCTATACACCGAAATATATTGTCTTTCGTCTTATCTGTCTCTTTCCTTTGTATTGTGCAGGCGTAAAGCTATTCTAGTACGGTGTATAGTGTCTGATTAAGGAACGAAATGGGAACTGTTCAACTACTTCATTTGATGAGACCTTTTTTGAGGTATTTCGATGTTTGACTATCTATTCCGAACCGTTCCGATGCCCTCAACGGATTCGAACTCTCCCTCCTCGACCAAGAGATCCAGACCCCACCATCACCAACGTGCTCGCTCCCTTCTTAGACCATGGGCAGCTGACCCAAAATAGCCAACACCCAATCTTCGAACGCCGAAAGCGGATGACTTCAGCCATCCCTCATTCGAGTTTAGTTTCTACGGTGAACAATAGGGGAACCGATGGCAAAGCAAGTCTGAGACTAACTGCAATGACGTATTGATGTTTAAGGGTTACCCGAGGTCTGTACCTGAAAACAAAAGGCCGCAAGAGTGAACGGTGAAAGAGGAATTGTAATTAAGCTAAAATAGTTTCTTTCTTAAATTGAACTTGTTTCTTTTTGCAATTCTAGATCTGATCCTCGAATTCCTATTGAAAGTGCTTGAACTGTGATTTCAGGTGAGTGTTCCTCGTCACAATGAGGGGAGCTCGAGGAGGGATGTTGACTTTCATATCACAGAACGAACGAAACAACAAACGTCAAAATGTCTTTCCTCCTCCGAACTACTCGAAACGCAGTCATTCGACCGGCCGTCTCATCAAGGACATTTATGAACTCAAGTGTTAGGGCATTGAAGGAAGATGATCGCCGTATACTCTTCTCTAATTAACAGAATATTTAGGATAGAAGCTAACCAGAGAAATACAGACAATGATGACCAGGCGGAATCGAACGAGAGACATAAGCAGGATCAATTGAAGAAGCAGAAGGAGGGAAAGGGACATTGGAAGCCAGAGTTGGCTAGTAATAGTGAGGAGGCTGTGAGTTTGGTTTCTTGTGAAGCAAAGTATATCTGCTAATGGCAACGGGTACAGGTTGCAGCAGACCGTCAATCTGGCAGCGATTCAATTGAGGAGATGCAGAAGAAGACTGCGGATCATGCGGAGAAGAAGCATAAGTAGGCACGAACCCTCTTATTTCTTGCTGTTGCCTTTAATCCAAGCTAATTGGAAGCAGGTATGGAACAAGTCAAGACCCAGGACTGTGAATATTGCTGCTGAATATCTTCCCGTTTCTCAAGACTGTATAATAGTAACGGCCTTCATTTACCATAAGAGAATGAAAGCCTGAAAGTATGAAAAAGATTGCTGCTAGAGAGTGATTTGATTCGTGGTCTAGACTATCGTCATGATGAGGTATTAGAGGTCCATAATGTACAGAACAAAATGAACATCTTCCCAATTGCTCCCCAACGCCGGTAAATGCATTCCAAACAGCCATATATCGATCACCCTTCCTCCCAAGCTTATTTCAAGATGATGATCAACAGGACCAGTATTATGATCAAGATAACAATAATGGTCATCTGCATATTATCCTTCGCTTTCCTCGCCACCGTTCCCAGATTCTTCCTGGCTTTATCAAGTCTCGATTGATGTCTGTCCACATGTCGGTCTGCCTCGTCTAACATCTGTACATGCTCATCCAACTCATCCCCTATCTGAATACTAAGTTCTCTTTGTCTGCCAATCGACTCCCCCAATCTGTCTAAAGCCTCGTCCTGCTCAGCCATTACTTGGGAATGGTAAGCGTGAATCTGCTGGTTGTCGAGATTCGACTGATCGGGTGGACCAGAGGGATCATCTCGGTAGGGGAAGAGGGCTGCTCGAGCATCTTCCTCCTCTTGAACTAAAGGCGAGTCGGAGAATCGAACGGACTTTGGTGAAGGTACTACTGGGCCACCAGCAGTACTACCACGGAGAGATTTCTTGAGGAAGGAAGAGGAGGATGCATTTCGTGGTCTATCGGAGGCGTGGGCGAAATCGTCTGAGAGGGCGGGGTCGTTGGGGTGGGAGATGGTTGCGGATGCTGAGGATGTAGGATGTCCTCGGAATTGGGAGGCTAGATCATCGTATTGTTTCTGTAGTAGTATTTCTGATTCTTGGAGCCCGGCAGATGCGCTGGTGTAGTTGTCAGCTTGGATATGATATAACTTAGAATACGATTGCTGCCTACTCAATCTCTCCAGCGTCTTGTAATCGAATCCGTTCTCTTGCAATGTTCTCAAGTCCGTCTCGCAGATTCTCTAGTGATCGGGAGATATGTCCATCTTGTGATGTAGGCTCGAGGTTCAGTGAAATGGCTCGCTGCCTCTCAAGCAACGAGAGCTTGATGTGGTCTGCGAGAAGGAAGTACTGGTTTGGGTTCGTCATGGTTCCCTGCTCATTCCACCTGCCAGTATCTACGTTTGGGGAAAGATGAGGACTGGCACTATAGTCGCAAAGTTGTGGAATATTTCCCTCGGGTATGCGAATAGATAGGTAAGAGAAAGAAGTTGTCGAGAATAGATTCTAGAGCTGAATTGTTTGAAGTTCCAGAGAGCCTCGAGTTGCGCCGCCTGCATAAAGAGTACGTATCAGGGTTCAACCAATAGAAAAACGTAGCGAGCCGCTACGGCATCTTTCACCGTCCACTTGTGCAGTTCCTAGGTTGCCGGTATCAACTTCGAGGAGCTTGAGCAGCCGAGTACTTTCATTCCATGATCGACTTCAACCAAAGGGAGCACAACGCGACTGAGCTGTATTTTGCACCATCCTTTGGGGTTTGTTGAGACTTCAATATACTTCCGTTTCTTCGCATACTCTCTTGCTGAATCCTCCGATATCGAAACTCCTTTACTCGCGTCTTCCGCACGTCCGCCTCGTGTGTGTGCTGGTCGATCTACTTGAGGCCATACCACTTCCCAGAGCGACCACCTTGAAAGCAGCAGGAAGACAGCGAGTCTGCTGGGCAATCGTCTGTACATATGACTTGCTAGACCTCCAGGGAATTGGCTCTCTTGAAAAGTATCCATCGGAGTATACTTGGTGGCGTCTGAATCCTTCACGTGCTTCGGCTCGCTTTCAGTCACCTCCTTGCTCTGACTTCAGAAAACACAGGTGAGTGCTTTTGACACCATAGACCTAACACAATAAATTGATAGAATATTTCCAGACAAAATGCCTCCACCAAACACACCCGTTGATATCGAGCCACTGAGCCCAATCCGTTCTTCAAGAGGTTCGGACCCAGCTTCCATTCCTACGCCACCCTCCCCCGCACCCTCAATCACCATGAGTGCTCAGCATCGATTCCGAACCACAGAATGGGAAAGATTTTCGAATGAACCCATGCCAGCTTTGGTTCCAATAGGAGATAACCATGCCGACCGTTCACGACCTAAGAGTGATGACCCTGTCGACGAATTCGGTCCCACGGAAACTGCCCAGCTCAAGACACCCTTCTTGCCTCCTCTACCAGCTGCATACACCAGTGAGCCAGTTTTTAATGAGAGACCACGTCCAATCGAATCTGATGGCAATTCTTATTACAATCTGGAACTGATCCACAATATCGACTTCTCTGCTCTCACCTATATCGGTACCGTCGATGAGAACCTCATATGCTCCATCTGTCGAACACCGTTCTTCAACCCAGTCATCACTGATTGCTGCCACATATTCTGCCACTCATGTCTCCATCAAGCCTTGAAGCATGGCAGCTCATCTTGTCCTATCGACCGGACGATCTTGGAGATTGTGAATGAGGACTACTGCAAAGCACCGACTGTAATCCGCAATCAGGTTGATGCCCTAAAGGCGGAGTGTCCAGCATGCTCAGCTGCGATTGAGCGCTCTGTACTTCAGATCCATCTCGCACAGCATTGCCCCGAAGCCCGCATGGCCTGTCCTGGCAAGAACACTAGCAAAGGCTGTGCGTTCCTCATGTTGAGAAAGCATCTCGGTAGTGAATGCATGCATTACGCTGAGCACTGTCCCGACTGTAACCTGGAACTCATGGCAATCGATATGGACCATCACCGAAATGAACTTTGCACAAAGAGAATTGGAACCTGTCAACATTGTGGTGCCGAGTATGTTGAAATTCACTCTGAGCAGCATCTCTTGGCGTGTCCAGACTTGGAGATTAGTTGCAAGTGGTCTGACATTGGCTGCGACTTCACCACAACAAGAAAGACCATGGTCAACCACGAAAAGAGCTGCAACCTCAGATTCATGGGCAAGAAATTTGAATCAATGGCAAAGGAAAGCAACGAATTCAGAAATGAGATTGCTGACTTGAAGAATGAGCGGAACAACCAAGAACGTCGCATCAAGGCCCTAGAAGGAACTTTCAAGAGCATTCGTTTTCCTTTCGATGACATTTCTGACCCTACCTCCGACGCTTTCTCCGGCTTCCGCGACAACACAGATCCCTCCCCTACTGGTTTCGACCACGTAATGGCTCTCATGGACTCTCAGCAAAGAAACATCAACAAGCTTTCGACCTCTTTGAGGGAACTTGAAGCCAGATACTCCACCCTCCTTTTCAACGAAACCATCCAAATTCGCAACGACCTTGCCGAGCTCCGAAGTTTGCAACAAACCACCAGCATGCACGTCCGCTGGCTCATGCAATTTCGCCTTCAGGAGAATAGGAGAGTTCGCGCAGGTACTGGTCTTGGCAGTAACGCTGGGGGATCAGAGGGTAGCGACGGTTCACCGATGGGTCCTCGTCGTTCTAGTGATTCTCTTCACCAGCCTCCCCGACTTTGAATGGACAGATATGATATGATTGATATTGGCGTTTAGGGAAGCATATGGGATGGCGTTTTCAAACAATTGCATGAATGGATGAATGGGCGGAAGCATGGGAGGCTGCATGGATGGAAAGATGCATTTGATGAGTTTATGTTGGATTTTCTGTACTGTGGGAACCAGGGTTGTTAAGGATATGATACCAGCACGCGCATTACGACGCGATATGACAAAATGAGTCGGCAGTAGGAAGGCGTCCTACTTTCTACAATGAAATGATTGTCAATAAATATTTGAAAAGTGTTGAGAGAGGGTTTGTCACTGCTTGTTTCTCAAAGTCTTACGAGTTATAGTTCCCACTGGCAGGAGCTTGGATAGTCGCCAGACTTTCTCATCCATTATCCCATGCCAGAAGGCCGGCAATGCTTGACCGGTATCTTGCAGCTGCGACTTTGATTGTCCTTACTCTTTGTGTTCTCTCTTGTATTGGATTCTCTCGCAGCATATGTGAACAGCTCCTTCTTAGAATTTCAAGATATCTTAAAGTCCAGCATCCCTAAATTCCAATGTTATCAGCTTGTACCTTTTTCAAGAGGGCTTTCCGCTCGAAACACAACTTTATCCGAGAGCCACTCCTTCGAATATCGACTTTCTCGATGACGGACTTTTGAAGGACTTGATTCAGTCTGGGTCGAAATAAATGTAAGTCGAAGTCCTCTTATGATGACTAGTTGAATTAGCTCATTGAAGCTTTGTTTGGAATTTATCTTGCTCTTGGTGTGTGTTGGGCCTGGTGGGGAATAGCTTTGCATGAATCCTTCACAGTGAGAAATAGTAAGCCTAGCAACGAGAAATCGCACAGTCAAGAAGAACTGATGCACTTTCGCATAGCATCCTTATTTTCGTTCTGCTTCAAAGTACGTCGTACCACCTAATGTTGTAGAATTTCGCGATGTATGGGATATTCGGAATTCTCCAAGCGCAAGGAAGGCAAGTCCAGATGAACATGAAACCAGTTTCGAAGGATCTCTGCTCAATTCAGACTTGTCGTCTTGGCCAAGAAGTTGAGTTCAGGATGCGACGACGTCACAGGACAGCGTTTTCAATTCCCAGCCTTGCTTGGACTTTGCCATAGGCTGGACTGGGCTAAGATGCCGCGTTCAGAAAATCAGCATGGTATTTGCCAAACATCGTACTTGTTGAGAGATTACGGGGTCCGCAAAGTCCAGGTGGGGCTAGGAAATTGAGAACACTGGTGGGATGCACTATTAGAGGGGGAGAGCTGTGGATTTGTAAGTTCATTGGTATTCTACTTAGCCCGCTAATCCGTCTCGCCACTACCAGTTGGCGCAGTCAGTATCCTCTAACTTTCATCGTAATCGACTCAAAATGCTCTGAGTTGCCTTGGCTTGGTAAATCCATGTATTTGCTCAACAAACTTGCCCTGCTCATAGAAGTCCAGCCAGAAAAGTCAGCCACGCATAAGACATTGAAACCTCTCTTGGTCAGTAGCCTCGCCATCCAACGTGCCTTCATTAGTTGCCTCAACATCGACAAGTGTCAACGAGTGTGCTGACATCCGGTACCTGGACACTAGGAATCTCAGCCGCCATCGATTCGAAGATAACTCTCAACGGCTGTTCACAGTCCCTCAATTCCTGCTCTGTAAAGGGACTACCATAATTGTCGTGTCCACCTACGAAAAGTCGTTTCAACTTCGTAAGTCGTCCAGCCTCTACAACACGATGAAATTTTAGTCTCAAAATATCTTCAAAGTTTGATAGCGGTAACAAGTAGCTGGCCAACCTTCTAGTCCTCTGGGCATATCCATGTTTTGGGCGTCGGCAATGACTTCCAAAACCTGAGAAGAAAAGCATCTCTTTTCAAGTTGCGTCAAGTCCACCAAACGAAGGTCAAGTAAGACAAGCGTATCAAGTTCAAGATGGATGTACTTGACACATTTATCCTCTTTCCAATCCTGGATCAAGACATTGTACTGTTGGAGAGCGTATTCCCGACTCTCGGTATTTATGTAGAAGGCGACTGGGGGATGAGCATAGGACACATAGCTGTAGGAGACCCAGGAAGAACGTGATAATACCGGGCCGTTGCTGCGATAGATCTCCTTGACTTCGTCTTTCGTGGTTTGAAGGTGAGTTTCCAAATGGCCAGCTGGAGCTCAATAGATAATACGGGAAATTACTTAAAGGTATCGAACTCGAGGATACTTTGTAGGTAAAGAAAGACATCAGGGTCTGGCAGCTCTTCGCGCAAGGTGGTCAAGACTGTGGTGGAGTCCATTGCGAAAGACAACGGTTGTAGGCTTGAAGATGGCGGATCTCTTTGGTCTGCATTGTCCCATTAGTTGATACAACTGTCGAAGGTCACCAGGAGGGTCTAGACTTACCGTACTTAAGATTTGGGGGAAAGCTGGTTGTGAACACAAGTTTGCTTGTTGTGGAAATTCTGAATGGTGTTGGATGCGAAGACCAAAGCAGGATTTAGCTTCTCGATAAAGGCGCCTTGCGATGTCGAGTGCAAGGAGGCAGATTACCAGGTTGTCCTCGCCAATCAATCGACCTCTCTAAAGGCGAGTGCAAGGAAGACGTGGAGTGATGTAGAAGTGTTGGCGGAGGAAGCGAAAGTCTGAAAAAGGATAATGTTTTGTGGAAAGAGCGTAGTAAAAAAGTAATAAGCATGCTAAATCTCTAGCGAGTGTGGAAATGACTTATAGCGTTGTTTTCATCTCATCTTTGTTCTCTTTTCATTTGATTTGACGGCCCTTGCACTCGCTTTTTCGAGTTCAGTGAAATGTCTGACCGAGGCTAGACGACGTTTGGTGGACGACGAGATGATGAGATGATTGAATGATATGAGAACCAGTTCGAAGCTCATGATTAGGATGTATTTCGATAGGAACAATGATTTTGACGCAAGGACGCGTACAGGTCGTGGATGTGGGGTGGACGACGACGGAAGGAGTGACTCAGCAAGTGGGAAGGTAATTCAAATCCTAGCAAAATGGAACCGATGTTAAGGGTTGGCAATACCACGAAAATTTTCGTTCTGGAAGAACCAAGGTCTCACTTCAGAAGGTTGGCGAGAAATTATTTTTAAGAGAACGCTCCATTGATAGGGTTATTATTTTACATAATCTACTAGTTGCCATCTCTCGCCATACCCAGCCAGTGTTTGCTGTCTCGGATCCTAGTATGTCCTGCTCCGGCTTACTGGCAACAGAGAATCAGAACCTGTACTTGATTCGTCTCGAAGTAGTGTTCTGAACCAACGACAAATCATAGCCATGGAAACCAGCAAAAGTTCAGGTACGGTAGGTCTCCTACCACACCTGTGTCCGCACTATTCGGTCTCTCCACGATGGGTACTTCAAAGTCTTTCTCATGAAAATGATCTCGGGTGCATCGAGACCAGAAATCTTGGTCGCCATCTTCTCGTAGACACCTCTGAGTGCTTTCTCAATCTCCTTGTACTGCTGCTCGGTATAGTTTCTGCCCAAATAGAGCTTCTTCACCTTCGTGAGACGACCAGCCTCCATACCCTTGGAGAAGGTTCTCTCCATACCAAGGTAATCCCCAGTATCAAGATATTTCGGTAGCAAGTACTCGGCTCAGGAACTAAGGCCTTTGGGTAATTCCAAAACCGGAACTTCCTTAACGGTGCTCGTTGCATCGTCGGATTTAAAGTGCCATGGGAATCCCTCTCCTACTTCAAGTAAAGTGTGATTCGGGAAGATGAGAGTGTCGATCTCAGGGTTGAGATATCTGAAGCTCTGTTCGAATTCAGGTTCGTAGGTAAGGATTCGATAATTTTCCAAGGCGCATGCGCGACTCTCCTGGAAGATGCTGAGAGTCAGCGGAGCAGGGTCGAATGTGAACCAAAGGCCGCGACTTCCTTTTCGAACATTACGGACTCTCCATATCTTCGTACGACGTGGCTTGAAGGTGAACTGCCAAATGGCGAGCCGTAACTCAATTGGTAGGTCGGAAAAACATGTAAAAGTGTTGAACTCGGGTAGCGGTTGGAGATAGAGAATGATTCCAGGATCGGAAAGTTCATTTCGCACAACGGCCACTGTTACGGATGCGGAATCCATTTTGAAGATATCGAATCAAGGAGTGTGTTTGCCTGGATTATCTGATAAGCTGCTGAACGAGCTTAGAGCTAGAGAGGCTGTGGACTTACTCAAAATTCGGAGGGTTTGTTGCGCTGGAAGGAGTGTTGCTTCCGAGGACACTCAGGTGGTCTGCTTACAAGGACGCGGAGACTTAACTCTTCGTTGTGACGAAAGAAGGAAAGTCGACGAGCAGCGCAAGTACGCAACAAAATTCTGGAGTGGAAGTGTTCTGGTAGTCTGCAATCCCTGGTCAATCGAAGGGACTCTTGAGGATGATAGAAAGAGGAATCTCGAATTGGGAAGAAGTGTTGATGTGGTTGCGAGGCTAGATTTTTTTTCGTAGATGCAAACGAAGAAGGGGAGACCTTCGTATTAGGAAGAATTATAAGCTAGAGCGAACTTGGAATGGCCTCATACCGCTTTCACCCCATATATGAACCAGAGAGGGGCGGAGAAGGCGGAGAGGACGGTTCTTGCGCAATGCGGAATTGGAAACCTTTCCCCGGAGGCCATGAACTCCGCCTTTGTGAATTTATGTACAAGAGACAATTTCTGCCAAGGAGATGACCTTGTAACCGGCCCCCCCCCAGGTGGGGATCGCATGGGATGAAGGAGAAGAAGGCCAAGCAAAGAGAATTGGATCGCGAAGAAGAAAAAGTATGCTTTATAGACCGGATCGTTTCATAGCGTTCCCTCTTTCTCAAAGCATCAAGATAGTGGCACAACACTCCCTTGGTCATACGCTAGAGTTGCTCAACCCATTAGCAACCCACACGCTGCTTGCTTCAGTCGCGCTTGCTAAACCTGCTTCGAATGTTATATGGGGAGAACGAGGAAGGAGCTCACGAGATCTACAAGACAAGCAGCAAGAAGAAGCCTCTTCAATAGAGACCTTGCTGATGAACCATGGTATGAAATTCCGCGAATCACGAGAACCGGATTCAAAAGCACCTCATATCATCAGGGGCCAGCTCATCATTTGGCATCTCACAGACGTCGTGGCCGGAATGTGGCATCCGGGGTAAAGTACGAGCTGGTGATATCCTACTGAGGGAACCTGTCGAACAAAGGCGAGTGAGCAAAACATCATGAAGAGTAAGATAGGACATTCAGAAAGGGTTTGTACCTGAATCATCCGATCATCCTTCAATGACCCCACAGTACAATCACAATCACAACCTTACCCCTTCTATACCCCGAGACTTCAATTCTTCCACTCCCAAACCACCGACAACCCAATCAATTCCTGTCTCAAAAGCCAGCAGCCAAAGCCAGCAACCCAGACCCAGATCCGAATACAATGTGCATTCACTGGGAACGTAAACACTCAAAATGTCCCCACATCACCGACACAAAAGTAGGACTCCACTGCTACGAGGCAAGACATGGAATGGAATGCAAGAAGCAAGAGATCAAATACGTCACTATACGTGCAATGTGTGATGGTTGTACCGATGCAGAGGAGAATAGGAAACTGGAGGATGCGGTCAAGAAAGCTTGGGAGGCGAGCACAGCGAAGGGATGGGAGATGGGATGATCGGTCAGAAGCTGATACGTCTGGTCCTGAGAATGTCCTAGGTATATGGGACTTTCCAGAATGCGCTTCAGACTTGAAGTCAGAGTCTCTACTCGGGAGAACATCTGGTTTCGGAAACATAACTTCTTGGAGTTTAAGTGCAATGCCTGCAGTCTGGTTTTGGTCATTACTAACAGTTCCAAGATGACTCTAAGAAGCAGTGCACGGCACCTGGCGTAATGTTGAATTAAGTATTGTAAATGCATCGCTTCATAGCTCATCAAACCATGCTCTTCCCCATCCTCAGTCCGTGGAAGAAAGTACTATTCAAATGAATAGCGCACACGAGACTTCTCATCAATCATAAAACTTATCTCAAAAGTATGTGCAAGAAGAGAATGTATGCTTGCTGTGCTCAAATGAAAGAACTGTAAAAGGCTGCAATAGTTACAACGCCGAGAAGCACACTCAAGCTGCTTCTGACGCTTCCAGCTCCGCTCTTCTTGCTTGTAGTGGCTGCTGGTGCGGAGCTCGTGGTGGTTGTCGATGGGGATGCCCCGCTGGGGTTGTTGCTCTGGTCATCTGCCAGGGGCGTGATTGCGAGACCCGACATCACTTGTCCATTGCTCTGCTGGACGGTTTGTGTGACCTTGGTAGATGAAACAGTGACCAGCTTTCCAACAGGTGCGGGGCTGATGCCGTTGTTGATGAGATCTTGTGCTCCTGGAGGGACGGCTGGAATCGTGAAATTGGTCGAGAAACCCTGGGTTGTGATGAGTGACGAGGAGCACTTTGGAGCCACAACAGTCGTATTTCCCGCCTTCAGGCCTTGCAGCATGGTGACATTCAAGGTGTTGAATTGTTTCTGCAGAGAGTCGTAGTCGGATAGGAGTTGGGCAGAACCATTGCTGTTGATGGTTACGAGACCAAAGTTAGATGTCTCCTGTGAGAACTCGTACACCAGACCTCCAGAAAGAACTGGAGTCATCAGGGGGCCGTAAAGGACAGGGACCTCGGTGAAGATACGAGGTGAAGGTTTGTTGCAACCGTACTCAGAGAAGAATACAGGAACGCTGGTATTGCTGAAGTCCGCGGTGAGGACATCGTAGCCGGAAGTCTGGTACGAAGAATCTCCACACCACGAGTAACTATTAAGAGCAAAAAGGTCAACGCGGGATGGATCGGTGTCATCGCCTGTTGTGGTGCATTGCATATAATTCCAGCTGTCCAAAAGAGTCTCGCGGAAATCTGCTGCGCTGTAGCCGACCGGGATTGAGCGGGTGGAGTGCTTTGCGATATAGTTCTTGAGATCTCGAGTAACAGCCTTAACACGTTAGCAAGGTCCTTTTTCTGTCATAATACTGGTGACGCAATATCCTCCAAAAATGTCACTTCCTTCGATTAACAATGTGAACGCAAATCGAAGGAAATATTCAAATATCTGATATAAACATTCGGCAAGGTCCTGCAACATCGAAAAAGCCGCAGATCAAAGTAAATGTGAAGGGACTTACTCGCATATAAGGAGGAACAGTTCCGCTAGTTGGCAGATCATTGATGACCTCATTGCCAGCAAAGAATAGCAGAGTGTTCGGGTAGCTCTTGAATGCCTCCACCACAGCAAAAGTCCGGTTCAAGTATGAGGAATCGTAGGAAGTCCCCGGAGCGGAGCGGTCAATACTCTCGCCAGCTAGAGGAGAATTGACATCGATTAACATGTAGATACCGACCTGGAAAATGTCAGCGCAAGGCCATTTCTCATTGTCTGTATGGGCCACAAACCGCATTGAAGATGGAAGCACACATATCATGGTTCAGATCCGGATCGACATTGTAGACTCGAATCGCATTCACACCCTGCCAAACATCAGCAATGCTTCGTAGTCTTCGAACCGTGATATCCTGACCAATCGTTGCATCAACGCAGCGTCTCTCAAGCAAACACCTCCATCGCTCAGCGGATCGACTCCTGATGCTGGATTATATCCTGATGACCCTCCTGGCTGGTATGCGACGCCCAGAAGCTGTAATCTATCTCCAGTGACCGAATTGACGAAATCCGAGCCCTTAATAACAACGGTTTGCACAGCGAATGTTGTCGCGCAGAACAGCGAGAGAATCGCGAATTGAATCTGGCAGGCATAGCATGTTAGCTATTGGAATATAACAATGGATAGAACATGTTTGTGAAACGTATTTGCTCGAGCTGAATCGTCTCGGGAAACGGCATTAGAGGCGTTGATATCGAAACAATGGGCGGGGATCTCCACACGTACCGCCCGAAACATGTTGACCCACGTCCAAACGATCGAATGACCTCAGTGCCTCAATTCCTCAAGTAACGAACCGAAGAAAGCGACCGTAAGAGCAGTAACGACTGCGAGGACGAAGATGCAAACGATTGACTCCGGGAATGTTTGGCAGTGAGGGATGGACGAGATCTTGAGAATGTTTCTCAGTGTACTGTACCTTGGTAATCCTGGACTCTAAGACCGATAAGCTTATACCTATTCGGTCATCGTTCGACCTCGGGATATCCACTAGCGTACCTTAATTTGATTTTGGTCTTGAGAGCCTCAAAACAACGACCGCGAAGAAAATCCCGCAAATGGAGAAACTGAAGTATACAAGAGAGAGGAGAAGTCGAATCTCGAAGGTTACCAAAAGGAAGGATTTAAGATGAGGTGAAGTTGGCTGATATTCTGTCTGACAGTTCTGCTAAGCGAGAACAGAGGTCGCTCGTATTCGAGGTTGGACCTTGCATCAGCAAGACCGCACTGCTACACGCTAAAGAGAGGTACGAGACCTGGTAACATACTACTTGTACCAATTCTCAAGAAGACACGAGACATGTTGCGAGCTTCTCTAGGTCTCCTTGTTGGAGACCGGATGATAGTTGTTGGTTGTTGGCGATCCGAAGTTGGTACCATCCTTTCTCGAATCTTTAAGCGGCCAGAAGAGGGATGCTACTTCGATACAGATCCGGGTCGGATATCCGAAATCTTACTGTTGAAGTCAGATGACTGTGGTATAGTTATATCAACCTTGACCTCTTGAATTCTTGTTTAAGTTGAATTTCTGCTGCAACGAATCTTCCAGTCTACTTTGCATATTCATGCTACTTCAAGGTCTGCATTGATTCGACGTCTTTCCTTTCATAGTTTCTTATTCTTCTGACATCGGGCTAGGGCTTCTCTGTCAATAGGACGGCGGGCATGACCGTCTAGGCTTCTTGCTCCTGTACTTCCCAGCATGCTCATCAATAGTAGAGATTTGAGTTCCCCAGAATTTACAAAATGGCAGAGCATTTGAGCAGCATGGCAGGTTGTGAAGAAAGGTTCTCCTCCATATCGCATGGGTTCCATGCTAGAATCCCTGTGGAAACCTTCGACATTCTAGTAACAAGGACGTTTTAATATCAGGGAATGGTAACGGGCAACAAATTACGGAAGTCCAAATTGTCCAACGTGAGATTAGACATTTCGACAATGGTGATGAGGGCGGGAAGAGCGGAGCGGAGCGGAACCTTCGGCGATATCAATATCCCAAAAAGTTTGAGAAACTTTCATGTGCAACGAGGACGCAATGTAACTCGGAAGCCAATGACCCAAATGTCGCTGGGGTATTTCGACCTGCAACAAAACTTTGGCATCAATTCTTGAAGCCAATATTCAAGTTTTCCATAGGATTGCTGACCTGCACTAAAGCTACAACTGACTCAATTTCAAGCTCCAAGTCAATGTCCAAACGTCGCTGGGTTCGTAGATGTGCAGCAAAAAACCCTGTCTCAATGTCCGAAACTTCCTTAGACTTGCCGAAGAGCATCAAGCCAGCTTTCTACTTTCCTAATCACACATCGAGGCCACATTACTCCACACAGCAACTCAAATTCAAGAAACTTCCTCAAATTTGTAGCTTTGTCATCCGCTCCCTTTCACGAATGCTTCCCTTCGCCCCACGACCAGCTATGTGGCTTTGGAAAATCTCTCCTGCAATCAAATCGCCTTAATCTTAAACCTAGGCTGACAGCCCCATTATTCTTACACGACCAAACCTTTCTGAATGTCCTTCCCTCCATCATCCACCAACACAGGAAATAGTAGTATGTGGACGCTGTTGGATGAAACTATTAGCATCTTGATGACCAGAGTTGAGTTCATTGTGAGATGCGTGGTCCGCATGATGTGAAGCATAGAATCGAGGTCTAGTGTCCTAGGTCGAAAAGGCGCAGAAATTGCAGAAGTCCAAGTATACCCCTTGCATGGACGAAGAAAGCGTGGAGGCGATGAGAAGAGCGTCGACCGAGAGGGAAGCGCAAGTAACGGCAGAAGAGAAAGAGAGGTGATGTAGAGTAATAATACCTATCATTGCCCCACCACTGTTGAAACTTCATAGGAATATCAAGCTTGACCATAGGCATCTCAGATACGTCCACAGCTGCGATTGGGGTCACAGGACATGCGAAGTAGAGTATGGGAATCGAAGGAGACATTTTGGGATGCTGGGTTAGAGAGAAGTGGTGTTCTTTTGGTGTGGTTGAGAAGAGCAGAAGTTAGGGAACGAAAAGTGATGAAGTTCTTCGAGAGATCCGGAGGTTGGATGAATGGGTTGGTTGGATAGGAGGATGTGGTCCTTTAAATGTCAGCTTTTCACTCGAAATTTCAATTAGAACGAGCATTTCATCTTGCCGTATTCCTTTAATCCGTTTGTCATTTCAAAGCAGTTCCATAATCCATTCTCTTCTACCGCATCGAAGGAAGCATATCTCCTTTGCCAAGAAAGCGGATGTTGGAAGTACTTGATCCAAATCCGTCACGAACTGATTGTCGCGCGAAAACTCCAAATAATGCAGGATGAAAATGTCCGTTGTCCACCTGGGAATACGCACCATGTGTTCCTGTTGGTTGAAGTCCAATTCCAAAACATCAGGTCTTGCTCTGAAGTGTGGAAAGCCTCCTCGGAGAATTCATACGTTGTATCTGAACACCATTCGAAGATCCTGCGTCGTATTTCCCCGATTAATATATCTGATCTACTCTGCCCATGACTCGATGTCATGCAGATGTTGATCATAGGATCTTCATGTTCGCATAATGAACAGACTATATGCGGGTCGTAAGATGCATTTTTTTGCTTATGAGGATAATCTCTTGGCTATGGTAGATGTAACATTGGTGCATTTTCTAGATAAGTAGCAGATCGGTCCCGAAGTGTGACAGGAAGCTGAGGAACTGCATGGCGTGCAGTAGTCGAGAGCTTGCTGATCAAACGGGAGACACTAGAAACCTAACGTCGGGGAGAAAGCTGGTGGCATTGATATCGTGTTTCCCCTTAGCCACAAGGCTTGGCTTATAGTTGAGATACTCGAAGGGAGAGCTCTGACTTCAAACTCTAGCTCGTGGATCACACTTGTGGGAGAAAGGCTTGATGTATTGATGTATGAGAAGAACGGAAAAGAGCATGCGCGTATCGACAAATTTCAATCCTTCGCAACTTCTCGACCCTTCTACGCCCGAAACCAAACCAAACGCAACAAGAATGCTCGCTATAATTCAAGGTTCCTCGGCATAAGGATGAAAAGAATTGATTAACAACGGCGGTATAAGAACCAATGTGGACATATCAAACACCCAATCTAATGAAACAAGTAGGAAGCTCAAAAGGGAACACACGTCCACATGTCTGAAGATCGCGTGATGCCACACTTAAACAAAACGACGTTAGCCACCCGCCAGGACCCAATGATCCAACTGTCTATCATCAGTTGATCCTGTAGTGCCTTGTCAAGCGGACACCATTGTTCGTCTCCCCGGTGCCACGGCGTAGAATGCATGACACCCATCCCTCCCCGAACGGTAGTTCTCGTTGATCTGATCTTAAGATGTGTGTGTTCTGTCGACAGGTAGCTTACTTGTTATCGACCCCGGGTGCTCGAGATGAGCTCGCACCTACGAAGAACCCCCAGGTCGAAATACGCTACCCCAGAAGCAGATTCTCACGCCACGGATAGTGTACCTATAGCTGACGGATCATGTGCAAGGGAACGACATTGCGGCTCTTCTTGCAATCTGTTTTGACTCTAGCTCGAAACTTTATACTCTGCTTTACGAATTACGACCATTTAAACTTTGTCCACGAACACCAGTGACCGTGCTGTCCACACTGCACTGCATGCACATACTTGTCCACGTATGAAGAGGAAACACATGGTCAATGGGCTGGAGATAGGAAGCCGGACAGAGGATCCGGAGGACCTTAATCACTGGGTAAATTTACCACTAGGACTCTTCGAAATGCAGTTAAATGAGACATCGGAAAGTCAAAAAAGGGGGGATGTGGAAGTCGGAAAGCGAGTGCGAGTGCGAGTCGGCCACATGGTACCCCGCACCACAACAAAAACGGAAATGGAACAACTACAAACGCCGGAGTGACAGTCACCGCTCTCTCTTGTGAGTCTGTGACCAGTGTCTAGGCTTCTGCAAGCGCTTGGGCTTGATGCTGTGAACTGCCGATAGGGTCCAAACCAATTTTCTTGGAAGGACCGATAGCCTGGGTGCGTAGTGGACGGGTTGTGGTGGCGGGTGCTTGTCCCCGGTCCGAGAACGGGAGACTTCGGCGTTTGGGGACAATATTGGATATTTCCAGGCGTGGAAAGGGTACAAAGCGAGCGTTGAGCTTGCCGTCGCTGCAAAAGAGCTTTGATATTTTGGCGGCTCTGCACAATGCTGGCTGGCGGGCTCGAAAAGTGTGGAGCTGCCGTAAGGTGTTCTAGAAGCGCGTTTATGATTTGCAGCGGAAAATTCTCAGGATGCCGACGGACCTCAAGACGCCTTTTCTGATCTAATTTTCCTTCCAGAAGGGTTCGAACTTCGAAGGGCCGTGTTTTTGCTTCCTACCAATGCGTTGTAAATGTGCGTAGGAGATGCAGGTACGCGATGGCTTTGGGGCGTGATCAATAAATTCATTGCTCACGTTTTGGCTGCCCCTGCATAACCACACGTGGAAGGAGGAGAGTCTTTTGGTAACTGAGGACTTGGCCAAACTTTTTGTTCAGATGGAAATTCTCCTGTTGTAACCGTCCAGAAAGCCATATCGAACGGAAATATATGATCAGGGTTCGCGAAGAGCGGTAAACTTTAGAATCCTTCTAGAAGGCAAGGAAGATGGATTTGCTGCTTCGATAGGGTTCCGGCACAGAGCTGCTCCTCGAATTATCTCACATCTGTTGTTTCCCCTTCTCCTTTTCTCAGCGTCATGGTGGACATCTGGTCTCTAGTCGACCCCAGGCGAGTCTCATCCTAAATATATCTGCTTCGAAGTGAGATGGAGAAGTTGCGTATAGGGCCAGGAAGTGAAACAACAAGGGTCTGTCTCATTAGTGGCTGGAAGCTTGCTGGTCGGCTATGGCACCCCTAAAGACCTTAAGGCCGATGAACTGAGGGTGAAATAAAAGAGGAAAGAGGGTACAGAAGGATCAGGTGCTACCGCTTGAGCTTGAAGATTCCGTACACACCGCATCTCTGACCGAATGTACGGGAGGAGCAGAAGAGTTCTCAGACGTCGTGCTCCAGGATCGAATAGAAGTCCTCCCCTTTATCTCAAGAACATGGGGGAGGGGCGTCTGCTGGAAAGACCCGTAGTAATGATGTGCAACCGCTGCTGGGAATAATGGAGGCAAGGGCTAGGATGCAATGGTGGGAGCGACGTTGTGATTAACTCGCGATGATTGCTTCAGCTGCAATAATAATTCGTGGGCTGAATGAAGCTTTGATGTCTGCTCTCTCCTCGCTCGCTCTCGCTCGCAAGATCTGCTGTTCTTTGTGCTGGTCCGAGATTGGAGGCATCCAGAGGGATTGTCCCTGACCAGAGCGTGATATCTGGCTCCGGCGTCGATATTCAAGATCCCTCGGCACTGATTGCTGATTGCTGATTGCTGACATCGTGGTGCTTTGGTGCATCTCGTAGAATTTCTGACTCGTCCACTGCAGTAGTTGTAACCTATCGAGCAGCTCCGTCCGTCGTACCGCCTTCTAGTCCTCCCAGGACAAACTTCGGGGGGCTTGAGGGGGCACGACATGCGCGCGCCCCATGTAAGAAACCATGCTCCAGCCATGTGCGTGGTGTTGAGATCCATTGACCGATTGAGCCAGCGGTCAGTCCAGGGGCTTTTCGAGCCAGTGAGGGCTCCTGAAATGCACTCGCAGGGTGTCTGCCACAGCCCGCTGGGCTTCTGCAGCTCTGCCGTGCTAACGCATTCTGCTCTGGCGGCGCTGATGCTACAGGCCTCTTGTTATCGGTGGGCATGGCACCGGGGTCGAGCGCTGAGAGCAGGAAAGAAGTGGACAGCTGCCACTGTCTTTGGTCGACCTGTGGGGCACCAGAACTGGCCCTATTTCCTCAAGAACTGCCATCGCCATGGCCCATGCCTACCTAGTCCAGGGTTTCGGTTGTGTTCGCCGTTGCTTGAAAAGGGAGACCAGTCCTGGGTTCACAACTCGACGATTGATTTGAGTGGAGGATCAAAAAAAGCTGCCGGCCACGACCAAGACAACCTGCAGACCGGCATACGAACGGTCTCAGATCCATCTAGAAGAACCCTTCTGGAAATCTCCTTTGTCTGGATTGCGTGCCAGTCGGGAGCGCTGGGCCTTCCACCGAGTCTCTTTTTTCTTCTGTGAAGGGTGAAGGAAGAAGGCGCCTGGTTTTCTCTCACCCGAGGACAAACTCTATTGCAGCAGAGCGCTTCGAACCGAAATATATCCATCCTACTCCGGACATCCATCTCGATTTTCGACAACCTTGTTGCATCTGCACTGGATCTTTGTGCATGATCGAAGTTATCGCGTCCTAACATGCCGGAGAGGGCAAAAATTGTATCTATCCACAAGACCCGACTCACCAAATAAATCCGCTGGCAGCTCACCACCGTGCCAATGGGGAACAAAGAAAGCTCAATCTGCTTCAACGATGAAGGCAAGTTCCTGCCAATCCATTTCCAATAGCCGCCGACGCAATTTCATCGAGTTGCGGTGCCTTCAACCATGTCCAATCGACGTTGATTGCTAACGTCTACATCTCCTCACAGTGAGCCTCAACCACTTCCGCTTGCTTCGAGTCGTTGGAAAGGGTGCCTTCGGAAAGGTCAGGATCGTAGAACGCAAGGATACCAACCTTCAGTTCGCTCTCAAATATATGTAAGGTTGTCCGTGGTGTTTTCAATTGCTGGCAGATGCTGACATGTGCTTTTTAGTCGCAAAGATGAAGGCTAGTATTTCGACGACAATCACTCCAGCACCTACTGATAGTCAATATAGTCGTTCGATCAGAGAGCGTACGAAACATATTACGAGAGAGGCGAATGCTGGAACACTTGAACTACCAATTTATTTGCAATTTGCGGTACAGCTTCCAGGACATTGAGTATATGTAAGCTCTCTTGACCCAATCCGTTCCATGCCCTCTGACAGGACTCTTAGGTACCTGGTAGTCGATCTCATGAACGGCGGCGACCTGCGATTTCATATCTCGAGGAAAACGTTTACGGAAGAAGCGGTTAGGTTTTGGATTGCCGAGCTGGGTTGTGCTCTCAGATACATACACAAGCAAGGAATCATACATCGAGACATCAAGCCGGACAACGTGCTGCTGGATTCGGAAGGACATATCCATTTGGCAGATTTTGTAAGTGCACCAAAAGGCTATTTCGAGGAGTATATGCTGATTATCGCCAGAATGTTGCGTCGGACTTTACCCCCGGAAAGCCATTGACAAGCAAGTCAGGGACACTTGCGTATCTTGCACCAGAGGTCTATAAGGGACAAGGCTATTCATGTGGTGCAGACTGGTGGTCTTTGGGCGTCCTCTTCTACGAGTGCATTTACAACAAGGTACGAAATCTGTGCATACATCACTTCCCTCTATCTGTAGTGCTAATATCACTATGTAGAGACCTTTTGAGGGTAGCACCCAAACAACTTTAGCAGCTCAAATCACAAAAGCTGCACCGAAATTCCCGATCACAGATCCACCAGTATCAATGCCATGTCTGCATGCCATCAGTTCAGCACTTGAGGAGGATCCTTTGAAACGAATGGGCTCTGCCAGCTTTGTTAGCTTTACTGACAATCCATTCTTCCGAGCTATAGACTTTGAAGCATTGGAGAGGAAGGAGGTCCAACCAGTCTTTGTGCCATCGTCAGAGAAGACGAATTTCGATGCAACATACGATCTTGAGGAACTGCTATTGGAGGAAGCGCCGTTGGAAGCTCGAGCACGTCGACAGAAGCCAAGAGAGCAGCTCAAGGACGATGCTACTGAGAAGGAAATCCGAGAAGATGAGCTATACAAAATGATCGAGTCACAGTTCACCCCCTTCGACTACACAACTGCAGCATATGAAAGGTCAGCTTTCTTCTGCCCTACAGGAAGCTCCACTAACACAAGTACCAGGTATGTTGGAGCTGCTTCGGACCCAAATTCAGCAAATAGTGGAGCACCAAGCGACTGGACACAACCTGCTCCTCTGGGACAAGGTCAAGAAGCCGAAGGAAGCACAGGCGAAAGTTTAGCCCGATCAATCAGCAGACGCTCCACCTCCAGACGAAGAAAGAACTCTCGATCACAACCACCATCACTCTCTGGCTCTCCACCAATGCCCTCATATCCCCTGCTTCCAAACGGACAGCCAGCTTCTCAACCACAAGGCGGCAAACCCTCTGGTCTAAGGCAGGTTTCTAACCAACAGGGAACTCCCACTAGCGTACCTCTTTCCCCATACCAACCTTCGTATTCGAGACCACAACGACCGACAGGAACGAGGAATCAGTCGATGGGTGGTGGCATGCAGGTGGTTTTGGGAGAGACGGGAAGCTGGTCTGAGTTGGCCAAGCATGATACCACGTTGCCTGCAGATGCGAAGCTCGAGGTTGCCGCGAAGCCGACCGGAATGCTCTCGTTCTTGGGAAGGAAGAAGGGTAGAGGACACAGTCCGAAGCCACAAGAACGAGGAATCTTAGGCAAGGAGGGAGCACGAGTGGTCATCGCAAGCGGAGACTGAGGAGCTTGACAGAACGACATACCCACGCAAACGCACGAAACGGACACAGTCCGAACAACAGACACATCTCCAACTACACTTTGGGCAGGCGGAATATCACAGCGCTTTCCCAGGCGAGCATGGGAAATCGGGAATACTGCAAATGTTAAACGAACAAGGATAGCTTGGTGTATTGCATGGCAAAGGCGGCGAACAACACATTGGCATTGGTGGGAGGCAATATGACTTGAAATATATCGAAGCAGGAGTTTTCCGAAATAATTTGTTGAGACTTGTGTCTCACTTTTGCTGGAGGGACTTGGGGTTGCGATTAGCGTTTGGTGGATAGATGGGGGTGGCTTGCTTGTCTTGATGAAGATACCATGGTTGGTTGGCCAGTGCAATTGGCTTGTAGATATGATACCAATATTAGTTTGCCTGACTTCATTTTCTTGGTGCTGCTGATGTCTATATTCCCTAGAGGTGGGTTTGGTTATTGCTTATTTATCAAATGTCTGTGAATCTCCGCTGACAAATCATACAGATCTCTTCCACGTAAACGCGGCTGCAGATAGGTCATGAAACATCTGGGATGGCTGGCTCTTCGTCAATCTCTGCCCTCATACCTAATTTTCAATTCATGCCGTTTCATCTCAAAGCAAATCTTTTGCTGTCAAGAAGCCTCCAGTCAATCCTCCCAGTGAGGACACTCTTTCGGATCCAAATCATAGCTATGATTGGAATCAGAGAATGTTATCTTATCCTCCTTGGCGACGAAGTCTCAGACGGCCGGGCCTGTCCACCTCAAGACCGCCCCAGGAACATCGTCTGGTACTTCGTGTGATGTCTTCGGCGGCTTTCTGTCCTTCTGATCTTGGGTGTCTTTGCGATTATATAGAGGGCAAGAAGACGAGGATGCTAAGACGAAGGGTCCGTGAGTGATCAAAAGCGATCTTACGATTCACTGATCTAAGCGAGTGAATAGGGGAGCCGAAGACCAAGAGGATATCTATCCATTCCGCGCCCAAAAAAGCGGTCAAAAAGACAACCCCATAAAAAACAAAACTGCAAGAGTTCAACCCCGATCAATGCTATTTACTACATTAATCGGGGTCTAATCTCTTGTCGAATTATTCGCGTTGGCGTATTGAGCGGTCCAGAAACCTCTCTCGAAATGGCGTGTGCAGACTCGAAGTTAACTGCTCGGGACCCGGCGTCTCTAACTGCAAGACACAATTTGTCCAGAACCACTAAGCCTAGTGATTTGCCTGTTGTGTCTCTTGTGCTAGGAATTTTACTTATTTAAAATTATATGGGGTTAAGGGTTGCGAGGTCGGTTAGGGATAGCTTCGAAATTTCGGGGCGTTTTGGAGGTCACGTTGGGGAGCATCCTTGTTAGTGCGAGTCACCTTTGTTGTCAATTTTTGTGTTTTTCGGGTATGAATTGGTTACTTTCTCGGATGCTTAACAGGAAGTGGCTTGATTTGGGGAGTACTTCACGCCATGTTCAGATGTCTGTCCCGGTGCCTTAGAGCATTGAGCAGAACAGTAAACTTCTATTGAGAAGTTGTATTAAACAATCCTCACACATTATATAGAAACTCAGATAATCCCGTGGCTGAAAGAGCTAGGTAAATTGTCTAGGACTTTTTCGCTGCCAAAAGTTATGTCGGTAGTCTAGGCAGTAGACACCCGGACAGACTCTTAACATGGCGACTATCAACATCACTTTCAATTCTAGAATTATGTATGATTCACATGCATAGATGTTAGTTTCTGGATTTCTGCACAGTAAGCTTAAGTTGTCAAAACAGGTTGCGGAGGCAAAGTCCGATCTCCCTTACATCGTTACTAGCCAGCGCCCGTTTTCTCCAAAAGTCCTCAATCTTTCTACAAGATGAGCAATATCCAGAAGGTTTAAAAAAAAGCACGCAATAACCACTATTTCTTACGATCTCAGTCTTTTCAGAGCCTCCTGGAACCTCCACCCACTATCTCTGTCTCGCTCTGAGTTTACCACGGCACCACATCGGGAAAGACCCGGTCAAAACCCTTCAGAACCCTCAATGTGTATCTTTCCCCGCATTAAACATTCGACAAGCCCCGGGCAAGTCAAGCATTTAGCGGCTCAAGCCCGATAACGACTCGTTGCAACGAATGGTTGCTGGTTGTGGTACATATTTGCGGGGCGCAGGATGTTGTCATATTCAGGGATGTATTGCGAATTCCGTGCAACAGCTCGTAGTACGTACTGCTCGATCCGAACCGTGCGGGAGGAACTTTTGTATAAATGCTTGATTTTTCTTGGGGCTTGAGAAGGCGTCAGGAGCGGGAAACCGTTTCTATTCTTTTTGTTTGCGGCTTGAAAAATGGCTCTTGATGAGAAAAATGTTGTGTTAGACACTTCGAGGCTTGAGGAGATTGCAACTCCCGCGTTGATACAGGCGAAGCCAAAGAAGACTTGGGCGAGTTATATTTGGGATACTTTCGACAAATCGCCAGAAGAGAGAAGGTTTTTGTTTAAACTTGATGCTGCGATTCTTACTTTTGCCTCGCTCGGCTACTTCATCAAGTACCTCGATCAAGCGAACATCAGCAATGCTTTCGTCTCAGGAATGTGAGTTATCCTTGAGGACTTTGGAAAGAGAAATAAAAACTAAATCTAAGCAGGAAAGAAGACTTGAGCCTGTTCGGGAATCAACTCAATTACATGACAACAGCATGGACGGTTGGATATGTTGTTGGACAAATTCCAAGTAACATGCTCCTCACTCGAATTCGACCGTCAATCTGGATTCCAGCTTGCGAGGTCATATGGACTGTTCTGACAATGTGTCTCTCGAAATGTAATACAGCTACACAGATTTACGTCTTGCGGTTCTTCGTGGGGCTGGCGGAAAGTGCCTTCTACCCTGGAATGCAATATGTCATTGGATCGTGGTAGTAGGTATTCTCCGAGTGAATTCTTCCTCATTCAGGTTGTTTCTGGATGCTTGAGACATAATTTACCTCCCGAAACATACTTCCTCCTCCTTATTCAGCCCTGTTCCTCTTGAAACCTGCCTTGAAGAAGTAATACTAACTCCGAGTTTTCCCGCAGCCGAAAGGATGAGTTGGCAAAGAGATCGTGCATTTTCCACACAAGTTCTGCGCTGGGAACGATGTTCTCTGGATATCTGATGGCTGCCGTTTACCATTTGGAAGGAAAAGGAGGCTTGAGAGGTTGGCAGTGGTGAGACCCACCGTGAACGTGTGGCTGTTCGAAAACTAATGCGGACAGGCTATTTATAATCGACGGAGTTATCTCTTTGCCCGTAGCAATTGGTGGCTTCTTCATCCTGCCAGATGTTCCAGAAATAACCAAAGCCTGGTATCTCAAGCCAGAGGTTTGTCAAAATTCGGCAAGAGGGACGGACTTTACTAAGTTGCCGCAGGAAATAGAATACTCGAAACAACGCATGCTTCTTGAAGGCCGAGAGCAAAGACGACCGTACACCAAGGCAAAGTTTGCGAAGATCTTCAAATCCTGGCACATCTATCTGCTTTCTTTGTTGTACATGTGAGATGACAACTACATATCCTCATCAAATAAAGTACTAACACTGAACAGTTTTTTCAACAATGGAGCTGCGGGAGCTACCCCAGTCTTCGCCCAATACCTGAAAGACTCGAAGAAACCCAAATACACAGTCTCTCAAATCAACGTCTATCCCACTGGGACGAACGCTGTCCAGGTAGTATCCACACTTGCGTACGCCTGGATCTCAGACTCCGTGTTGAACGGTGCTCGCTGGCCACCAATCGTCTTCGGAGGGATCATGAATATCATGTGCTATGTCTCCCTTGCCATTTGGAGCATCCCAGTAGGCTGGAAGTGGGCATGCTACTATATCATGGGAACTGGATTCGGCCTCTCTGGCCTTTGTATGGCGTAAGTTCTCCCTCCTAGATCCCAATGTGCTATACGCTGACGGACCTTACAGCTGGGCGCATGAGATCTGTGGCGAAGACAACGAAGAAAGAGCGCTCGTCGTTGGTTCTATGAACGAGATGGCGTATGTCCTTCAAGCTTGGCTGCCGCTGCTTATTTGGCAGCAAGTCGATGCACCGAATTACCAGAAGGGATTCATCACCATATCTGCGTTTGGCGTGCTTCTGATTGTTACGGCATTTACCATTCGGTATTTGTGGCACAAGGAGTTGCTAAGGAAGGGGCGGGATTCGCATTTTGATGCCGGAGAATCGGTGGGTGAAAGTGTGTCTGGTAACAAGCAGGCTGGGGGTGTTCTGGTCAAGGATGAGTAAAGGAGAAACTCGGCGACATGGCCATGGTGATCGAAGCGCGGGTCAGTCTTGAGCCCGTATTCGTATTTCAAACAGTTGTGGGAGGTGAGTTGTGAAATTCAGGAAGCTCGAAGTTGTCGACAGGGTGCATAACTAGCTAATGTTTTATGCGCCATTTGTGCAATTATACAGCGTCCTGCTTCATCAACGGCAATCAGCGATCCGTCAGCACTCTAAAAGGAATGCCGGTCCAATCGAGGGCCACAAGGCCGTTAGACAACGGTCCCCTGATCCCTTTATGCATATCATATTTCTTCCGCGCCAATCTTTTTCTGTTTCGTCTTCTCTCCCCCCCTTCTTGCTACCCCGCCAAGCGGCCCAAATATACCCTGCTGGCGCAGCTCTTGCGTATCCCCAACAGGAGAAGAGAACTGCCGGCTAGAGAGTTCAAGGATTGAGGATAATTATGTATGATTTGTGCTTGCTTTTCTGTTTTGTGCTGGAGTATGAAAGTCTGTACTACATCGGGACGGATCGACTCGAACGAGGGGAAGGAGTTTTATAAAGCGAGTCCCATCTCTTTTGGAGAATGCCTTGCCTTCTCTATGAGCAGCCTTCGAAATGGAGACGAAAACAATCCAAAGCACGGTCTTCTCTGCACGGCAGATTTCTGCGGCATGCATCGCCATTGCATATTTCGTCTTTCGTTTTCTGCTCAAGACCAAGTCGAAGTCTAAGCCGGACGAATATCCAACTGTTGGATCACCAGATGCCCCCAACCTCCATGAGCTTCTCATTGAAGCTCACCAAAAGGTACATTGTCTCCAAAATCTCACCCACCACCCAGCTAATTCTGATCCAGTACCCAAACAAACCCTTCACAATCCGAGAAACTCCCCATGGCGCGCCAACAATCGTCCTCCCAAAACGCTACATCGACGAAGTCAAAAATCTTCCAGAAACCAAACTCAGTTTCCGAAAAGCAGTCATGAATCGCCTAGCAGGAAAATACACCACAATAGGCGGCGAGCTAGACCATGGCATGGTTGACTGCGTGAAGATCGACCTTACGAGGAACATTGCGCGAACTCTCGCGGGTCTCCAAGACGAAGCTGATTTCGCGATCCCTTCCACCTTTGGAGAGTGTGAAGATTGGACACCAATTCCGTTTTATAAGGATGTGTTGAGGATCATTGCTCTGCTGTCTGGGAGGATCTTTGTTGGGTTGCCGCTTTGTAGGAATGAGGAGTGGATTGACATTACGATTAGGTATACCATGGACGCTTTCGCTGCTGTGGATCCAGTCAACAATATTTCGCCACTCTGGAGGTTCTGGTCAGCGCCGTCAATGCCGCAAGTGAAGAAGATTCATGAGCATCGTGCCAACGGCGCCCGTTTACTCAAACCTATTCTCCAAGAGCGTCTTCGTCAGATGGAGGACCCAACCTTCGGGCCTCCAGCAGATATGATCCAATTCCTGATGTCGCGCGCAGGGGAGAAGAAGGACGACGCGATGTTTCTGAGTTACATGCAGATGCTGGTTAGTCTGGCAGCGATCCATACCACTGCTATGAATATCACACATGTGATATACGATCTTGCTGCGCATCCAGAATATATTGCTCCACTGAGGGAGGAGTTGGAAAGTGTTTTGAGGGAGGATGGTGGAGTGCTCGTTAAGACCAGTATGACGAAGTTGAAGAAGATGGATAGCTTCCTCAAGGAGAGTCAGAGGATGAATCCTCCGAATTCTTGTGAGACCTCGGACCCTACGCATAGGAGTTTACACTAACAGCGAACAGTATCCCTCAGCCGTCAAACAACATCCGACATCACCCTGTCCGACGGCCTCTACATCCCAAAAGGGACTTACACAGCAATATCCAGCCTCGGAATCAACTACGACCCGTCAACCTATCCCTCACCATACGAATTCCAACCCTTCCGATTCAGCAACCTGCGCTCGCAGCCTGGTAATGAGAACAAGTATCAATTTGTGACAACCAGCACTGAAAGCATTGCTTTTGGTCATGGCACGCATGCTTGCCCCGGACGCTTCTTTGCTAGTAATGAGATCAAGGTTATTTTTGCGGGTTTGTTGATGAGGTATGATGTTAAGCTGAAGGAAGGAATGGGGAGACCGGCGAATATGAGAGGGAAAACGAGGCTTGGGCCGGACACAAAGGCTGAGGTACTGTTTCGAAAGAGAGAGAATTGAAATGCCTAATGGGTCTTTGATTTCTTCCTGCCCTGTATCGAGTCTGATAGGATTCTCCAGTTGAATAGCCAATGCTTCTGAATACTGAAACTCGATGCGCAGCTGGAGGTGATCTTGACTTGAACTACTATTTCTCTTCGTGCCATTCTTGACAGTTTAAACTGGTCTTTGGATGTGCGTTCCGAGAACAGTGACTCTGAGAGGCAGAATGTCTGTGACAAGCGCTACCAGAAGTATAATTTTCAGCAGGGCGATTATTCTTGCCTGCTGATGTCAGGAGAAGTGTGACACCACAGGAGTGAATAACTGCAGCAAAATTTACAAGAGTCTGAAAATATAAATTCTGGACAGCCTCCATCTCTACCCAAATCGAAGCTATGAATGGTCTGAAACAATCAGACCCAGCCCGTCTGCCGACGCAGAAAGAATTTGAAAGCCCCGCAATATCGAAAGTAACTGTTGTTGGTAAAGATGAAAAGGAGGGGAGGTTGCATTGGATTGAAAGCCGTGGGTAGGTTATGATTTTGCCGCAGGTAGATGAATGAAAGTAATTAATCCCTTGACAGTAATTGAATTGGGATGAAAGGGCAAGGAAAAAGGTGCAATAGTAAAAATCCTTTGTTTGAAGAATCCCGGGGAACGTAAAACCACCTAGATATTACAGACAGCCTGCGACTGCACCGCAAATATTGAAGCTCGTATGTTGCTACGACTCCAACCTTTCGCGATTCCTTTGTGGTGGCTTTTGTTGACTCATAAATACCGTGGGGCGGTGCCTGGCAAGGGCTTGGAGAAGAACGCAAGGTCGTAGGATAAACCTGTAATAGTCACTCGAGAGGCGATGCGCAGAGGCAAAATTTCCAAAACGACACTTTCAGAAGGAATAAGGAACCGTGAACGCAAGAAATGTAGACTTTAATTTACTATAGCGTGTGAGAGCAGGACGCCAGATGCGCCCATGATTTTGCTATCAACCCTATTTTTGTTGCCATTTGTCACATTTCGGTGTTGGTTTTCACAAATGTGCTTGATTCACCTGCCAGAATGGAGATGAGGATTTTTCCGCAAAGAAAAAAGGCGCGTGATATCATAGTAGCAGGTGTGCTTAAGAGGAACTGTATGAGAGCTCCGTCGGGGGGAGACGACCGTGAATTTCGTTCGTTGATGGTTTCGAAATCTACTGCGGTCCGTATTTTATACTGTAAAGAAGTGAGGATTTCGTGCCTTGTCCTTCTTCTTTGGATTGAGAGTGTAGAGATCGGGTGAGTGATCACTAAGGTTAGCCAGAAGTTTGCTTCATTTGACGAGACCTTTTCGGAGCATATAAACGTACGATTACAAGTCGTAGATGGCGAAATACCGCAACTCCAGCCTCTTGCCGTCGGGCGTCAAGTCAAGGCAGATCTCCTTCGCTTTCGGGACCAGCTTGGCTAATTGAAGAGAACGTCGACGTATTTGTATCTAGGTTCGAATTTCTGGAAGGCCTGAAACAAGCCAATCCAACTTCGTAGCTAGAAATGAAGGTCAAAAAGTAATAATAAATATGTAAATGATAATAATTAAACACCAAAATTGCACTTGCAGTCGGCGGGATTGACGCAGGACTGACCTAGCACGAAATAAATCCTCGACACAAGATCAGAGATGTGTTTTGCATTGTAGTTGTAGCACAAATATAAATTCGACTCCAGCGAATGATCATCCATCCAGTTTCATGAAACGAGAAATACACCTCCCTACCCAACCAAAATCCAATGAAGACATAAACCCATCATTCCTCAAGATCCGTAAAAGGGTCATGCGTTGACGCCATATTTGACCACCATATCCCATATCCGTGGCACATCTACGCGATGGCTTTTGTATATATATCATGTGAAACGCCTCCGGGTCCCAAAATGCTGTTGGTGTCAAGAGGTTTAAGCCTTGTTCGCCTTGTCGGCCACCTTCTGGTCGACATAAGACTTCATGATCTTATTGAAATCCGATTCATTGACCACAGCGCCGGTCTCGGAACATTTGGCCTTCTTCTGAAGATCCTTGCAGAGGAGATCCAGATCAAATTCGCCGTCCTTGACCTTGGGGCAGGCTTGCAGACGATCCCTGGTATGTGTTAGCCAAGTGTCCTAGGAACGCTATACTATAAAGTCAATTGATTCGAGGTAGCATACCAGATCGTATTACAGGTGAGCATCTGTGAAGTATCCTCACCGGGCACAACTTCATCATCCTCATTCTGCTTCTCATCGATCTGAGCAACCAAATCCTTCTTAGGCGGTACTGGACTGGGAGCCATATTGAACGGACTCGCGAACTCTGGAAGAGCGAAGGCATCTGTGAAGAAGTTGTCGCTAAACGCAGCTTCATTTTGCATAATGTTGTCCTGGGGATCGCGGTAGTCACCAAATAGCTGTGGGTCAAATTGGTTGCCATTTTGTTGCGCGAACCAATCAATACCATTGACGTCGAAAGCTGGGGTCTCAAGGTTTCCTGGAGGCGAAGGCTCAGACATTGTACGTGGAATGGGATTGTTGGGATTGCCACAAGCCATGTTAAGCTTGTCGCAGAAGGTGAGCTCACCTTCGGCAGACACACCAGAATGTTCCTCTCCAATTGTCGTTAGTGTGCTGTCAAGAGGCTTGCTGTAAACCGGAGACTGCATAGTTGGCTCTGGAGATGTGCCACAAGATGAGCTTGCGCCATGGTTCGAGTTTGATGAAGCCGACGGTGAGCTGTATGACGTGTTGTGACCAGTGCTCATATTACCATTTGCGGAATCTGTGCTTGACCTCGACCCATTGGAGGTGTTATTGTTGTTGGTAGAGTTTCCAAAAAAGTCGAATGGCGGCGACTTGCCAACGCTGTCCAGAAGTGAGGGGCTGAAGAGACCTGAAAGGCTTGACATATCTCCACCATCAATCTGTGCAGGCGTCTGAGTCAAAGAAGTAGATGAGACATTCGACTGGTTACGAGGGCTGATCTGGCCTCTCTCAACAGGACTTGGAGTTTGCTGGTTGGTGAGAGATGGTGACGAAGAGCTTCTGTTGCCGTTGACAGTTGTGGTGGCGACACTGGTAGCTGGAGGTCCGGGAAGACGGCCAAATCTGGGGAACTCGAATTGAAAGTTGACATCACTGGGGTTATTCGCCGCTCCATTTCCAAGACCCTTTCCAGCAAGATAAGGTGGAAGTCCGTTGTTGAGCGAGGGGCTTCTTCCGACCCCGCCTGTCAACGATAACCTCTTTCGGTATTCGCGCAACTCCATCGACATTTTCTCGATTTGTGCTCGCAGGATACTATTCTCGTGGTTTGCAGACTCTGAAGCCTTCTGCAGATCGTCGACTTTGGTTTCGAGGTCCTTGAGATGCTTTTCCTTACGCTCCCGGAAAGCCCGCTGGGCCGCACGATTTTGTGCCTTGCGCTTCTAAGAGAGGCATCAGCGACCGCTCTATTGCGATAAGGATTTTTTTTTCTGAATTACTCACAGAAGTCGGCTCAGAAGTCAACGGCTTTCTGCCTGGCTTCTTGCTTGCCTTTTCATCTCCTTCGCGTCTTTTCCCGCCACCCTCTTCCTCCTCTTCATCCTCAGGATGACTTCGCTTGTCGTGTGTATCAGCATCACCATCCGATGAAGTTCCTGGCAATTTGCCAATCATTTGTCCTTGCGAGTCATTGCTAAAGTCGTAATCGAAGCTGCCATCAGCATCGAATTCATAGTCGTAGTCGATAAACGGGCTCTCCTCGAAGCCGTTGAGAGTGCCGGAGCCAGGAGCTTGGAGCGGAGACTCCGAGAATGAACCAGGCGCCATTGAGCTATTGTCGCTGGATTGGCGGTTGGAAGTATCTATGTTAGATGTCCTGTTGTTGGAATTGAGGGCTGCAAAGAGCAATTCTTCTTGCCGTTTGGAGAGAGTGAAGCTTGGGTTAATTGTACCCTTTGTCTGGAGAGCCATAAGAACCCCCCTGAGAGGAGTTGTTGGGCCGATAATAGTATCGTGGTCAACCAGAGTGCACTCCCAATGTGCGAAAGTGAACGAAAGAGTTGAGGTTGGTGAAGAGCAAAGTGTCAGTTCAGGTCAGAGAAAAGATAGTCCGGCGTAAGCTCGCATATGCACCCCCCCAACTGCAAGAAGACGCGAAAGTGCAGCAGCAGCCGTGGAAGATCTAGAATTTGGGATAATGTTGCGGCCTGAGTTGGCAAAGAGGCAACGTCTGGTTTTTTCTGCTGTGGCCTTGTGGACTTTGCAGGACAGTCAATGATCATGGGGGGTTGGTGGTGGGTCAGAAGTTGTTCCCCTCCAAAATGCTGATAAATCAGGGTCGGGAAGAAGAGCTAAGTCCGATTGAGCAGGATTCGAAGGCAAGAGAAGCGACTGCGCAGCCCCTGGCTTGCCTACGATCTTCAAACAAGAGCAAAAATAAGCCGCAGGAAAGTTTGAACTCCCCCAGCAGCGAATTGGTTTTACGATGCCCCCTCCATCACTCCTCCAATCCCGCTCTCTCCAGTCTCTTGTGACTCAGGCCGCCGTGAAGGTGCTACACTGACGCCATCATACCTCGAATGCCTCCTGTGCATCCGGGTGGCAAATATATCAATCCATGCGGTTATCGCAGGTACCGCGGGGTTTGCCTCGAAGATTTTGCGGACTTGACTCGCAGCAGCAGGTACGGGCAGAGGCCGTATTTGGTCCAGAGCCACGAAGGGCGTGCTTGACGATTTGAGGCTGTATTGACTTGCATCGACTAACCAAACCTTACTTTTCATGACTAGATTATTTGGTTTTGATAGATGTGATTCATATTTCCTCATGTTGGCGAGACCGGTGAAAGCTCCGACAACCCCTTCCGCTTGGTGGAGACGGCTGCAGCGGCTTTTGGACCCTGAAGCATCGCAAGAGCTAGCTCAGGCATTTCTCCAGATTTCATGATTACCTTCTTCTCGAGATGTTAGATCTTGAAGGTCGATTGGGTCCTTTTCAAAAGGACATTGTCTGAATTTCTTGACCTAGGGTTGATCAGCCGTTGGTGTTTTTGGGGTGAGGTTTGATAAAGCCTGGGACATTGCACTAAAGAACAGATACTAAAACCATATTGAGCATTGACTGAAATCCTCTGTTCAAGAGGATCCAACTGCCACAAATCTTCTCCTCTTGCTTTTCCTCTTACAAAAGAAGAAATGGCCTGGGAAAGTTGCCTCGGAAGAGAGTGGGCTAATTCCGTTAAGGTTCCATGCAGGTGCCATTTTGGGAATCTCCACGTGATTGTGTAACCCCTCTAACCGAACCTGGAATGCATGCAGACAGCCTGGACCATCTCGGGAACGAGCGTCACCCTCAACCACAAGCTCAAGAGCATATCCCCCATGAATTCTTGACATCCTTACCGTTCGACTAGATCAAGCCATGGATCTTGCATACGATCATATCCAGGAGGAGGCATTCCCCGAGGAGCCTTCTTCAGAACAAGAAAAGAAGCCTGAAACCACTATCAACTCGGACTTCCAAGAAGCATATAAAGCAATCTCCTCCAGCCCCTGGGGTGCGAGATTGGGAGGCTTCTTTGGAAGTGTTGTCAAGCAGGTATATCTGGCCTATACTCTCTGCCATGAACAAAAGCTCACGTATGTTAGGGTGCGGAGTTTACCAAAGAGGCCCAAAAGGAGTTCGCTGAGGTGGGGCAAGAAGCTGGGAAAGGCCTCACTGATCTGAGATCCTCCATAATCAAGCGCACAAGAGGTCTTTCGCTCGCTCAAACTCAAGCTGAGGCATCAGGAGAGAAAGCACCAGCGGACACAGAAGGCCAAAAGGAACTATCAACAGAGGAGGCTTTGAAGGAATCCGAGGGTGTACTTGCCAGATTACGATCAGAGGCTGCGAAAAGACTGAAGGAGATTGAAAAGGCTGAAGATGCCGCAGACGAGGCACTGCTGAAATTTGGGACAAACATACGGAACTTTTTGAGAGATGCTGTTACGATCGCTCCACCATCGAGCGAGGCTGGAGGAAAGAGCAGCACAGTGCTGTTTGAGAGCAAAGATGCTTCTGGAAAGCGGGTCATTCATACAACACGATTCGACGCTCAATTGCATGTCATTCATTCTTCGCTAGACAGCTTCACGAAAGATCCTGCCAGCGACGAATACGAGCCATGGACCAAGACCTTTAGTGTTGAGGGTAAGACGGACGATATTAGTAAGGACTTGGAAACTTTCAGCGAGTTGAGGACTTCTATGGAGAAGCTGGTTCCCGACAGTGTCACATATGAGGATTTCTGGAAGCGTTATTACTTCTTGAGACACAGTATTGAGACTGCTGAGGCCAGGAGAAGAGACCTGCTTAAAGGTATGCTATTGTCCATACTGTTCTTAGCTCAACTAACAATTTCCAGGCGCAGCGGCTGAAGAGGAAGAGGTTGGATGGGACGAGGATTCTGAGGATGAAGATGCCGGCAAGGCTACCAAACCAAAGGCTGAGGCAGGCCGGCCTGCATCAACTGAATCATCTACCACCCTCCACCCAGCAATCCAAGCCGCGGACGCTCATCTTAAGCCAGAAGAATCACGAAAGTCGCACGATGAAAAATCTCAGGCAGATAGCGACGGAAGCTATGATGTTGTTGGTGCGGCTTCAGGAGCTCCTAGCCGTGCTCCTGGCAGCCCGAAGGATTCCAGGAAGGGAGACGACAGTGAAGAAGAGGACTGGGAGTAGATTGTTTGGTACAGGGTTGTGTCTTGTTGATAGGCGTTGAGATTGTGTTGCATTGGTCTTTGTGTTTTATGGCGTTGTGGTGATGCACTTCTATTCATGAAGCGTTGCAATGAGTCTGCATTCCTAGACAGGAACTTTGCAGCATGGATATCCCCCTTGAACGCCTCTTTCAAATGCAATTATGATCCCAGAACCATCCCGTCGCTCATCTCTTCTTTTTGGTGACCTTCGTGAATCCATCCTCGTCGACTTCTGGGACCACGGGTTCTCTGACTCTGACAAGCTGTGGCACCTCCTCCATTTCGACATCATCATCTTCGTCCTCCTCTGAACCATCTGTCTCATCATCTTCCTCGTTCCTCTCCTTCTTCTCAAACAACTTGCCCACATCCTCCTTCCCGCCCTTGCCGTCCCACTTCGCCTTCATCTCCTCAACCTCCTTAAACTCTCCCTTCCCACAATCTTTTCTCAACCTCAAAATCTGCTCCGCGACCTCGTAACCACTCTCATCATCCACATTGACCTCGAATTCATCCAGCATAACTTGCAGAAGAAACGTCTCGATCCATTCTCCATCTGCATCTGGGTTCTCGTTCAGTAAATCGATTGTAGTCTGTGCGAACCATTCACGCTTATCGCTGCTGTCGGGTCCGCCCCAGTTGTTGGTTACAGCGAGGGATAATGAGGGCCAGAAGAAGAGGGAGAGAGTGATGCCGAGTTCGAATTGTGCTTGGCATTTTGCTGGGTTCAAATTAGCAATTTTTCAAAATATTTTTGAGAATAGATATGGCTTGCCAGGTGTAGGCGCACCAGAAACTCCAGATACCTCCATCGGACCAGGTAGATGTGTTGCAGAAGCCATGATGTTTATCTCGTCAAAAACGTGGGGTAGAAGTTCAAAATTCATAAAACTTTTATACGAATTGTACGAGGCTCTGCAGACCCTTGTCAAGCCGCTCGCTTGAGAGTAGGGGGAGCTTTAATGACGTCTTGGGCTTCCCATTCACAGCTAGCTAAATTGCATGCTCGGTGATCAGCTAGAGAATACCATCTTTCTTCACGCTGCCTCTCATGACTTCTTTCTTAATGTGTAATTAATTCTTCCTAATACTGGGATCCACCTTCCTTTCGTTTGTCATACGATTTGGCGGACCAGAGCTCACAGGGTGATCTTGGCGTGTTTACTATTTCGACTGAGCGTAGCCTTGCATCAACAACAGAAGCAACAGGAACGAGAGACACAATGGTGTTTAATACGGCGACTGTCAGTTCAGCAGTGACGCCTGCTGTCATTTCAACATTCTTGAGCCATGTATGCCCTTTACTCCCGGGACATTGACCAGCACTGATCTCTACAGTATCTCAATCGCAAGCCTCGAGCCCAGAAGCCCACCGCACATATATCCTACGATGAAGGCCTCCACTTAATTCGAAAGTTCCTTCTTTATGCATCCCACCACACAGTCGAAGACGTCCAACGCTTCACTTCCCAATGGGTACCACATCCACACTGGGTGAAGGTAGACGAGGTCCAGATCCCAGAAGAACACCTCCTGAAAGCAGCAGAAGCTATACGAGAGGAATTGGGTCACCATGGCATACAGAAAGTTGGAGGAAAGACTTGGTGGCAATGGCGAAGACCAGGGAGCGAGATGAAGGCTGAGTGGATTGAGATGAGAGCAGATTATAATGAGAGGAAGGAGACGAAAGACACGGGCAAGAGAGTTATGCTCTATGTGCATGGAGGGGCGTATTTCTTTGGGAGTGTGGATGAGCATCGGTATCAGATGCAGAGACATGCACGGAAGTTGAAGGCTAGAGTTTTTGCACGGTAAGCTTGATTGTAGCTGTCACTAGTGAGGTACTAATTGGTGACAGTAAGTACTCGCAGGTACTATTATCTGCAGGTCTCCTAATTGTTTTTAGCACGCTACAGACTAGCACCCCAATTTCCTTTCCCTTGCGGTCTACATGACTGTTTGGCTGCCTACCTCTACCTTCTTACAGTCCAGGATCCGACAACTATTGTGTTAGCTGGAGATTCTGCTGGGGGTGGTATGGTCTTGAGGTAAGTTTCAGGCGCATTTGCACTTAGATACACCTCTAACCGAGGATAGTATGCTGGTGGTCATGCGTGACAGAGGAATTCCTTTACCAGCTGGAGCAATCCTGATATCGCCATGGGTAGACTTGACTCACTCTTTTCCAAGTGTAGCTGGTGATAACCCATTGGATTATATACCTCCACATGGCTTTCACCAACGACCATCTCCTTCATGGCCACCTCCGAATTCCGATGACCTCCTAGCTATAGAAGAGAGAATAGTCAAGAAACTGGCCCATAATGGACAGGCTTTTGTGCCCATGGAGAGCGAAGCAGATGCTGTCCAAGGCTTTCATGTTAACCACCACCCAGAATCAGGAACGCAAAATGATGACGCATCCAGAGACACCCATCCTGTCGGCTCTCCCATTGCAAATACCGTCCCTGGCTCGGGCCACGACCTATCTATAATGATTGATGAAAAGCTTGTAGAGATCAAGGACCAGATTCAGATGTATGCTTCAAATCAACTCATCTCGCACCCACTGGTATCACCGATTCTACAACCATCACTTGGTGGTCTTCCACCGTTGCTCATTCTGACTGGTGGCGGTGAAATGCTTCGAGATGAGCAGATATATCTTGCACACAAGGCTGCAAATCCGACAAAATACCCTCCCGGAGATGCTTTCCTGGACGAGATCCCTCATGACCACAACAGGGATCTGGTGAACAAATGGAAGCCAACCGATGTGCAGTTGCAAGTTTGGGACGATTTATGCCACGTTGCACCCACTCTGAGTTTCACTCGCCCGGCCAAGTATATGTATCGATCGATTGCTCAATTTGGAGCTTGGGCGCTAGCCAGAGCTCAGAAGACAGAGATTGAGATCCTTGACGACGATGATGTTTCAGTGATTTCCGAGTCAGACTCGGACGAGGAAGCTCAGGTAGAAGCTGAGAAGGTAAGACAGGAGACACTTTCCCGGGGCTTCTTGCTAAAATATAAAATAGAAGAAAGCTGCAGAAACAGGAGAACAGAGAATATCTGCTGGTCAAGTCGGCAAGGCCGGAGACCCTCTACCAACGTTCAAGAACCACATGATTCGGCAACGTGTTGACCGCCATGGACACATCTTCCACCTCGAGCCTGCGTCAGAATTACCTGGATGTAATGTGCCGATAAATGAGATTGGTGTCATCAAAGCAGGCCCCGTGAGGAAGTGGATGGCAGCGAAGCGACAATGGGACACCAAATTCGCATCTGCCAAGCGGAAAGTCCAAAAGCAGCGAGCGAAGGAAATAGCCAAAGGCTATCAACAATTTGGTAACGGGGAAGTGCCACCTCCTTCTGCTTTAGCCGGCAGACGGAAGACTGGCGAAGACTTGAAAGAAGAGAAGAAGACAAGATCTATGGGAATGGGTCTCTGGGCCTTGTGGGGTAGTAAGCACGATGAGAAAGCTCTCAAGAATGAGCAAGAAGCCGACAAAGCTCCCGAAACTACTACTGCATCGGCAGCCGATGGCGCTGGAGCTCGACCACTCCATGACAAGGAGACAGCGAAAGGCCAAACACTCGGCGGAGGTAGACCGGAAGCCAGCCGCAGTAGGTCTCGAAGACGAACTGTGGTAGATCAACATCAGACCGAAAGCGTCATTGTTGACGAGAATACTCCGGCTGCATCGATTTTGGCTATGAAGGACGCCCAGACAGGAGCACCCGAGCCAGCATATGATTCTCTCGCTCCCGAGTTTACCTCCAGTAGCACGAATCCTGCCATAATGGTCAGAACGCCAACAAACGAGGGTTCCTTAAACATGGCGGGTGAAGATACTGAGTATGACCTCAAGAGACCAAAGGCTGCTGGGATCGCCTTTCCGTTCAGTCTCAAAGGACACCAGACAACTGCTAGTATGACGACTCTTACCAGTGTTGTTGGCGTCCCACCAACTAAGGATATTCGCACTGAAGGGGCAGTGAATAGTGGCGTGTCACAAAACTCGGCGGATCTGGAAGCTTCAGCTACGACCAGTGGAGGCGCTTCAGAAGTCAATGGTTTGGACAAGGGTAAGGGTAAAGAACCAGTTGTTGAACCTTCGACAGGTCTCCAGGATATTACCAATGGTGGTGTTATAACCTCAAACGGTATTGGAGGAAAGGTTGTTGAGAATGGCGAGGAGGTTGCTGCCGAGAGACCTCCATTGGAAACGTTTGTTACGGCTGCGTCAAATTTTCCAACTCTCTCGACATAAAATTGGAACATCCTATCTCTTACAGCTCCTTTGAAATTGCTGAGGGGAGTGAGACAAGTTCATAACCAGCAACTTTAGTAGCGCGAAATACCACATAATGCATTCAATTGTACCTGGTCTTTGTCAAGTGTTCCAATGGCCCCAAGGAGTCAAGAACTTTATGGATGTACTCTCCATGTCCTTTCTTGTGTATTAATTTGGAAGGTGAATATCGGTAGATCGATTTGACAAAGCTTCCTAGGAAAGCAATAGATCACTCACAACTTCAAGACTCAAGAAATACTCAAGTTCTTCGTCTCACGATTTCGGAACCCCACCTTCAGCCTTGCATTTCAGCCTCGTGTTGATCCCTGAGCGGTTAGCGCCGCGTAGACTTCACTGCCTTCAGCAAACAAAACACCCAGCTATTTAAACCTCGATAATCGACTCTCTGCCTCAAATTCTCACTCAATTCAAGTCATTAATTCCAAAACTCCACCGCCCAGCTACCTGCCAATTCATATTTCACAATGGCAAATCCTTACGAAGGTCAGTACTCACCCCACCTCAACCTCCTCTCTATCAAGCTCTCCTCTAATAGCTATCCAGTCGAACACAACATCAAAGACAAACCCAAAGGCAAATCCCGCCGCCCCGACATGTCAACATTCTTCTCCCAACTCTCCAACGTCGAAACCTCCTCCCCCTCCCACCACAATCCCCACGCAGAACCCACTCCCGTCGAAGTAGTCGCCGCCTACAACCTCCTCCGCCAACAATACGAATCCCTTTTGCAATCCGCCCCCATAACATCTGACCCCACCGTCCTCAACAGCCTCATCTCCTCTCTCGAAACCCAGATGGATTCACCACCTACCACCGTCTCTGGTGTTCCTCAATCTTATCTAGATGAATTGGAGAGGGTGCCAAAGAAGGCGTTGAAGAAAGGAGATACGTGTCCTATATGTGCGGAAAAGTTTCTAGATGATGAGTATCCGTTGGTGGTGGTGTTGCCGTGTCATAAGAGTCATAGGTTTGATTTGGATTGTGTGGGCCCGTGGCTGAGGTTGAATGGGACTTGTCCGTTAGATAGGAAGGAGTTGATGAAGAAGAAGGAGGTTATTAAGGTGCCGGATGATTATGAGGAGGAGTTTGATGATATGTATGCTTGAGGGGACTACATACTGGGGAGATCGAATAGAGTTGTGGTTGTAGGGGTGTTAAGCATCAGCATGGCGTTTGGAGCGGGGCTAGGTCTTGGGGATAGCGATTGGCAGAAGCTATGGCATGCCGTGTTGCTATGCCGCTCAGAGTTGACAATACTCAACTAGTTTCAACTCCGGAATTGAGGGCGTTGAGCTCCCACATCCCGAATGTATCCCGAAGTCCTGCAACCCAAGTATCACAATGTGGGGCTTTCAGAGTGACTTGAATACACAAAGAAAACTCAAGTCACAATTGTGCAACTCGAAGAAACGATGACTTGTTCCTTGGTGCATCATTATATTCTTAATTGTAGAAATGTGTTGAGGAGCTGAGAAGAGCCAATCTCAACAAATCCACCCCTAGTTTCGCCTTGCAAGTGACTGACTGATATTCAAGCCGTGCAATGAACGCCTCTCAAATCAACGATCCACCAGAAGAAAAGGATCAAGACATCTCTATGAGTCGTTGAAGAGAGAAATGTGCAAAAGTGCCGGCTTATCTTCTATAGCTCCAACCCCAAATGTGCATGCAACAGCCCAACTCTCTCTATCTGCCATTTATGCTGAGCCTTCTTGGCTTTGAGTGTACTTGTATGCGCCGAAAGCAAGAGCACCACCGAGGAGAATGATTGCGTAGAGACCGGTGCCCATGCCAGTGTTGCCGCTCGATGTTGATGTGGCAGTGGTAGTTTGGGCGACCTTTGGTGCTGGGTCTCCGGGCTAGAAAGTGTCAGGTTGGAAACTGAAGTAATGTGTATCTCCTCTTACCTGGCGCTTCAAGTTTCCGACAAGCAGGCCCTCCAAGATTTCTCGTGCCTCATCACTGTGTCCAACATCCTCAAAGGCCTCGGTTGCGTCTTGTCCACCAACATCAAGCAAAACTTCCTCTCCACCTCTGTACACAAATCTGTCAGCCTGACGTCCTAGATGCCCTTAAGAAAAGCTCAACAATCAAACAAAAGTGGGGTCATTCCCCTACAGCAAACAGATCCAAGAAAGTCCTTATTTATGATGGGACAATGAAGGCAAACAGGGCATCCGCAGCAAGACACATAATAGCACACATGTGCTATCCGCCCACAGCGGCCCCTCACGACGCAGGACATAGCCGGTTTTCCTTCCCGACTCCTATCTCCTCCATTGCCTTCCCGAGGTTAAACATTGAGGAGAATCTGCCACTTACGGGTGCTCATCAACGAAGCTGGACGAGTCGTAGACCTTATCGTGGATCACCAAGTACAAATCCTTCTTCGACGAGTGCGACGAAACGTCCGAGTAGGTGAATTCCTTAGACATGCTGACGGTGAGCTGTAATTCGCTATCTAAGAATCTGCCAAATGGGTTGAGGTGCCAATTTCTGCGGCGCCGAACGGATGCTGGTAAAGAGGCTCTGGGGTCGATGCGTGGATGTTCGAAAGGAGTGTTGAGGAAGTCTTAAGTGGTGCAATTACAAGAGTAAAGTTTCGAAGGCTCATGAACAACTTTCTAGGAGCCGATTCCGTGCTCCGACGCTAAACGCTAAACGCTTTTCGGGTAGCACATCCATGCCTCGGGCATGTCTTTTGCTAAGGGCTGTTACAATCACTCTAATTGGTCAACATTTGCGAATAGATATGTGGGCACATGTAAAGGAGGTCAACTTGGAAGATACCGGTACCGATGCCGAATTTGCTAAATACTCCACGTACACGTATCTTCGGAACCATCCCCGGAACCATCTTGCGGAGTGGTGTGATTTGGATATAAAGTCAAATTGCGGTCAAAAGCCATCTTCGAGAATCGAAAGACTGCCAAATACCCTGCGCGGTACCAATCCGCCTTGCGAATACGAGCAACTGGTACATATTCAAGTTTCATAGATCTTGGTCCAGCACTCGATTCCTCTCAGGCTAATACCTGTCGCAAGGCTATCTCGTCTTACTGCTACCGCCGCCGATGTCCTGGCCGAGACGATACCCCGCAATTTTATCCCACTCAATCTTCTGTCTCGTGATAGGCAGCTGCCTTCTTAATCCTTTGAATGCGCCTTCGCTGAGGTTGTTGAAGCCCTTGTTGAGCTCTTCTTGGTACTTCTTCTCGGCCACAGTGATCTCCCTTACTATCGAGGTTGCGGATGGGGAGGAAATGGAGGCAGAGATGGGTTTGGTAGTGAGTAGACGTACGTTTCCATCTTCGTAGTAGTGGACGTCGACCTTGATGCTGCCAGTAAGAGAGGAAGCGGACGGGGAGAAGATGTACAGTGAGCGCCAACGGCCGTTCCTGCCTGTGTGAGCTTTGGCATGGGAGGCAAGCCTGGGGAGCTTACCAGAAGTTGTTCGGGCTGTATTTGTTGGCTACCACCAGCACTGCAATCTTCGAATCGTCTTCGATAGGATATGCACCATATGATGCGTTCGGGAAGTGCTCCTTAACGTGCGTGCCGAGGCTTTTCAAGATTGACTTGCTGTGGCCAACTATTAGCCTTATTTCTTCCCTTCACGCCTTGGGGGAACATACACAAGATCCGCATGACTGCTTTCCAAAACGTGGCTCTGTGTAGCGCTAGCTTTCTAATCTCCGTCAGAACCGAAGGACCGCCAACAAGAGTGCCGTGTACGAACCTGTGTGCTATGGTCGAAAGCGAAGCTGGAGGAGCTCTCAACATCGTAGTATCTACCTCCTCCAAGTGAGTTGTGCGAGCTGACTATGACCTGTAACCCGACGCATCAGAATCCATTTCATATATAGAGACGATATTGACTGACCGGCTGGCTGCCACCAGGCAGCTTAACGGTTGCGAATTGTTCTTCATTGTATTTCTCAAAAGCGGGGCCGAGTTGCGATACGAGAGCGGGAGTATCGATTGTAAGGGCCTTAATATCTGTTCCCGAAGCTTAGCATTTGCCTCAAGTCTGCGAAGGTTGGAGCATACCGGCTATGACATCTGCGAGCTTTAAAGAGTCAGCGACAGCTCGAGTCCATGTCGTGGCAGTACGTACCTCTCCTGGAGGAGCTCCCTCGACAAACGACGAGACCGTGGCTAATTCTGCCATCGTAGAAAGTCTCAATGTGCAAGGCGCGGCGCCTACCACACAAATCTAGATTGAGTAGGATGGTGAACAAATTTGAGACAGAGATTGAAGCTCTCTCGGAAATCGAGGCGTTTGAATCGACCCCTCGTGGCTGAAGCGTGAGGTGTGGGGTTGTGGCGCAGGTCGCGGCTCGCGTACACGTGAATCGACCCCCTTTTAATCTTTCCATGATACTTGATTGGGTATTAGCGAAGGTCTCACGCTGGTATTAATGCTAAATATGAAGATTCCACAAGCATTAAGAGATAGGAGTCACAGCATTGTAACTTTTAAGACTTTTACATTGTTTCATCATGAATCGTTCCTATGCTATAATCTCATCTATCCTAGGCCTGTGGCATTACGCTGCCATGATGACCACATGCAAATGGAGTTCGCGAGAACGACTTCTTGGGTTTTTCTTATTCTCTTCCAATCAGAGTGTGTTGGCTCCTCAATATTCTACTGTCTGTTTAATGGAATCGTAAACCCCTAAGTCATGTTAGTAAAGCGGTACAATACCTAGAAAGATACTTACTCGCAACATCGGGGATATTGAATCGCTCGAACATCAAACCCATATGGATGCTCCAGCCAGCAACCCTCGCAATTGGAGCCTCAAGCCTCAAAAATGTCTCCTTGTCCTCTTGTATGCTCGCAGCAATTTCGGCCCCAATACCCGCGTTGATCATGCTCTCATGCACAACCATACATCTGCCAGTCTTCCTCACACTGGATAGAACGCACTCCTTATCCCAAGGATATACCGTTCTGAGATCTATCAGCTCGATGCCGATACCAAGGTCCTTTTCTGCCTTCTCAATTGCAGCACCGCACGTGTACAGAGGATGCCCATAAGACACAATTGTAAGGTCTGATCCCTCTTTCAAGACTTCGGCTTTCGAGAGTGGTAAGGTATAAGATCCAATCGGTACCTGCTCGACTGCAGCTCTGTATAAAGCTTTTGGCTCCATGAAGATACATGGATCATTGCTTGCAATTGCCGCAAGTAACAGCCCCTTTGCTTGAATGGGAGATCTAGGCACGATGACTCTCAGGCCGGGAATGTGGGAGAACAAACTTTCTGGTGATTGCGAATGGTACCTTGCTTCTGTCAGTTGTATTCAAGGCTTTGGGAACTTTGATCTTACAATGCTCCATGTCCAACTCCACCACAGGGCATTCTCACTGTCAAACCTCCAACATGTCTTCCCTCTTTCCCATCTCTGTATCTGAATTTGGCTGCTTCGTTGACCAGTTGATCAAACGCAGGGTACACATAATCCGCAAACTGTATTTCGGCGACAGCTTTCATTCCTTCAGCAGCAGCACCAATTCCGAACCCAACAATTCCTTGTTCGCTCAAAGGAGTATTGAAGACTCTCTCGGATCCATAGTTCTCTGCGAGCCCCATGCTGCAACGAAATACTCCTCCAAAGGCAACATCTTCGCCAAACAGTATAACTGACTCGTCTGCAGCCAGGGCAAGGGAGAGGGCATCGTTGATCGATTGAAAGAGGTTCATGCGCTTCGTCGTTCCATTTCGAACTTCAGCATCAAGCTCTGTATTCTGCAGTGCAGATTGAGAGCTGTGAGCTAATAACGAAGTTGTGGAGAAGTCGGTGGGGATGTTCAAGCGGGCCGCAGGAGGATGTGTGGAGTAAGGCCGTTGTCTCGAGATATTTGGGACATCGAGACCTTTTCGAGTTGTGGGAGATGCCAGAAATCTGGAGATTGTCCTTGGTGCTATTCGCATCTTGGGTGCGACGTCGTACTACAGAACATGAGGGGCATCAATTTCAATTGTACCTCATTGATGTAAGACGAGAGGAGATGCGCACCGCCGACGGTAGCCGTGGATCCCTGCTTATCGAGATCCGACGATAGTTGGCCTGGTTACGGCCAAGTCAAAGTAAACAGGATTCGAAGAAGAAAGTCGTGGCCACGCAATTGAGACCCATTTATTCTGTTTGTACATATTTTTCTTGTGTTTGCTGGCGTTTCGGTGCGACAAAAGCGCCTTCTGCGAATTCAAGACGAAAATATAACGAATTGCGAAAACGAATAGTATGGCCCGCGAGTCGGAACGACCTCGACATCGAGAGAGAAGCCATCATCATGAGCAGAAACGACGAGCACGGAAATCGAAGCACCAGAGCTCTTCGTCACAATCAGGATCACAACTTCTATCTGCGGATGCTTTAGCACAATTGGATCGTCTGAACCAACATCGACCTGAACGGGCGGCAGAGGAAACTCCTCCCAGGAAAACACGGCGTGAAAGGACAGAGGAAACTACTCCGAAGAAGACACGGCGGAAACGGCCCAGAGATATAATCGTTGATGAGAAAATAGAGGTGGTGGAGAGCCCTAGACGGGAACATAAGGAGCGAAAGCGGAAATCACGAAGAGTTGTCAGCGGAGCTCTTTTAGAGGAAGGGGATGGACGGACATTGAGAAATATCAGAGGTGGTGAAAAATACGACCGATACGAAGAAGATCCCTATGGAGATGGACGAACACTGAGGGTCAGAGGCGGCGGTGCCAGATATGACAGATACGAGAAAGAGTCATCTGAAGGGCTGCCTCCGAAAAGTAAACGAAAATGTAGGTCCTTCTGGAGACTGTTGAGATTCCTCGAAGCTAAACAACACCAGGGCTGATAATTGGTGGAATTGTGGTCCTTCTGATCGTTATAATAGTTGTGGCTGTGGTTGTTAGCCAGAAGAACAAAGGTTCTAGTTCAAGCTCAAGCTCTGGCTCTCCAGCAAGTGAAAGTGGGAAGCCGTCGAACTCGAACCTCAATGGCATATCAGAGTCAAGCATTCCAGCGGCAGCGAAAGGGACATACCTCGATCCCTTTTCATGGTACGATACGACGGACTTCAATGTCACTTACACTAATACCACTGTCGGCGGACTTCCCATCATGGGACTGAACTCGACATGGGATGACTCCGCGGCAGCGAACTCCAATGTCCCTCCTATAGGCACTGCATGGGGTTCATACGCCGACAGGCCTGCAAGAGGCGTCAATATTGGTGGCTGGCTCTCATTGGAACCGTTCATTACTCCGTCACTCTTCAACTACGCTTCGGGTTTAGGAATAATTGATGAATGGACTTTGACCACACATCTGGGAGCAGACTCGGCCAAGTCAACCTTGGAGAAGCACTACGCAACATTTGTGAGCGAGCAGACATTCAAAGATATTGCAGATGCCGGTCTGGATCACGTCCGAATCCCTTTTTCGTACTGGGCCGTCACGACCTATGACGGTGATCCATATGTTTTCAGAGTATCTTGGCGATATCTTCTCAGGGGAATCGAATGGGCTCGAAAGTACGGACTACGAATCAACCTTGATCTTCATGGACTTCCTGGAAGTCAAAATGGATGGAATCACAGTGGTCGTCAGGGAGCAATTGGGTGGCTCAATGGGACTGATGGTACATTGAATGCCAATCGGTCGCTGACCATTCACGACCAACTGTCTCAGTTCTTCGCCCAAGACAGGTACAAGAATATAATCTCGTTCTACGGCCTCGCCAACGAACCGAAGATGACTGCTCTCAATGTAACCGATGTGCTTGATTGGACGGCTCAAGCCTATGAGATCATTCATGGAAACGGAGTGAACGCCTACATTGTGTTCGGTGACGGGTTTATGGGCTTGAACAACTGGCAGGGAAAATTGACAGGCTATTCAAACTTGGTTCTAGATGCTCATCAATATGTTATCTTCAACGCCAACCAAATCGACTTCAACCACACTGAGAAGGTAACCTATGCTTGTAGTGATTGGACCTCTCAATCGGAACAGAGCATGAGCACAACCACCGGTTTCGGACCAACAATCTTCGCCGAATGGTCACAGGCAGACACCGACTGCGCTCCCAATCTTAACAACGTTGGAGTCGGAAACCGCTGGACCGGAACCTACGATTTCGGGGATTCGTCTTTGCAAGTTCTTACACCAGACTGTCCGACGAAGAACTCCCAATGCTCGTGTACAAATGCAAATGCAGACCCAAGCACGTACAGTTCGACGTACAAGCAATTCCTGTTGATGTTTGCGGAGGCACAGATGAAGAGTTTCGAGGAGGGTTGGGGATGGTTCTACTGGACTTGGATTACGGAGGATACTACGCAGTGGAGCTATCAGCTTGGTCTGGCAGCCGGGATCCTGCCGGCCAAAGCCTATTCTCGGGACTTCAACTGCTCGTCGACGATTCCTACGTTCTCGGGCTTGCCGGAGTATTATTGATCTCTGGGCGAGGGTGTATATGATGGAATGGTTGTGGATATATACCCGGTCAGCAGGCATTAGCAGGTTTGATGTTTTGCACAGCGATGGAGTTTGGGATGTTCAATATATGGTATGACGATGGTCTATTAGATGTCATGGAGTAACGTTACTGGGTGTGAGCATGTTTGTGCCGTCACTCAAGTTTTTCAAGATTGGCTGCCAAAAGTAGTACAAACGAGAGTTTAGATACCTATATGTAGATACCAGGAATAGACTTACGTCTGGGAACAACGCACTCTTAACAAACATGCAGTCATCTAACCAAAGATAGTAGATCGAAGAGCCGTAGAGGCTGCTGATAATGTCGTTCATGATTATGATATGAACGTGCAGATGATAGAAACTCCGCTAACTCCCAACGATGTCGATATTATCAAGGGGATGGTTACACCCAGCACACAGCTGGGACGGGAGGAAACCCCTTGCTCGCTTAGTTCTCTCACGTGCATTCAAGCTTCTTTGCCAAGCTGGCCTTCAGCTTTCTCCAATCTTCACTTCTTCATCTCCTTCACGAATCCACACGCACCATATATCTCTGATTTCCATGACGGGAGGCAACTCTAGACATCTCGGTGCCGAGTTTTCAAGTCGAGATGCGATTCAATAGGCGAGTGGTCACGGAAGACTCTATCCGTACTAAGTCACCACTCGAGACTATTGAGATTCGGAGTGAAGCCGAAGTGGGCCGCAAGGTTCGAGTGGTGGCGGACTTCCGATGAAAGCCACCAAACATCATGACTGAAGTTGCAGTCTCTTTTGAGGTTCAAGCGGAACCGCGATAGAAAGTCTCGGTTTTACACCGATGTCGGTTCTGGTTGGGAAATTTTCCACCATGGGATGCTAGTTTTCAAATTATGGCGGCGCATCCGATCAAGAAGATGTCAAAAGTTGTCAGATCGCGCTTGGAAATCCATGTGATCTACAATCACGGATGGATCCGTGATAACCGTTCTATCTCCCTGCAGTTTTTGCTCCACCAGAGATTTTTGCTCGATTTGGTGAATCTTATTGTCGCTTTAACGAGAGGGCATACAAACTTTTCTTTCGTCATGCTCAGACGTACCCGACGACAACCATCTTTTTAGATCTTTGCTACGCCGATCTCTACCTCTGCTAAGCAAGCAAAGCCTCTAAGCAATAGAAGCAACATGGCTGGCGACGGCAATGAGCTCGTCCACGTGGAGACAAACATCCTCCCAAAAGCAAAGCTCATAGTCGTTTTCTGCGGGTTGGCTTTTGCTCTTCTTATCTCCTTCATTGACCAGAACTCGATTGGTATTGCATTGCCGACTATCGGACAAGATTTGAATGCAGCGACCACTATTGCTTGGGCCGGAACTTCGAGTTTAATTGCAAATACAGTATTCCAGGTCCTCTACGGGCGTCTGTCAGACATTTTTGGAAGGAAAGTTGTCATCCTCACAGCGGTGGGACTGCTTGCCCTTGGGGACCTTTTGTGTTCATTTGCCAAGACAGGACCTCAACTCTATGCGTTTCGAGGCATCTCAGGAGTTGGAAATGGAGGAATTGCGGCTTTGGCCATGATAGTCGTATCGGACGTCGTCACTCTTGAGAATCGCGGAAAGTAAGTAGAAGTGAGTTTACCCAGAGAACATTCATTGATTGAGATGGCAGGTATCAAGGGATTCTAGGCTCTTGTCTTGGTTTGGGAAACACCATTGGTCCATTTTTGGCTGCTGCTTTCATTCAAACGGCAACGTGGCGCGCTCTCTTTTGGTTCATTTGTCCCATGGCTATTCTTGCTGGTATTATGGTTGCCTTCACTTTACCTCCGAGCAAAGTGCATGGCGATATGAAGGCCAAGATCCTGGCTATTGACTACTGGGGCGTTGTTTTCAGCTCCTCGGCGCTCTTGTTGCTGCTTATTCCCATTTCCGGAGGAGGTACTTATTTTGATTGGAGCAACCCTATGGTTATATCTATGTAAGACAATCGTATTGCTACATGCTCTTTCAGGCTGTTGCTGACGACTCTTCCCACATAGGCTCACATTAGGTGGCGTCTGTATGGTTTTATTCATTGTGGTGGAATGGAAATTCGCCGTCATGCCAATGATGCCACTTCATCTCTTTAAGAGCCCAGCAGTCTTTGCAATCTTTCTCCAGAACGTTCTATTCGGCATTGTATAGTAAGTGACCTTTTGAATCTCATGAAAAAGTATTCGGCTAACTCAGGCTCAGCTACTCGCATCTCTACTACCTCCCAATCTACTACCAGAACGTCCGACAATATTCACCGATACTCGCCGCTGCTCTGACCATACCATTCGTTGTAGGCCAATCAACCTTTTCCGTCTTGTCCGGACAATACATTTCTCGAACAAAGCGCTACGGCGAAGTCATCTGGACTGGCTACGGGTTGTGGACTCTCGGCGCAGGCTTGGTATTGCTATTCAGCAGAACCACTCCAAGATGGCAAATTGTCATCACCCTACTCATCGAGGGTGCTGGTGTGGGGTTCGTTTTCCAGCCTACAATTGTCGCAGTCCAAGCACATTCGCTAAAGCGCGATCGTGCTGTGGTCATCAGTGTCCGAAACTTCTTGCGGGCTTTAGGTGGCTCATCAGGTCTGGCAATTTGTTCGGCTATATTTTCCAACTCGCTGAAGAAGTCGCTGGACTTGGCAACCTCTCTACCAGCAGATGTCAAAGCCGGGATATTGGCAGCGATCCTTCGTGTCCCGGACTTGTCAAAGTTATCGAGCGTAGAGAAAGAGGAGGTTCTCAACTCATACATGCATGCCTCGAAGTCCATATTCACCATTTGGGTACCTCTCATGGGCGCTTGCTTACTTCTTTGCTTCTTGATCAAGGATAAGGGGCTTACGCGACCGGAGGAGAAGCAGCAGGTAGAGGATACGCCGGACAGCGGTAATAGTGTCGCGGGAATTGGTGGAGAGAGCGATGTTGAGATGCAAGCTGAAACAGCACCCAAGGAAGAATGAAGGGGCATTCTTTCCGAGGCTTCATTAGTTTCTTGGACAACCACGCAGGCTTTCGATGAGAAGTGTCGGATTAGTCGCACCTTCTCAGAGGCAACTTCTCCTGCAATATCTACTTACTCCCCGCGAATGTCCCGCAGGAGTGGGGACTCTCTCAAACGACTGAAAGAAGAATAATGACTCCGAGATTTTTTGGAAACCGTCAAGCTCGAAAATGCATTCCACATAAGAATGTTAAACGATCAAAGCAAAGAAGGAGAATCCTTCTCGCGAAATCTTGCGGCGAGAAATTTAAGGTAAAATTGATACCCAAGCCAGGTTGCAAGAAAGATGAGTTATGCGAGAGGCGTAACCTCACGAAGAACATTTTCCAAAATTCATCATTGCATTGACTGTCTACGCGCATGGTGACCAGATCCAACATCGGATGCCGTGCCCAAGCTTCACAACAGGGCAACACATTTCGCTACCATTCCTACTAACTGCACAACATTTAAAATATTTGGCAGAAACATGATAGGGAAAAACAGAAGGCTAGGACCTGGAGGAGGAACTGGAAGCACCGGAGATCCTGTGCAATCCGGGTTCCTATGTTGAGAGCAAGTCAGGTCTCCAATCATATGAAGAAATGGGGGAATGCTCACGGATAGTTGTAGCACTGGGTTGTTTTGCAGAATGCGGCCAGCTGTGCAATCTCTCCCGTGGGGAGCTGATACGGGTAGCAGTCTTCGAAGGAATAGAAGACTATATCTGTGACGCCTGCGTATCTCACTCCGACATACTAGGAGATGGTGTTAGCTCTGTAAATGTCCTGACGTCGGTCTTACCGTGTCCCCGCCTTTGGCGACGCAAGCATCGTAGAGCTCGTCATAACCAGGTGGATTTGTCCATGGCAACTTGTCAAGAGGGCACTGAGCGTAATGGTTGAGATCAGGAGTTTCATCTTCTGGATGTGCGACGAGACTGGGGACTTGAGATTGAGTTGATGCGAGATTTAATTGAAAATTCAATTGAAAGAGAAATTCGTGGAGGGTTGTAGTTATATAATGGACACTTCAAACTAGTCAGGGTGATCCTTCTCAAAACAAACACCACGCTCGAGGACTTCCAACAGCCGGCGTGTGAAATTGCACTTGACTACAAAGATGGGAGGAGCGCAACGCCAGGCTATCAAGAAACTCCAATGCTCCTTCCAAACCGTCGACGACTCAGCTAACAAACCACATGTTGACTGACTTGTGCTACGCCACAAGCAGGAAACATCTCTGCAAGGAAAGAACGAATGCTATTGCATCCAGCCACAAGAAGCAAGTACACAAAGCTGAGGTCAAATGAAAGTCCATGGCGCTGTCGCACAAGACAGTCAACGGGCAATGCGTCAAAGAGAGCACAATCCAATCTCACCAATGGAAGACTTGGAAGCCATCTTGACTCTTGACATTTTGCACTCGCGCTGGATCTGTGCAACTCTCAAAAAAGCCAGTGCGGTCTGCAAAGTAAATGATCAACAGTGGCTTTGTCACGAGAGGGAAGGAAGTGGACCTGAAGTGACCGGTTTTTCTTCTGTGCTACACGACTGTTGGGAGCTGAAAATCCGACTTAAACATTAGATCTGCAGATGTACGACCCGAGAGCGGGTAACTGGGAGGTTCTGATCCCAGGGGCCGGGAATACGGTGGGGAGAAGGAAGCTGATAAAAGGTGTCAGAGGCAATGTTTAACCGAGGGAGAAAATTGGGGGAAAGCACTTGCTGGAGATGGACTTGATACAAGTGTATGGTCGTCTATTCTTTACATTTTCATCGCCATACAGCTAGCACACATTGTTCAGAATGCGGTAGGATGCCACAATTTTCATTTTTGTCTCCGCAAATTAGACTCGAAGTCTCGTGTGAACGAAGATGTCCAAGGACGACACACAGCATTCTTGAACTAACTCCGTACACCAAAGAACACGATCCTCTCATCAGCGGCTGCTGCTGCACAAACATAAGCTTCGATGAACACTCTCCAGACCACTTCCGATGACCTTCACCAGGAATGGCCGGGTATCAAAAACAAAACATTAACGCAGATTGCAATTTAGGCAAGAAACAAAAGACTTCCCCGCTCCTCCACCCTCCGCTTCTCCCTGGTATATCTTCAATGCTTCTTGTCCCTATCCCACACCTTCTTGATGCTGTCGAACGACAATCCGCCAAACAGCCATTCATCACTGTGTCTCCCGCATTCTGAGTATGCATTCTTCTTCGGGTCGTCGGACATTCGCCTATCGATCATGGTATCCGACCTCCTCTTGGCGCTCGCTGAGGTTGGACTCTTCGCACCGCTTCTCGGTGTCCCAGGAAACCTCAGGCTCTTGTCTGTGAACCCAGCAGATCTTGGTGTATCGAGAGTAGTCGACCTTGCCGCAGTAACGTGCTGTGGGGTAGATGGGGAAGG